>VZRJ01001782.1:58270-73681 GCA_013397565.1 Ptilonorhynchus violaceus
ACAAAGCTACAAATATATGAAAAATATATAAAAAGCTTAGGCATCAATGTCAGTCTGCACTGAAGATCTTCTTTTAATTTAGAAGGGGTATTCTAAATAATTTACTAGTTGTAAGAAAGTAGAAAAAGTTCAAGACATTTTTACAGCTTAATGAATTATCACAATGGTTAGCTTCACATTAATCTGTTTCTTGGCACCATGTGAAATACTAATACTAAGCACATTCCTTACTAATGCAAGACAAAATAAGATAAAATTTAGAGCTGAGGGTGGAAGGCAGTGTACAGAAAGCTGTGAATTTGTGTGACAAGATGTGAACTCATTTGAAAAGCACAAAGCAGAAGAAACATAGACGCGTAAGTCAGAGGATGGCTGTGAACTGTGTAGTGTAGTGTAATGAAATCATGAAGACAGTCAGCAACCATAGAGGAGATGAAATGGAATTCTGAGTGCCAGTTGAATGGGTACTTGTACAGGTCCAGCCATTTATACTAAAAAACCAAACAAAACCTCAAACAACTCTAGAAAAGAACAAGTATAGAGCAAAGTCTCTGTGGATGGCTGGGAAAATCAGTTTTGCCTGTTTTATACAGGAGGAATTAACGGCACAGACTGTTCAGAAAAACAAGAGAGGTGGGATAACTGTTTCATAAATCAGGAAGAGGAGAACATTTTCTCAGAGAGCTATCTGTCACTGAACAAATGCATATCAACACACCATAAAAATCAGGTAGCTCTTTTCAGAGGCCTTCAGATGCAAACTGAAGAGCAGAAGAAAAAAAACATATCACAGGACTCGTGCTAAATGAACAGAAAAACATGCTGTGCTAAAGATACAGCAGGGAAAGAAAGGTGCTACAAAAGTTTCCATTACTCCACCACATCCTGCACAACAAGTCTTCTTTACTTGCCTAAGCTTGAGAGGTTCAAGGTTTCCAGTAAATACCGTAAGAGGGAGAGGAAGAGAAACCCTGAGTGTTATGGAGTCACAGCTGGAAAGAGATTTTATAGCAGGAGTGACTTAGACAGCAGGTGAACAGGCTGCATTATCTCAGATGGTCCCTCACAGAAGAAAACTCTAAAATACATGTATTTGTGTGCTTATGTAAAGTACAGGTTAAACTGAAACAAACAGTAACCTTGACAAAAAACTTACGCTTAGCCCTAACCAAATCTAGTCAACTATAGCATGAGAGGTAAGACTGCAACATTCGGAAAAAACAAGTGATGACATATTCCTTCAAATACCTTTTCCTCAAAGATGCCTCATTAAGTGACTTTTTTTAAATATTTGCCTTGTGACCAAAACCAGTGTCAGGCTGACCATTGACTTTTGCACTGTTTAGTTGACAAAGTGAAAGGGATGCAAAGGTTGTGTTCAAGCCATCCAAGTAGGATTTTATTTTCTCTTAAAAGCATTTAAAATGCATTCCAGTTCTCCAACAAAAGAAGAATGAGTGTTTTTGTGGAGACATTAAAAAATCTGATGCAATATGTAGCACAGAGTCCAAAATGAAAACTTATGTCACAGTTTTACTGTGGACAATCAATATTCCAGTGTGAAAGTGTTCTGGAAACAGGCCAGGACTCAAACTGCAGCTCAGTTTGACTGCCTGTCAAATTGATTATGAAAGGGATGTAACTAGCAGCAGCATGAAACAGGGCAGTATATTTTTTCTTAGAACAGGGAAATTAAGCCAGCTCAAAGTCTAAATTCTATTCTGTCTGCTTGCGGTGGGTAACAGAGCAACCCTGGAAGGTGCCTTGATTCCAGTTTACTTGTATAGTGTGCAAGCTAACCTTCAGCTAGGATATCTGATGAATATTGCTACTCAGTCCACCTTTTAAAGTGGGTTGCAGCCATTTTAATTATCTAACTAGAAGAAAATTGACAGTATTTCTGATATTACCTTGCAACATCAACCTTTTTTCGGTCATCAAAATACTCCATTTCACTGGTAGGGGTCTGCAGCAACACAGTAGGTGATTTTCCAGCCTTTCTTTTTTCATCTGTTCCATTTTCTCCATCTGAACTGCAGAGGGAAAAATAAACAAAGAAACAAACAAAGAACTGTGTATTAGAGGATTCACAGTAATGTCAAGTGCCACTGCAACATGTTGGCAATACAGTATATATTAAAAAACAAAATTATGATATCTTTGTATTAAGGTCCTGAAAAAATCTTCATCTACTGACTTGACAGTGTTATACATCTGAGTTGTACTCTGAGCTCCAGTACTGGAATTTCAGCAATGAAGAGCAGAAAATTGAAATACTGCCATGGATATTTCAGCACTCACAAGATTTGTAGCTCTAGCTTCCACTCCAAAGAGAATGCCTCGTTTAGGAAAAATGCATTCCATGTTCAGTACTCAGACTCAGATGACTAATGGAAATAAATTTGATTGGCAAGCCAGGAGAAAAACATCCTGCATGACAGCACTTGGTGCTTAGCAGATTATTTGTGGCTCAATGTTGCAAGAGGAATATGGGTCGTATTTTGCCTCTCACTTACCTCTTCTGTGAGAGTCCACATGCAGCATTTTCACAATAAAGGTTCCTCTCAAAGTACAAAAAGCATTGCTTTTATTTTACAAAAGCAGCACTGCCACCACAGTGCATTGTCTTTTCACAGCACATGCCACTGCTTCAGAAATGGATATTACGAAACCAGAGTCTGAAGGCTAAGTGGTGTGCCATTAGAGCCTCCACCTGGCTTCCCTTTTCACAATTTTCCAACAAAATGTTAACTCAGACAATTTAGAGAAAAAGAGCTGTCGTTAATAACAGGGTGTGAAGAATGATGATACTTTAAAATGACATGACAAATATATACGCACTCTTGCCTGCAGAAACCTGAAACCTCAGAAAAACTACAGGATGCTCTTCAGCATTAAAGAGAAAAGCCAAAGCATGTTGCCCATTAATTTGATGTCTGGCCTGAATGAACCCATTTACAGAAGCTTTCCATTATAATGTTTAATTTCTGCAATTTTACAGCAATACCACAGCTATCATGTGACAAAGTCTTTACTATGAACAGGTGTTTTCCTAGTAAGACAAAAGTTTCGCTAACAGAGGTTCTCAAACTGAATTAATCTTCTTTTAAGAAGGGCACAAAAAGATCTTTCACTTTTATTACACTCTGATGAATAAGATCAGAAGATACACGTCACAATACGTTAATTGAGATCTCATGAGTTGTTATCCTACCTCACAGCTAAACTCACAGTACAAATGCCAGGATTTCCAAGGCATCTTATGTTTACATACAGCAGCTATTTCCCTATCTAATCCTTCCTCAACTCTTAGCACTCCCCACCACAGAGGCATTGAATTCATACTTCCTAAATCACACTTTCTTAGTGCTGTAATCCTTTCAATTATACACAAAGCAAATAAGGAAAAAAACCCTATTATTTCCCTATAGCTTTACTTTTGGATCAGGTCTGCCTGATCACACATCATCAGCTTTTATTTTCAGTCAACATAAACGACAATTAAATAGGCAATTCATGAAATTCAAGTGGAACCCAGTCTGCCTGAAAAACCCAAATAAGCAGCTTTATGCTGTTTGAGATTTTAAGCAGAGAGACAGACAGACTACCAACTCAAGGTGCTCCTTGCAAACATAGGTGAGTTTGTATTCCAAAAGTCTGCAAATCCTGAAAATGTCTTATTCACAGTCTTACTATATTTCTATTCCCCAAATCCTTGAGTTCCAAGGGTGGCCAGAGAATACCAGAAATGAGTGGGATGAAGAACAGGGTGAGGCAAAATTGTCAAAAAAGCATTTCAAAAAAGGAGCTCAGCATGGAAACTCTCAAGTGAATAGGACTACACAACACAGCAGTGTTTTTGATGTAGCTACTTAAGCCTGACTGGTGTCCATCACTGCCCTGGGTAGCCTGTTATTCTTACATGGCAATGCTATAGACTGATCAAGGCAGCCTGTCCCACACTTCTGTACTCCGGGTATCTTTAAAAAATACCCCACAACACAGGTTTTAGTTTTCACTTACACCTGTCAGCATGGTTAGATGCTTTGATGCTGCTTTTTTTACTTACTACTCATACTCCCTTTCCCTCATCCATAAGTTAACCATACTTTGCAGTCAAAGCTAGGAGCCTGTTCTAGCCTATCTGTCTTCTCTACTAACTTCTAGTATTCCTGAATCTCTAGTGTCTGAACTCATTCCATCTAGCTGCTTTCAGACGGCAGAGAGCTCAGGCATCCCAATATGCTAGTCATGCTGACATTGGTGTGAGGGAATGCTGAGCTAACCCGTGCCAGCCGGCTCACCTCTCCAGGATTGTCTTCTGCAGCTGAAAACAGCGACAATGTATCCAACACAGGTGTGAGGAGACTCACCCACATAACACCTTACACTGACAGTAGCAATTGGGTGTATTCCCACTGGCTGATATGGTTTCACCATGTCTATCCTTCACCCTACACCTCCTTTATGCCTCCTTCACATAATGAAAAACTATGTAAGGATTTGTCCTACTTCTGATAACTATGGCTCCACACAGAAGCTAAGCTCCTAGGTGTTTTTTTAAGTTTAGGACAACCTAAACCTTTCCTTTCCTAGAACCAGTAAAATACTGGTTATCAAGTCATAAAGTAAATTAAAGTACTCCTTATATTTTCATGAGTGAGTCAGTATTCATAAATGCTTTGTAAAAAGAGCACAGAAGTCAGGAACAACAACCACAACAAAATTAGATCAAGAGCACTGGAGAAAACAAGTGATTCTCACTACAACTGTTAGCAGGAGATGAACATAAAAGAACTGTATTTGCAAATGTCAGGGCAAAGCAAAAAAACTTTGTGACATCAGGACCATTGAAAGGAAAAAGGAAAATTCTCACATATTTGGTACTACTACCAAGCCTATTAAAATAACAGCGGAAAGAAAAAAGAGAAGTTGTCTCTAGTTTCCAAATAAAGAACAGTTGTCTTAGGGTGTATTTTCAAAGCCAAGGCCTGCACTTACAATGGGATCATACATTGCATCTAAGCAAGCTAAAACAAACATTAGTTGGGTTTAAGGGAAAGTGGTATGAAATACATAAACCAATGCAGTAGACTAGGTTCATTCTAATGTAGTTCAGAAACACATTATTTATCAATTCATTTTAAAAGTCAGAAGAACTTCATCTCTTCTGATCTGAATGGTTTCTATGAACCCAAAACTTTCTGGCAGACGTGTGTCAAGTTCCTTGTATTGCATAAAATTCTCTGAACTTCAAAAGGTTTTCTTGTTTGGCTCTAATCTTCGCCAGGACCTGAAAAATTCGGACTCCCTGTGAAAGTTACACTGTACCACATTAATGGGAATTTTTCAAGAGAAAACACATTAAATACATTAATCTAAAATAGAAACTTTTCCCTTGTTCCCTTCAAAACTAGTTTGAGTAAGAAGCACTGAACAAAAACAATGTGAGACAAGTCCTAATAGGTCGCAGTTTGGAATGGGATCTTCAAGGAAGAACTGCTGTCTTTGACAACCCCAGTACCAAACCAGACATGAACACTTCTCAGGCATACATAAGAAACACCAAAATTCCAGAACTATATGGTGGTTACTGTCTTCAATTCCCTGCAACCACACAAATCCTTCTACAAAGCTTCCTTAGGACACCCACACTACTTGGTCCACCTGATAACTGGTCTAGAAGTTCAGAAGCCACAATAAGTTGTGACAAACCACTCCCCCAGTCCACAAATTGCAGATCAGTTATGTAGGAGGAAAAAGACCTGTTGAATAACCAGAGGTGTTAGCTACAACTTCAATTGTTTGCAAAACTGGAGTCACAGCATATTTCCCAAGGGTTTAATGTGACTCAGCACTGGTGCAACGTTCCTTTTGTGGATGGAGCATACATATCAAATCATCATGTTATCTTAGAAGCCCTGTTGGTCCAGTTTTGTTCCTATTATACAAAAAAGCATTAATCTTGCAACAGTAGTCTGACTGCTATATTATGCAAATGATCAGCCAAAATAGTTGGGGACTATTTTCTGCCCTAATGTCCACAACCATGCTTGGTACAACACGAGAAGATATCCATCACAAATACAATGGCATTCGGTATGTTTGGTTCTGTTGGATTTACTGGGTAGCTGTCGGCATACTGAAAGGATTTGACAAAGGAATCAAAGTAATGTGAAAGGTCCTAATGCTAAGAGATACTGTTATTTAAGCTATTCTTACTCCCATGAGTCCATTCAGGTAAAGGAATGGGTTATTTTTACAGAAACTTAAAATTAAAAGGGAGAGACTCCAAACATTTAAGGATCCGAAATAAAGATGACAGACTTTGGCAGGCTTTAAAAGCAGAGAAGATAGAGCAGGATGAAGAGATCTATCTAGGCAGTATCCACAAGACATACCAGCAATTTGCTTCAAGCAGAGATGACTACAAGAGGGTAAGATGGAATGTACCAATGCTTGGAAGGACACTGCTAAGTGTGCTGCAGGTCAGAGGTCTCCTCCTAACCACTTTCCTTGACATGAAGCAATCATCTCAAACTACCTTCTGCTAGGACTCAAGTCTTAAAGTGTTCTTTCAGAAGACATGTTCCATCATTCTACTAGACATCTTTTCTATGCCACACCAGTTTGAACACACTTTTTTTGCATGTGTAATCAGATTCTGGAGGGCTTTATTTGATCAGTGTGCTTTCATAAAGTACACAGTTCAATTACTTCACACTTGGACAGAAGAAAATACCTTTCCACTGTAAACTCTCCTGTTGTCCACTTCATAGCAGATTAGAATGGTCTCCGGTACTGGAAAAACTAGCAATAGTACTCAAATCGAGGACTTAGGTCCTCTGTTTGTATAGTCTGGTCATTCAGAAGCAAAATGCCTCCCATAGCTCTAGCTCTACAGCCATGCTCCGGTGTTATGTGGCACACAGCACTGCTTACGTGAGAAAACACATCTGCCAGAAACCATGCCTCAAAATAACATCATGATTTATCTAAGAGCAAGTACCACTTTTATCATGCAGATGGACAGCCAAACATTGACTAGCAGTGAGACTCCCAAACTACCAAAACAGGCAGAAAACAAGCTACAGCTACCCATATCACACAGCAGTAGAGAGCTGCTTAAAACCTGCTATAATAGATGTTAAAGACGGCCATTTGGTATTCGTATACTTCCATATACTTAGTACAGAGCTTGTACTTAAGGCTGAAATCTGAAGGAAATAAAGGAGCTGAGTCTGAAGTGCAGCACTTTGT
Source organism: Ptilonorhynchus violaceus (assembly GCA_013397565.1). NCBI lineage: Eukaryota > Metazoa > Chordata > Aves > Passeriformes > Ptilonorhynchidae > Ptilonorhynchus > Ptilonorhynchus violaceus. The sequence goes on from VZRJ01001782.1 coordinate 65,531, forward strand.
ACATCTTTTGTATAGCAAATATACAGCCAGCAGATGTATTTATACCAAACACAGAGAGCAGCAAAGAATTAATGACAATGCAGAGATGTGAAACCCTGCATGACGGAGAAGGTCAGTTTGTCAATATGAATAGGTATGAACCAGACTGAGATTTAACTTCCTCAGGTTGTTCAAGGAGCAGGCTAATTCTCTTCCTGTGAGATCAAACACAGCATAATGGAGTCAGAGTTACACAGGTGTACACTGACTGTATAAAACATGCATATGGATGGGCACACTTGCATACACACCATGTGTTTCTCTAAGGATTTCTAGGATGAAACACATCTGTAGGCCCAGCTGGAATCTTGATGTCAGATGGCACCAAAAGAGGAATGAACCCAATTGTTCAGGACTTTCTTAAAATCTGAATCTAATTTTATGTATCAAGGTAATTAATTGCAGAAGTACTTACTGTGTTCTATTCCACAACTATCTCTTGGAACACAGTTACTCACCTGGGAGTAGTTTCATATGTCTGTGTTGCAATGTCTTTATTAAAAACATGAATGAAATTTTGGAGTTAATACTAAACAGAAACCCCTCCAACACTGTTAAGTACAGAGGAAGTCAGGTTTTTATTCTCAACCGAATAGACATTTCACATAATAACTAGATCAAGTTTCACACCGCCTTACCACTTGGACATCAGCAAGATCACTGTGACAGTGCAGACGTCATTAGCAAGTATGTAAATTCTCTGCTCTAAATACCATCTATTATTAACTGTCTGTATTCCCTGTCTAATCAAAACCAGACTCCTATCAAGTTCCATAGAAAAAAAACCCACAGAAGAATTCCTTGTGCTCTGAAACAAGAGACACTATAACAAGATATTTTACTAAGTTAACACTAGAACAGGAACACAAGCCATTTAGCTCTCTTGTCTTCTCAAGAGTTTCCGTTTCATATATCCACTTCAAAAAGCAAAAGCCCTCTCATATGTATCTTCACTCCGGTCCACAAGATTCCCATGATGCAGTTTTTTCGTGGGAGTTTCAGTAGGATGACCGACAACTATTTATCTGAACATAACCACAGTCAAATCTAGCACACAACACAAATCTTTAAAAGACACATCTCTGGGGAAGAAAAAAAAAAGAAAATTAAGCAAAAATTAAGCAAAAGACACTCATTCACCCCTACTTTGGACAGAAGCACGTGTTTTCCTCATTCTCCAGCTTGCTTGCATCCTTAGGAAAAAATGTTTTCCTGTCTCCTAGTTCTAGCCTACCTTATCTTCTAACCCAAAGCACAAGAAAAACAGGATCACAATTCATATTGAACAGGAAGTGTACAGTCTGACATCACATTTTTAGCTTTAGCTTCCAGAGGTAACAAGCAAAAGGGAAAAGAAAGAATTCCTGATTTATGACTTGTTCAGGGTGCAGAAAAGAGGGAAAAGGCACTTAAGTGCCAGGTCTATCAACTGTTCAATACCAAATTCAATACAAAAGAGAAGTACTGCATCTATATACAATTCATATGTTCAATATAACCACATAGGCATCTAACAATCAGAGCTGTTCCTTAACTCAGGCAGAAACAACAAAAATCTATGTGAAAAAACACAAGCATGTTTACAAATGAGGCCCGACCACCAGAGAATAAGCATAAAGGTTTGACCTCATTACCTGAAGCTGCATCTCTGGTTTCTGGAGGAAGAACTCCAGAGGAACATACCTCAACGTGATGCACGACTTGGCTGCCAGTTTTGCAGCATTAACTGTGCTTTTGAAAAAAGATGAGTAGTTACATCAGACTCAAATACTTTAAAAAACAAAAAGGCAAAAAAAATCAGACACCAACAATTATATTAACAACTATTATTAAGAATGCAGAACAGTTAGAGATGAAAGCAGAGGTCTGGGAGCAATCTTACCAACTCCTTTATTCCATTCTCTGCCATTAAAAAGTGAAGCTGCCATGAACCACTTGACCAGCAGCTTCTGTTTTATGGCACTGTACAAAGAGAAGGATGGCTGGGTTTGCTCATAAAGCAGTTTCTTTGAAAACTGGCATTGATAAAAGATAATCCATAATAATTAATAAGATTTCCCTGTTTAAAGATAGATTCTGCTCCTACATATCTTATGTACATTTTTTGTAATGTTTCTCAGAAAGAATAGTGCACAACAAAGCCAAATGAAATACAAAGAGATGAAAATGAACATCTGTGTCTATCTACTGTGCTTTATCACACCTTTCTTGTTTAAAAGACAACACTAATAGAGGAGACAAAATCTGAAGTTTCAAGGAATACCCCAGTACATTTTTGATGTTTCATCACACCTTTCACCAAGGATAGAAGTGAACTGTTCATCAAGGATCTGGCAATGCTGAATTTCCCATTACTATCTTTTCAACCTATGATTACTCTTACAAACCCGCCTATGTATTCATGGAAGAGATCAGAACAATGTGGATAATTGACTAAAAAGCTACTATTTCACAGTAGGAAATACTAGCTCCCAACAATGGGTCTAACCAACACTAAGCACAACACTGTGACACTGAATATAAGGAACCATTTTCATTCCAGAGTCTTGGAAAAAGGTAGTCAGGTGTGACACATGATGGCGAGACACCACCTAAGGTGGCTAGGGCCAACTGGACTTTCTATTTTGTATGTCACCAGGACACGTGAGTCTGAACGTTCTCAAAGCCTCCTTCTTCAATCTGACTTTTCCACTGGTCACACGCTGTCCTCCATGGGAAAACACGCTCTCACCTATGCTGGCCATAGCGTGTTTACTGGTATTTTAAAATTTCTCAAAACCAAATAGGAATATATATAATTCTGCTGTTTACTGGACTTTTGTATAATAAACTTCCTTCAAGTTGAGAAAAAGGCTGAACAAACTTAAACAGGTGTTCTTGAACTAGCACAGCATAAATGGCGACTACAAAAGTACCATCACGTCTTTCACCTAGGTGGTCTGTCTTTCATAAACAGACTAAAACTACAGATAGAGGGCTAAACTGAGGCACCTGCAGAAACAGGCCTTAGTAGAAGACATGTCAGGGAATGGCTGGTTTTATTGGGGATGTAGAGGACTGCTGTTTCCTAGTCAGACAACTAGAAGGCTTCCCCTTCTGTCCACAGAGGACAAAGGCTTCAGTCTGCCTCTGTATTCCCTACTCTGCTGAAATTGTCTGCTGCCTATCTACAGCCTACATATTATTTCCTGCCATTCTTTCTGGAGCTTATTAACCTCCCCAACCTTAGTGTGCTGTTTTTCAAGGACAAAGGCAGAAGACAGTCAGTACCAGGGAGAACTTTAGTTAAAGGAAGTGAATACTCAGTACAGCACTGAAGCTCAGTTACCAGCGAATTAAGAAGACGCAACTGTGCTCTCCTTGTATGTAACCCTACAACCTCTTCTGCCATTTATTCAGATGTCCCACCTCCAAGTATTTGATTCAGTTACTGTAATGATCACCCCAGCATGAGGCATTAGGTCATTTTATGAAGATGAAACAAGGACCCTATACAGCAGCTAGGCAGAGAGCCCATATCCTCTGGGAATCTTCCACTGCCCTTTGCACTATCTGACAGAAAAAGCAGGTGTTTTGAAATATTTGTTTACAGCCTTCTGGAAAGAAAACATAATTCTCTCTAATTTTGGGCTAGCTCAGGGATGCTCTAGACAAAGCAAGTTTCTTTTCAAGGAAAAGTGGAGAAATAGGGAAACACAACTTGTCCTACCATATTCCTATTATCTGCAGGAAAATTATTTCCTCTGTGATGACAAGATTTGAAGAGACTTTTGCTGACCAGCCTAGCTGGATCCAGACAGGTACCTATGAATTTTGGTTAAAATAAGTAATACAAAAGAGGTCTATAAAGACTGTTAGACCAAACACAAGATCTCTCTGGGGTAACAGTAAGACAGGTCTGAAAAGATTCACTGGAAGCGACATACATGGTCTTGGCAACAGCTATGTACAGAGCATGAAGATCATGAGTCCCAGTAGTGGCATAATTAGATAAGTACATAATTTCTAACCACATGACTGCAACATTTATGGAGACGGAAGTAAGACGACAATACTCTGATACTATGTTTATGCATCACCTGTCAAATACCAGCAACAAATCCTGCTGCCCAAAGCCGTAGTTATTATGCTGCCTAACAAGTATTTCTCACAGATGGCATATAACCAGTAAATACATTTAGAAGTACTTCAGCTTAGCCACATGAGAAACCTGGGTGGAAAGAAAAGGCTGTTCAGATCCATACCATGCATTTACACGTGGAATAACCATTTTTAAAAAGCTGCTTTTGTAACATAAGCATGCGCATAAAGTGAACAAAGTAGGAACGGCAGGGAGAAAAAAGAGTAAAAACAGAAGCGATAAAAAAAATCATCATGAACAAATGACGGTCACCTAGACTCGAAAACTCCTGTCACACTTTAAATTTAAATATTTCATTTGCTAGCCTGTCCTTCATTACAGATCATGTGTTACAACTTTTGCTATAACAGTAAGGAAGAACTACTAGGGAAGAATGAAAAAATGTGATTCTTAGTATGTGTTAATATCTTCATCCCCTGAAAGTACACACCTACACCTTTCTCGCTTTTGCAAAAAAACCCCCCACAGCAGAAGTTTGGCTGCTGGAAAGGAGTTAACCTAGATCACAGTTGAGATAAAACTTTGAATCAGTAATAAATAATTTTCCCTTTTTTCTCTGCCTTTTGCATTTCTGTCAAGTGAGAGACTTAAAGAAAAAAAATAGTGAATTGTGGTTACGCACAAGTCAGTCCATTGATTTTGTTTTAATTTATCAACTGATAAATGGTTATTAAAAAACATCTGTTAGGGTAGAATAATATGCCAGACAAACAAACCATAAAAATCACATTCTCTCTCTGCCCAGAAGTACACAGTTCGCTTGCAAGCACTTTCCACTGCTTGCATATTTTCCCCACTATCTGCAATGTATTTTTGCTCAAAAAAAAAAAAATTTCTAAAACCTTCCATACATTTCAGAGTCTTAAGTCCCAGCCTCTTCATTTCTTTAAGTTACACTCAGTAATTGGACATTACTTTACACTGTAAACCATAAGGGGACAGAATGTGCCACTTACTGTTAGCAGAATCTTGCCATACAGTAACTCATCACATCACACTTATACTGACAGATTGAATCATACCAGAACAAACACTACCTGTGGCACAAGAAAGTGCTACCTGGACTTCAGTAGAAGGAAGCATGGGTGAAAGCAGAGGGATGATGACAGGGCATATGAACTGCTTTCTATTACTCCTCCGCCATTTCTCCTTAATGTGCCACACTCTGATTTTCAGTGCTAAAGCATCTGTTCTACCAGCTGTCCCTGAAGCAAGGCTGACAGCTTCTAAGGGAGGCCCAGTGCCACCACAAATAAAACACACCCCACTTTCTGGTCAGAAAAATAAATATCTTCTAAACAGAATGCAAGGGTTAACTTCTTTTCGGTCCAAACCAACATCAGGATGTAATGGCTAGGGAACGCCACTCGGAAGGTTTTTTTCTGTCCAGAAATTTTTTTATTTGCTTGGAAGAAGCTTAATGACAAACTTTTGGCCCATCACTGTTTTGGGTCTGCATAATAGCAGTGCCCATCTTCCACACAATGTTATTTCTGGCATTGTCCAACTCACAGAAATCTACTGCAAACTTTGCAAATATGTAAGTATCACTAAACATGCCAGACTAGCCCACTTTCTAAATCAGTATGAATGTACTGAACTCTTCTGAACCACTGGCAGGTAAACTTCCCAGTTTCTAATCCTGAAATATTTAAAAAAACTAATTAAAAAAAACCTGCAAAAAAACCCCCAAACTACTTTTACAGCTTCAATCCTTCAGATGCACCTATCCCCCAGGGAAACTTTTTGGTAGCAGCAGTAGCATATCAAGCTATAAAGTTCATCTCTAAACCGAACAACATTTTAAGTATACCTCCAGGAAGTACAGGTTACTGTACACACATAAATATCTTTACACACATATATCTCTCACCCTCCGAGCTTTGGAAAACATTAAAAGATTCCATAAGCCTCTATAGCCCTGCTAGCATTTCTTTCAAACAGAGGTCATCATGACCTCTGTTAGTTGCATATTGCTCCCTGGACTACAGGAGCGAATGAAACTCCACCAAACACACACAAACTTACACACATTTTCTAAAAACTAATCTTTAATGATTCACTTTGTAGCAATCTCACTTCTAGCTGAATTAAAGCCATGATTCTGTTCTCGAGCTGAAAATCTCGCCTGTAACTTCACATTAATCAACCCAAAGTTAACTGGCTTGTGAGGTTAACTCACAGTCAAATGAACACAAGAGTTTCTCAGAAGGATTCAGTTAAATGGGGCTGGTAAATAAATTCCAACTTTGTTTCTGATCAGCAAATGCTTCAACAATTTTCTAGTTTAAGACATAGCGTTTTAAGTTTTTTTTGCCTACCCCAGTCTTTCCACCTTCCTGCTGCCCAGGCTAGTATGGCTGAACACTGTATCTTAAAGTGTAACAGACCACATAGCTTTCCCCTGCATGACACCTACCAAACAGCAAAAACTGATAGCTAAAAAAGTCTAGAGAGTCATAGTGAGAAAGACTTCTCCATTTATCCCACTGGTTAAGACTGACCTCGCTTCTAAAATGGTAACTGATTCAGGACTGAAAGACTAAACATCTGGGGGCTAAACAGATGGTCAGTTAGTTACCTGTGCATGTGCAACGCCTCCAAGACCAAGCTTTCCATACACTATCTTGGACTCCTAGTTCTGTACTCAAGAGAAAATCAGATACAGATCTTGCATACCTGAAGAACTTCATTAGGTTCACTGGCATAATTCTGTGTAGAGGATTAGGATCCAAGGCTTGAAGTCAGAAGACTCTAGAGAAGGTCTGGAAATTATGTTTCATTTGTAGTGTGAAGTCACTGATGTGATTACACCATACAGGATAAAGGACACTTAGAAGACACATTGATTCCCAGAGCTCTCTAACAAGTAAGTTATTTCTGGCAACAGATTTCACTGTGATACATGCTTTGGGAATACACCTGCTTAGAGATCACACATCCAACAGCTGGGGAAAAAAACCCCAAAAACCAACACAGACCTCAGAGTTTCTTTCCAGAGAAAGAGCTAGCTGCTGATAACTTGTTCTCCTTTCTCCTGGAGGCTGTTTAAGATTAAATTTTTGTGAAGAAAAGTTCTTTGGGAAGCAGAATCATCCCATATTAGGAGAAAGTTAACTCTTTTTAATTTCTTCTGAGAAAGCCCCACATGTTTTAGTTTCTTGTTTTCCAGATGCTTAACTTCTCAAAGTTAAGCACCCTTGGGACTGCCAAGACCCATGTGAATTGGGAAGCTGGTATGGAAACAGACAGCTGCTGTTTCCAGCAGCAACATTTTCACGTGATGGTCATTGCCAAGGCACATAAGCATCTAAACAACTTGAGATCTCTGCCGGAAGCCAGAGACCAACGCAGGAGATGAACCTCTAACTCTCGACGTCCCCAGTCATCATCAGAGGCTGGAAAGTCAGCAGCCTCAAGGGAGTCCTCCCACCCTTCTGAGCCCTCTGACTTCCTTGCCTTCCACCATTTAGTCCAAGCAGACAACCTTTACCAGCCAGCGGGGCCTCCTCTTCCTCATGAAGAATATTTTAGATCTCTTCACCTGCTCAGTTTTTATGGTACCTCTCAGGTTAAAAAGCAGAGTACAAGTATAGGTATGGCCACGCTGGGAGAGGAGCCCGGCAGGGAACCATGCCAGGATAGGCCAACGACCACTATCCTTCTCGAGTGCCCCATCCCCTCTCTGTCTGGCACATCAGTCTGATTGAACTCCCATTTTAATGCTTCTTGCCTGTATCAGACTTTGTGAACTTTCGACAAAGTTCTGGGTTTTCCTGGCACCCAAAGAAAAGGATCACGGCTTCCCACAGGAGCCTATGTACTTTAAGCGATAAAGCACAGCTACTGTATTTTTGTGCCACGGCTCAGAAAGATTTCCAGCCTGTTGGGTGAAATTAGTAGAAGCAGCATTTATACGCCTTCTTCCTGAAAGTATAACTTCGGAGTTCAACGCTGTACTCGAGCGCGGG
>VZRJ01001782.1:73904-116698 GCA_013397565.1 Ptilonorhynchus violaceus
GTTCGGGCCCGGCTGGAGCCGGAGCCACCAGAAACCGGTTGGGCCCGCCCGGCGGGCCCCGAGGTCGCCCGTGTCGCAGAGCTTGTGCCCCGCGTGTGTGGCCCCGCGCTCCCCGTGATGCCGATCCCTTACGAGCCGTAAATTATTCAGTCGGGATGCTGTCGCGTGAGACACCGGCTCCCGCCGGCGCCAACAAAAGCTGTCCTTAATGTTTTATACGGGGGGACAGGAGATACGCAGTTTTACACAGACACTGTCCCAGGGGAGAAGGTGGCGGTGACCGGGGCCCCGGTTTCTGTCAGCACATCTCCCTGGTGACTCGTGGAAGCAGGCGGTAGTCCAAATACCGATGTTGGCCGCTGGATTGATCTACAAATGTGAACTTCTGAGGTGATTAGCTGATGTTTCCACCCGCGGCTTTACATCTTGAGCAGACGAGCAGGTGGGTTTAGTTCCTTTCCCATCAGCAGCACTCCAGGCTGGTTTGTTTGCCCAGAAAAATCACACCCACAAAATGGGTAAGATTGGAAGGGAGCACAGCAGATCATCTGGTCCAGCCTCCCTCCTCAAGCATCCTAGAGCATGGCACAGGATTGTGTTGAGATGGTTCTTGAATATCTCCGGTAAGGGAGACTCCACAACTTCTTTGGGTAACCTGTTCCAGTGCTCAGTCACCCACACACTAAAATTCTTCCTCATGTTCAGGTGGAACTTCTGCACATCAGTTCCTGCTTATTGTCTCATCCTGTTGCTTGGCACCACAGAGAACTGCCTGGCTCCGTGCTCTTGGCACCCTTCTTTCAGATACTTATTGGCATTGATGAGGGCCCCCCTCAGTCGTCCTTCTTGAGTCTGAACATGCCCAGCTCTCTCATAAGAGAGATGCTAGACACTCTTGATCGCCTTAGTAACTCCCTGCTGGACATCTCCAGGAGCTCCTAGTCTCGTACTGAGGAGTCCAGAACTGGTCGCAGCACTCCTGGTGAGGCCTCACCAGGGCTGAGTACAGGGGCAGGATCACCTCCCTCAACCTGCTGCCGATGCTCTTCCAAATGCAGCCCAGGACACCATGGGCCTGCTTGGCCAAAAGGGCATTGCTGACTCATGGAGAGCTTGTTGTCCACCATGACTCCAAAGGTCCTTCTCTGCAGAGCTGCTTTCCAGCAGGTCAGCCCCCAGCCTTTGTGGGGATTATTGTTCCCCAGGTGTAGGATCCTGCATTTGGCTTTGCTAAATTTCAGAAGGTTCCCCTCTGCCCACCTCTCCAGCCTGTTGAGGTCCTTCTGAAGTGCTGCACAGCCCCCTGGGCTATTGGCCACTCCTCCCAGCTTTGTGTCATTAGTACTTTGTGTCAGTAAACTTGCTGAGGAGGCCTCTGCCCCTTCATCCAAGTCATTGATGGATAAGTTAAACAAGACTGGGCCCAGTACTGAACCCTGGGGGAAACCACTGGTGACAGGCCTCCAGCCAAACACTGTGCCACTGATTACAATGCCCTGCGATCATCCAGTTCTCAACCCACCTCACTGTCATCTCATCCAGTCCACTCTTCCTGAGTTTGCCTATGAGGATGTTGTCAGACACAGTGTCTAAAGCCTTGCTGAAGTTTAGGTAGACAAGATCTGCTGCTCTCCCCTCATCCATCCAGGTAATTGTTTCGTTGTAGAAGGCAATCAGGTTGCTCAAACATGATTTATCTTTAGTGAATCCATGCTGACTATCCTGATAACCTTCTTGTCCTCCCTGTGGCCTCCAGAATGAGGTGCTCTATCACCTTTCCAGGGATTGTGGTGAGACTGACTGGCTGGTACTTCCCTGGGTCCTCCTTCTTGGAGACTGGGGTGACATTGGCTTTCTTCAGTTCTCAGGCACTTCTCCTGATCTCCATGAACCTTCAAAGATGAGCAGCCTTAGCTATGGTGTCCATCAGCTCTCTCAGCACTCACAGGTGCATTCTGTCAGGGCCCATGGACTTGTAGATATTGAGTTTGCCTAGGTGTTCTCTAACCCAATCCTCTTTGACCAAGAAAAGGTCTTGCTTCCAGCCTTCCTTTACCCTGGTCTCCTGGGTCAGAGATTCCTGAGAGCTGGTCTTGTCAGTGAAGACTAAAAGAAAAGCGGTGTTCAATAACTCTGCCTTCTCTGTGTCTTCTTAGTTTTCGTTTTGTTATTAATACATTTGAAAAAGCTTTTCTTGTTCTTTACATCCTTGGCCAGATCTAATTCCAGATGGGCCTTGGCCTTGTCTCATTTCTACTAATGCTGACAAAGTGACCTAATGCTGTGCAAAAAACCAGCAAGCATGGCTTACCCCTGGCCTTCCCAGGGCTTGTGCTGGTGGAGCTGTGGGGCAGGTTGCATGTCCTCAGGAAGGTTAGATTTAAGGCAGCATTTGGCACAAGTCATCTTGTGTGGCAGGCACTGTCAACATGCATATGAAAAATGTTTTTACTACCTCTTAATACCCAAGTTAGGTTTTGGTTTGGTGAACTAATATTTTCATAAGGCTAAGATGGAGTCTGTGTAAGGACACAATCAAAGGAGGACAAATCCTGGGATGAGAATTCAAAGTGACACATCTAGAAAGTCTGTTTCTATGTTTTAATGTGTTAGAATATATTAATAAAACTAATAATAGAATATATTTTTGACTTCTTAACAGCTGACTATTCACATGAGCTAAACGGAGAATATGTAAGGTTTCTGTTAGTGGATATCTGTGTAGGAGATACATAATGTACATTTCAGATTAAAAAAATGTATGAAGCAAATTAATCACCTTCGACTGGCATCACTAGGACTGCTTGAGTACTTAGTCTCTAGGAGGTGCAAGAAATAAGTTTTAGGTATTGTTGCAATATGTTCAGGAAATCAGTGGAAAGAAAGTGGTGTTAATGGTGAAATGGCTCAAGACTGAGTGGCATAGCTTCTTGGGCACACAGATCTTGCAGAAAATGTGAAATTCTGTATGATTTTAGCTGGACTGTGTGGGTTTAATTGGCTTAAGTCCACGAAAATTTCAAGACTGTGTGCCAAGCTGCATAGAAAGGAAGGTGATTAAAATGGCTGTATTTCTGGGAGACATCATTAACTAATGTTCATGTGTTATTTAACATAAAACTCACATGTGGAAAAGGCACATGTGGAAAAGAAATGAGATTTAATTTACAAGAGAGATTATTCAGCCTGTTAGGCCCTGCACCTGTGAAACACTGATTGCTGCATTATTCTTCCCTGTGGAGCACCTGAGTGGACTTGGCACTGCTTTGCAGAGGCTCTCCCACCCCCTTACACCAGACATAATCAGTGGCAATATAACAGCATCGCATTTATCCAAGCATAACAGAATAGGGACCATTTCAGGTGTCTGGATTATGAGTAGAGCTGGAACTGAGAGGGCTGGGGAAGGCATCATGTGTCTGTTTAGTCCTAGCAGCCTTTTCTTGAGTGCAGCAAACCTCTATGTGAGGTTTTGGGTACCCTGGGGATTGTTCTCATGAAAGTGTGCACTAATAAGGCGTGCACAGGATAATTGGAATCAGTAGGAAAAGTGACTGCCTACCACTCATCTTGTTTTTGCAGGCCTTTCATTGCACTAAAAATGTATCTGCTGCTAATTCAGTGCTATTTTGAGGCAGACTTGTTGAATAACTCCTGTGTAACTATACACACTTCAGCAGAACAGTGCTGGTTTCAGTAAGTGAGATATTTGAATAAATAAAATCTGCTGTCTTTTGAGTGCTTAGATTTTCAGTCTGGCAGGTTTAACTACAGGAGATAAATGCTTACTACTGATTTTTTTGTTCATTCGTCTCCAGAGGTTCCTGTCTTTACCTCAGTAGTGCAAGAACTGGAAAGGTGTTGCTTGGTCCCTGCAACTCAGTCTCTGTTTCTGTTTCACGTGGCTCCATTCTAAAGGTGTGCACAGCTCTCTGATTTAAATGAATCTGTTAAGTTATTTAGTGCAGAAGAAACTTACATTCAAATAAATCAATGCCTAAGGCCTTGGCACTAAAAAAATGAGTCCTTGTTCAATAATTTCTTCCATATCACGATATCTTAGCTCTTGTCAGAGACTTGGTTCTTACAAATTGCCAATACACACCTCATTAGCCCAGTTTGTTTTTATCTGATAATGACAGAGGAAGTAATAAGCAATGAGCAATGACTATAGCTTGTAGCTTTTTTGGAGGATTTGAAAAAGAAACTCTGTGGCCAAGTTATGTCATGGCGCAGCAATTCCAGAGTGAGGAGACACACTCCTGAGTGATAAAAGTTCTGAATACCAGGATTCTTAGTAATATTCAAGGAGGAGTGCCTTATACTAAACAATCAAATGTGTGGCTGCTTATAGGAATGGAATATACTTGAAAATCATATGCTTTTATTATGATCAAGTCTGACATACAGAAAAAGAAAAACACAAAGGACCTTTTACTGTACTGTGATAATTGCTCATATATACAGATACAGTAAAGCAAGTATTTGAAGACCAAACTGTCACCAACAGAGACTCATTGTTGTGAGAAAATCTCACTGTGTTTTTCTCTAATTGGTGAAGTGCAGATTGGGGAGAGAAAGTAGTGTACTATAACATTACTGGTTACTGTTTAATGCCTGCAGTACTGGTGATGCCATGCAGGCAAAAACTCACATGTTCCTGGCTCTGAAGAGTACATTAAACCTCAGAGAGGATTCAGGGTTTTCAGTAATTAGGACCTTCAACATTATGTATAACACAGCAAAGAATAAGCAATTAGAGATGAAACAATAGGAAAAAATTTCATTGTAAAAAAAAAATTAAGAAAAATACGAAATCACAGAAAAGCAGAATGAGTCCATTCCCTGTCCCAGGATAAGGGCTACTCTTCCTGTGTCGCTTGTGACAAGACTCTTGTCTAAGTTGTTCTTAAAACTCAGCAATGTGTCCAGGCAACCATTTTCAGTGTTTGCTATCATCCAGGGTATGTCCTCAATCCTTAACATGGTCTTGAATCCTTGTTACTGAAATTTACAGTCATTACTTCTTAATTTATTCAATATGAAGAACAGTGAAAAACTGTCTTCTGTTTCTCTTCATTTTCATCTTATTTTTAGTCTCATATAAAATGTACAAATTAGGGGTTTGGATTTCTTTTTTTTCCTATGAACTGCTTCTGGTAGGTTCAGATATTTTCTGAAATGTGGTCCCTCAAGCTGTACACCAGTAGCCTTATGAAGGCTGTATAGAGAGGAGTTTAAAAGATTACTTCATCTGTCCTATACACAGTACCATTCGTCATTTTTTTGCAGTAAAGTGTTTATATGTTTCACAGCAGGGGGAGGCTGGCTCAGGTTTAGTGTTCAACCACTATGACCTAATGAAGCTTTTATAAAGGTCGTCTGAGGTGTTGTTCTCCTCTAGTACATTGGCAGCAAATTGATAGATTTGACTAAGTATGACCATCTACATATCCTTGATGCATTTTGCTCTGTTTATTTTTCTTTCCAGTCCGTTTCTTCAATTTATCTGTATAACTGTGAATCATGTCTTGAAGGACATGAAGAAAGAAAAACAGCCTAATAGGACACACTGGAAAGGTCAGTATAAAAAGCAGTGGAACTGCTACCCGTGCCCAGAGATTCATGGCTAGAATGTTGCTGTTGAATGAAAAAAAAAGACAATCTAGCTGAAAATAAACGAGGTTAGAGATTGTCTTAATCAACAAGGTTTGTTTACACACAATCATCAAGGCTGTTCATGAAGTATTTCTCAGTTATACGGCAAGTATCGGCATGCCTGATTGTGAAGAAACTTCCTTGGAAAGAAACAAAGGAGAAAATGAGTGATTACAAGTATTCTGTATACTTTGAGCACATTTCTCCTCAGTAGAGAATTATTCTTTGCATGTGCAAAAATGTATTAAGAAATACAGCCTTGATAGTACCTGAATACAGGTACTTTTGGCTAATAGGTCATTATATATATCTTGTCTTCAGTTTTCTATATGATACTCTGCATTGGTAGAATTCTGTGAAAGCTATGCAAATGCCTTGGAAGCCATTAAGTTTTGAAAGACCTGCTAAGTAAGTCGTTGTAGTTGAAATGTGATAGGAAAGCAGTCTTATGTTAGATACCATAGAAATAGGAGCTCTGATAGTATGAGACACAAACTAACAGACATTGGGAAAGATGTTGAAACAGGGAAAAAATTTCAAATTTCTAGAATATATACAAGTCATCCACAAGTCAGAGTGAAGCCAGGCTTACAGCTTAGGAGGTGCACGCTAGAAAAAACAAAGTAACTGGGCTAAAAATGTAGTGCAGCATTGGAAGAAATTGCCTGGAGAGGCTATGGACGCTGTCTTAGGGCACAAGACCTAGCTAGACAAAGCCATACCTGATCTGATCTGATTTTGATGATCTCCTGCCTCAAGCAGGAATGTCCTAAAAGAGTGTTCAAGTTACTCAGCATACCTGTGCTCAAAATAGATGGAGTAAGCCAAAGCCCTAAGTAGTCTGTGGAAGATAACTAGGGCCAGAACAGAGTGAGTGGTTCGGTTTTGTAAAGAGTGAAAAGCAGTTTTGGCCAGTTGATTCTTGTTCCTTGCCTGGATTAAGAGTTTAGTAATTTATTTGTTTTTAAAAGTGTGAGATTGCTTTACAGAGACCCGTATCAGATCATTGTTTTCTTCTGAGCAGTTTATTGAAAGTCTTATCTGCCTATCCATTCCTGTTTTTCATTTGAGGTAGCCTGGACTACTGTATTGATTGAACTCCCCTTTGGACAGGGAAGTGTTTAGGGCAAATGAAGTAAGCTGGTTTGAAAGCTACTTGGAGCAGTTATCATAAATGGTGAGGCATGCCGGGGCTGTTCGTTGTGGCTCTGTACTGCAACAGCTGGGTGAACTAGACTATGCTACAATCATGTGCTGTAATACCCAGCAGGAAAAAGGAGAGAAACTGTCACACAAAATTTCTGGGGTATAAGTCATATGGTGTCAGCCCACTTCATAGTGTGTACTTCGTCAGCACACTTACTGCCATTTTGATACCGGTGACCTTCACAGTGACCTGTGCAGAGTCACAGAAGACACTGCATGCTGTGAGCCTTACTGCTGTGTCTTACTGTGCCATGGTGATCAAAAGAACAGTATGGGAAGGGTTAATGGCAAAACACAGTGGAATCGTTGAAATAAGGGAACATTCATCTCCCTCCAAATGGTTCATGGCAACTTTCTAGCATTCTGGAAAAAGCAACCTTGTGACATGTTCGGTTCTGCTAGCTGTGAGAAAGCACTGGGGCAGCTGGCATTTTGCTGAATAACACAAGTCAGTGTCTCCTCTTAGCTCATGAGAAAAAAAAAAAAACAGAAGAGCAGTTATGGCATATTTTCCATGCAATATATTGCCCTGGATGCCTTATGGATGGCAAAGCTAACACATTAGAATACTGCGATGCCTAGATCTTGTCATTTAAAATGATTGTATCAAATCTCATGGCAGCAAAATCAATTTTCTCAATTTATAATTTAAAAAAACCTCATTTCCATTTATAATAAAAGAAATATATTGTTCAGCTATGCTGGAAAAGATAAATACAAATATTACTTGTCCTATTCTGGTGGATCAGATTAGCTTGATTTGTTATCCTCTGATTATAAATGTCCAAAGAAATCCTGTATGACATCCACATGTGATATCTCTGTATATAGATAAGTTGTACAAAAATTTCAATCCAGCTACACCTGTATGTATAGGGTATCAAAGAGGTGATGTGCATCTAATGAATATGGTGCATGCATGTATATAATTACTGAATGTGTGTATTGTAAAGGAATACATGTGCATCCTTTTTGGAACCAGATACACATGAATGCATGCAGACATGCATGTTATGTCTAAATATGGTGATCGTTTTGTTGGAAAAAACCTTTAGTCATCTGTCAGTCTCTGAAGAGCAGCTGTATGTGATACATTAAGTATGTAAGAAAATGAAAACTGTCTTCTTTGAGGATAAATTCAATCTTCCACAAGGAAATATAGTGCCCAGACTTTCCAGAAGCCTAGGAAATGTTTGTTCTTACCTTTAGAAGAGGAAGGTTAAAGTGAGGAACACAAAATAATGTGAAAGAATTAATCGTGCTATCAGTTTTCTCACAGTCCTTACATCAGATGGGGTTGTGAATAGTAAGCTATTTGTCCGAACTTGTAGAGTTACTGTTCTATCTCATTTAGAACTCGGAGCCATATTACTCTGGGGAAAAAGAACCCGCAAAACAAATATAAATATGTCTTCATAGTCAGGCCACAAGGGGTGAATGTCAAATCCCAGACACAAGCTACTGAGCAGTGAAGTGGTTGCCAGTGTTTCAGGTGCTCGTAACTGAGCTATAAAGACAACACACCTTTTAGAAGGTGGTAAGTATGTGCATATCTTTTTAACATGACTTCTTAAATTAGTCTGAACTAAGCCTCAGCCTTACAGTAGTACGTTGGAAGATTATGAGGGTATAATTTCAATGCAGAATTTCCTTAGAAAAAGTTCACTTTTCGATCAAAAAATCTTTGGAGATCTTTCAGATCCCTTGGTGTAGGGTTCCTTTTTGTGTCCAAACAAAAATGCATCTGTAATGCACAATCTGTATTGTAATAAAAACCATCCTTAAAGTTTGTGTTACTAGTTGTTACAGAGTTTTTCTGTTATTTTGCTGTATGCGAAAGATAGGTAAATATTAATGCCAGATCACAGATGCATAATGTGAGTATTGTATTGAGTTTATTTGCGTAATGTAATGCACCAAATGAGCTGCCAGGTCAGGATTAGAGTCGAGGACCCTTTTAACTCCTATATTCATGAGTTTGCATTTAGAAAACAAACCTCTCTATGCTGTACATTTTTCTGTAATTTTAAAAAATTTGTTTATAATTTTTACCTAATATCAATATTGCTGAGAAACGTTAAATCTTCTCTCTTTTTTTTTCTTTTTTAACAAGCATTTAATGTGTAACTTGCAATGTGATTATTGCTAGGACTAGTGTAAACATACATAGCATTATGACATTCACAGCGCTGGTGGTCTGTAGTCCTGATTTAAATTGCTGAAAAAACTTAATTTCCTTGTGTTTAATATATTTAGGTTTTTTATTTTTTAAATATATTTGGTTTTAATATATATGTTTTTTTCCTAGAGTCACTCTGAAGATTGGTCAAAACTAAAAGGCTTGAGATTTTTCTAAAGTTTAGGAGAGCTGGACACAGGGTATTGACTCATGTTATTGGGATGGGCTCCAAATGGGAGCTTGAGATCCCTATTATTTTAGCCCATATTTTGGTCTGGCCTACTGGGAAATGTTTTGTTCTAATGTCAGAACAACTCTATACATTCATGCTGATAAAACGCTGCATACACGTGTGGCCAATAATTTATCAGTACAAATTTCTGATCTATAATGCATGGATGACACCTCGGCT
Source organism: Ptilonorhynchus violaceus (assembly GCA_013397565.1). Taxonomy (NCBI): domain Eukaryota; kingdom Metazoa; phylum Chordata; class Aves; order Passeriformes; family Ptilonorhynchidae; genus Ptilonorhynchus; species Ptilonorhynchus violaceus. Next base: position 83,360 of record VZRJ01001782.1, read on the forward strand.
TTAGCTCCAGAGTCTTAATTTGCTTCTGAAATCAGTTTTGCTCTACGCTGCCATGGTGATCAACTGTGAGCTCCCCTTTACAAAATGGTAATAACTCCCTGATTTCTGCCAAATTCATGCTCATCCATGTGGTGCCAATTACAGTGAAGTGAAAACAGATTTATAAAAAACTTAGGCATATAGTCAGTTTTTGTCCTCAGGCATGAATAATTAGGATGAACAAGAACAATCATTAATATAGTAAATTTTCTCGGTGGATGCATCTTCATATGTGGGAAATATGCTCCAAATAAATAGGACTGTATTGAACATAGTACCTAAAAATGCAGAGTCTGCATTTATTTTTCCCAAAAGCATTTTCCCTGATTTTTCACGTGGCTCATTTTGCATAAATGTATCATGACTGTGACAAACACATGAAAAGTAAGTTTGGTGAGAGTTCAATCCAGCTACTACCTCATTGTGTGCTATCATGCATCCTTGTTATTAGATTGTCTAGTATTTGCAGCCTGCCATTCCATTTTCCCTGTTGATGGAGGTATAGTTTCACAGCAGGGTTTTATGATCATATTATCCTTACTGAAACAGTAATTGAGTAAACTGCATTTCTAGAAGGCCTGCCCCTACCACTCAATACTTGGCAGGCAGGTTGATTATTGAGAAATCTGAGGTAAAGGACTCTGTTCTTTGTAAGGGCTGGTCACGTTGCCATCAGAGCGTATATGGCAGCCTTTTGTGTACTGATTATCTAGTAGTAAATAAAAAAGTAGGTAAATCTGTCTGCCCAGTGTAGCAGACAGGACAGAGAAAAGAGGACAAACTTTATATTGTCCAAATTAGGAAGTGGTTAAACATCACCAACTTGTGTTGCACCCTCCAGATACCACTGTGTGTACTTATGTCCCATGCCTAATTGGAAAAGGAGATCAAGAGGCATATGAAAACACATGTGGATTTTTTTTTAAAACAAGCTCTAAGTGATTAGTTCTAGATAAGAGTCTTTGAAAGATCTAATTAAAACTTAAAATTTCTGATTCTTTTTATCTGTCCAAACTGTTGGACATTATCTCTCTGACATTTCAGTTGAAAGAAAGGATGATATGCAGATATAATATTAAAAAGCTCTAATAACATTTCAAAAGAGAAAAAATGAGGCCAACAGACTCATTTATAGTAGTGAACCAATTAATGACATGATCTGTCACCCCATATAAAGAATTTGTGCACAGCCACAAAGAAATGTAATTCAGCCACATGAAGACTTACGTAGAGGTTCCAAATCACTCTTCAGGGTTGTTAGGCACTGTGCAATGGTTAAGGAAAAGCCCTTGGTAAATAATTTTCAAGTGGATTAAGAACTAACAAATGTCTAAAGATACTCTGAGTACCTTTTCAAAGCTATTTTATTCATGATGCATTGACATAAGTGCTATGGATACTTGTCTTGCTCCTGCAGTAGATGAGGAAGGACAAGTGGTGAGTGCCAGTAGCTCTCTGACATTGCCTTCCCTCATTTGTCTGTGCTGTCTAAAATGTGCATGATTTATCCAGAACTTTTCATTGCAATGAATTCCGCCATAGAGAGAACCTGCAATTCAACAAGTCCACCCTTCCAAAATGAGAAAACAGATTTCCCCTTAAATTTTTTTTTGAGATTGTTCTATTAGGAAATTTTTTACCAGTATTCATTTAGCAAGTGTTCAACTTCCATGGGTATTTCTTGTGAATGAGGTGGCTCTTATCTTGGAACTTAATTTAATAAACATTATGAAGTTCGTTTAGTAAGCATTGTGAAGCTCATTTAGGCCAAAACAGACATGAAAATATTTTGTTAAAATCCCTGATCTAAAAAAGTTTACATTTGTTCTATACAGATACCCACTCGGATGTTATAGATATTTGGATGATCCCAAAGGGGTCACTGTAAGACTTGAGTTTACTAGTATATAGTGTTATACACATACGAAGCCCTATTTCAGTGTCAATAGATAAGGAGAAAACAATACCCTTCAGTCCTCCATTACAAATTTCTCCTTTACAGTAGTGCTCCCCTTCCCAGTGCAATCAGTAACATATGTGAAACTACCATCTCTGCATGCATTGCCTTCTCATATTAAGCTTCCTCATCTGAGTATTTTCATTAGTGCATTTGTCCCAGTGCCCTCCCATGTTGCTGCCCTGTTCCCCCATCATCAAAACACTCAAACATATTGAGATTTACCTTATAAATACTGATCCAACACTCTCTGTAGGACTGGCTGGGGTGTCATTACTTGACTTTCGGAAGCTGTTCCGATTTTCAAAATGAAAAACAGAGTCCTCCAAGGAATTTCCTTTTTTCAGCATTTTAATGGAGTTAACTGCAGACTTAGGTAAGTTCAATTCTAGAGCGATCCTTGAAACACGCAGCCTTTCACTGCTGCTGGAAGTGCTGTCTTGGTGTGACTCCAGCTCAAGCTAGTTTTAAAAATCTGTTAATAAGTAACAAAGTGTGACATCATAGGGAGTTTTCTTTTTTATCTGCAGCACTTCATAAGTTTACATGAAAACAAAAATCATCAAATTTATGTGAACTGTGTTTTTGAAATTTCATTATAAATAGTAATAACTTGTTTTGATGAATTGAGAAGAAGTGTAAAACAAGAGCTCTATTTCAAATGATGTTTTATTGACAGGTTTGTACCTAAAACTGTAATATGGTCTGCCATAAATTCTACTTTGTGAATTATCTACGTGTCTCTAACTATCCAAGTTTGAATAACATCCTTGTATGTGTTTCGGAAGTAACTACAGCCACCTGTTGTGACATGTCAAAATTATTATATTGCACTTCTGTGGTGAAAAATTGGTGCACGTGTGCATGTAGCTGCTATAAAGTTGAATCATTGCAGTTCAATTTAAATATAAATAGTATTTTAATTCTAAATGCACCAGAACCCAACTGGACAAAACCAGTTTGCCTAACCAGTTTTTCCATAGGAACTGGCAAACATTAACTGCAAACTTGCACGGTTTTCTGTTTGTTGATTACTATAATGATTAGGTTAGTCAAGGAAATGATCAGTGATCATTCTTTATATTGGAAAGCCTCTTATAATACCAATTTAGCATTTACAAATTTTGTTAAACTTCATCTAGGACCTGCATAGTAATGAGCGTTTGTCTATGAGACTGAACAAAGATGTTTGATGTAGAGATCTCTATTCTCAGCTTTTATAAACAGATTTTGAAACAGTCCAAATGCATTTGGACTGTTCACAGGTTTTATTTGTAAACTTAAAGAGATCTAGTCAAACTGATGTCTTTCTCTAGTTTTATTTTTTCTTTTTTTTTTTTAATTTTGTTTCTGGTTTCTTTGCATAACTAAATACCTAGGGGCTTTTTTTAATCTAAAATTTATTTTGTGATCAGTATTAGGCAAACTGTAATGAAATCTATATATGTGTGAAAGAGTAACTGTTGAAATACCAGATTAGCATAATATCTGAGAAACAAAGGTAAAGATTAAACACCTACTTCCTTGGAAGTAAATATGAGAAAACTTGAAAGAAAAAAGGCAGAAAAGGAATGAAATATATGCTTTTCATCATCTTAGGTATCCCCCGTGAAACTTGTACTTAAGGAGCTGTATTTAAGCTACTTGGAATCTGAATTAATGCCTCCTTGAGTAGCTATCCTGTACATGTTTGGGCTCCTGCTGTCTAGGCATTTTTGTTACTCTGTACTTGATCCTGTGTGATCATAGGCTACAAACACAGGGGTGGCTAACTGGGTAAAGTCTCTCTACTTTGTTCCTCTTCCATAAAACAAATGATATAACCTTCAACAAATACAAAAGCTTTTTCCTTCTCTAGTCACAGGAAGAATTCGTCTTGGCTCTTGTGTTGTTCATATCTATCCACTTAGGATAGGAAGTCTGTATTCTTTTCAAAGAAAGAAACACTTTTAAAACTGTTTAGAAAACTTAAGTGACATAGTGGGCTTGTAAATCATTCGTATGAAGTATTTATCTTTGAAAACAATCTATTTTTACAGTAAAATGTAATGAAACCCCTTCATTAAAAGTCAGAATGGCAACTGCATTCCTTCTGTGTGTTAAAGATCAAGTACAGCAAGAGGGCAATTGAGTTTCTCCCCGAATGGGTAATTGCAGAAACATTCTTAACAAGGAGCAACTGTGACATGATTCCTTCCTTCAATTTTATACATCTTTGCCGTTGTTCTACAAAACAGTTAAATTTTACAGTTTTGTACAGGGTACTGTGCCTACTTCTAAATGACCTTTTCTATACTATACCACCACAGTATATGGAAAGTCTGTGCTTTCCAGCCTGTGATTATATCACTACTTGCCTATGCTGGTACTGAAGGGCTTCTAAGTTTGCCGTGCTAGTGCAATGCTGACCAAGTCAAGGCTAACTATGCTGGGGAGTTAAATGCTCGTGCTTGCACAGCTGGTGTTACAGAGCTACTTTAGGTCTAGCTCAGGCCTGACTACATAGAATCATAGAATCCTTTATGTTGGAAAAGACGTTTAAAATCAAGTCCAGCTGTAAACCTAACACTGCCAATTCCACCTTATGAACTTTGTTGTAGTGACGCTTGGTGTTATGGATGACCATGTGAAGAAAAACAGGTTGGTGTGACAGTCCCCTGAGACTCTCACTGCTCCTGCTTGTTAAGAGGTCTTATCTGTCTTGAACGTTGCAGCAGTAACTGCCTGGATTGATGAAAAGAAGAGGAGCAGGCCTACAAGATGCATTTCTAGTGGGAGCAGAGAGGTACAGTAGTGGTAGTGCTGTCACTATATGCCCAAGAGATGGAGATTTTGTCTCCTTATTATCAGACCCATAGTTTACTGTTGATTTCTACTGCCTCTGCACAACTGTGATCTTGAGCTGTTTTGGAGTTTGTTTTAGGGCTGGAAAATAGTAGATGACTGTTTACAGTTAGGAGGCCAAATGGGTTGACGTGATGGTGCCTGTATAAATGATAGGACTTGAATTCATGCCATTTTTATTCAAAGGGAAATTTTGGGATTGCCCTAAATTGATGCAAGGATGTGAAAACCTTGTAGTTTATAACCACTAGGCAAATTTTTAAAGCAGTCAATCACTCCCTGCCTTTCTGATTCCTGGTATCCATAAATTTTTTCAGAGGAGGTTCAGATACCTACAGAAATTTCATCAATGGAGATGTGGGGCAGATACAGAACTCACTTTTCGCAGCTGCTTACTTCAGACCTCTTAGCAGTAGTTAACAGACACCAGTATCTTTTCTCTTTCTGATGCAGTGGATCAGGTGTGGGGAGAAGTTGATACTCCTGATGGTGTTGCTATCTGCTGTACACGGACTTGTCCCCAGAGAATTGTTCTTCATGTTCTGAAGAAACTGGTAGCTCAGTGGCTTGTAAGCTTGAATACACCTTTTTTACTCTGTCTCTTGTTGTCTCATACAATGAAAACAACTTTTCCTCTTTATTTCTTGAGTTCCTTTTCCTTAATCTACTCTTCTTGAACTCCATGTGTGTATTTGGCCAAGTGTATCCTTATTTTTCTCAATTATCAAACTATGCCCTTTAATTCTGACCTTTGTCACTGACACTCTGTTATCGCTTACCTTGTAGACTATCTTGTGGAGTCTAGCACTGTTGCAATTGTTTCTGATAGGCAGGCAGAGGGGGAAAAATGTGGCTGGTGTCCTTGAACCTCATACAATTATATTTTCAGTCTGCAGCAGTTGTCACTAAAAGGTTACAATTTGTCCTGAAAAATGCACAAATTTATTTGCTTTTTTTTTTGTTCTTGTGACTACTGTTTTTTTTTTTTTTTTTCCATTTACAATAAAGTGAATTACTCCAGGAAAAGAAATGGTAGATTATTCTTGCTTTCTCAATCTCTGGAGTATTTCTTCTGAGGATGGAGATACTGCAGAATATATTAACAGTGCCAATTGTATTGCACCCATTTTAAGTCCTTCTGTCTTTAGTAAATGTTCTCACGTTATCAGATAGGGAGAAAAAGGTGATGAAATCTGGGTATTCAGAGAAAGATTTCATTTATGCTAGGAAGGCCTTTGTGCCTTATAATAGGTGACTGCTAAGAAACTGCATAAAGATTGCAAGTTGAAGTGATGATACGAGAGATGTTGTTAGACAAAGTATGTAAAGAGATGTCAGGAAATATATTCTGAACAAAACATTCAATTTTATTGCCATCCAGGAATGAACCAAATCAACAATAAACCAGCTGCTGAACTTGTGGCAGAATGTCATACTAGGGACTTGAGCTGGTAGCGAATGTTATTATGTAGAATCTTGTAAGAGTTTATATCTTGGCTGGAGTGTGGCCACAAAACCTTACAGATTTTTTAATAAGGAGCGGGGGAATCGATGAGTGGTCATTTTATCAGTTTGTTCTGAGTCTCAGAATTTACTGACCTGTAAATTGGAGTAAGACTGCATAATTAGTCTGTTATGATCCCTAGAATAATGGGGAGGTGAGTTCTTGCTTTATGGGTTTAGCTTGCATAGTTTTTGTTTTCTGTGCTATATTCAGAAGCAGCTGCTCTGATTCAGAACCAACATTGTCTTTCAATGTTAGGATTGTCTCTTTTTTTTTCATGCTTGGACCAAGTCTATGCAAAAACTAGTATTTTTTTTTCCCTCTGAATTGGACATCTGCAAAATGCACCTTTCCACAGGTAGTTCCAGAAGGAAATATGGGTCAGATGTAGTTCACTCTAAAATCGGTTTGGACATTTTTAGTACATTTTATATCTAGTTTCCAATATTCGGGTTTTTTTTCTGATCTTAGATTTCCTGGTTTTCCTGTTGAACTGGGATTTGATCTGTTGTACTCTAGGCTTGATTTGCAATAGTGAGATACACTCAGTTTGTATGTAGTGAGTTTTAAGTTGTGCCTGTTTCTGCTTAAACTGACACAAATACTGTGTTGAGTAAGTGGGAAGCTATGGGCAGATACACAGGATTGCTGTGCCTCCTTCTGTGCTGCTCTGAATACTTCATGGGACCAGAACTCTTGTGTGTAGAATCACAGAGACATTTATGGAGCAGGGAGATAGAAAACTGGTTGGGTGGAGTGAGAGAGGTAGAAGAATATGTAGCATAGAAGAATTACACGGAGAGGTACATAGGAATGAAATGAATGGTGTGGTGTCCACCTTTGTGGAAGCCAGTGACTGTTTTGCTCTTCAGTAATCTTGTTGCAGGAATATGCTCTTAAAACTATGTCTTTTCTGCTCTCTGGCATGGTGGTCACCTCAGTAGATGCTGTTTCACTTACTCCAGTGTATGAATGATTCCCTTCCTCATCCTGGAACTCCCTTATGCTCAACTTCTGGAGGTGCATAGCTCAGATTAACCCACTTAAGGTACTCCAAACACATATTTGTGTTTGGAAGCCTCTACTTCCAGGCAGGAAAAGCTTTTTTAAGAAACAAATCCTCACGCAATGAACTTGCAAGAAAGCCATTGGAGTGGAGAAGACTGACTGATGTGGTGGGGTTATGAAAGGCAACTCTAACTTAGAAGATGAGACTTTGCAAAATTTTCTCTTAACAGAAGGAAACACTGAAGTCTAAAAATTCAAGTCTTAATCCTTGAGCACCTGAGGCTGATAAAGAAATAGAAGACAAAAAGTGTCTGAGTTTTTTGCTCTGTGTGAGTGAGAAACTTGTGTTTGTTATTAACAACAAAAAAACCACTCCATCTTGTTGACTGAAAGAACACTGCTATTGATAAAGACTAGATCTTTGCAGGCTATGCTTTAAAAAGTTAAATAAATTCAGCTGTGTAAATATCTGCATTTCCCATTCACTAAGTGATATCTAGAGGCTGGCAGTACTATCAGTCCAAGCACTAAAAAATATGAATTCATCTGTTCTCTTCAGTACTGTAATACTAATACTAATATCTTTATTTACACAGCTGAATCTGATGAGTTTGTCCAGATCATGTTTTCAAACTTTCTGTATTAATGATGAAGATTACATACAGGCCTGGAGTAAAATGTTGCTGGGAATGAGAAGTGTCAATATTTTACCAAGCTGGTGGCTACTGACAGCAATGGAAGCAATAAATTCAGTCAACAGCATTGTGAAACGTTGAAAATTTCTGCTTATCCATACTACTGTCATCTTTGTGGTGAGCTGGCTGCCTCCTGGTTAGACCTCTGCTTTATTCAACACTTCACTTGGTAAATGAGGTATTGGTATGTACATTGTGAAATACCATTGCTGACTGTATAGTGACACCCCTTCTCAAGAACTGTGTGGCAAAGACATTAGTGAATAAAATAGGAAATTCCAGCAATGTTTAGCTAGTGTAGCAGCACCAAGAAGATGCATGAGACAGTAATAACATCAATGAGAATAGCAGCTGGTAATACACTTGACAGTAAAGCAACAACTAGGTAGTAATAGGAATAACACTCCAACAAGGCCAGCTTGAATATGTCAGTATAGCAAATCATTAAAACAGAAATGGGATTTGAGGTATTATACAAACCCCCACCTAGATGAACAGAAGCTTCATCAGAATTCTATTCCAGTCACTGTCAGAAAAACTTGTGCTGCAACAGTGAACTTAACTTGTGGGTAGAAAACCCTTACTTGCTTACAGTAATCAATAAAGATGATCTGAACAACTCATGGATTGCTGCTTTGGTTTTCTCAGGAAGTGATTAGACTAGCCCATGAGGAAAGTAAATAGATCCATGAAATTCAAACTTCATCCACTTCAAACCTGTTTTTCTGTTCTTTATAAGAAAAGTGGCAGTTTACTGCTTTCATGTAGTCCCAAGCAGAATTTTGCACCAAGTTGTTAATATGTTCCCTTCCTACCTCTTACCATATAGTTTTATTTAACACAAACAATAGCAGGAAGATTAAAAGATTAATCTTAAGTGATTGTGCTGTAGAGTGCATCCTGAAAGTAAAATAAAAAGATATGCTTTGTTAGAAAGAAACTTCTTTTCCTTTTGAATGCCTTTTCGGAGGTAAATTTCTATCCCTGTATATGCAGACATGGTCTTATCTTCTGTCTTTCTCTGTGCAACTGTGTTTAAAGCAAAAGACTTTTTGCCCAGACATGACAATTAGAAGGAGCCTTGTCAGTGCAAAAAGAAGTACTAGGGCTTAAGTGCATTTTTTTTCCCTTGAAGCTATTACGTTTAGCATGACTTAAATTTGCGTAGGCCTCGCATCCTTCCTGCATATAGGGCACAGAAGAGCACACAAGTGACATTGTTCATAAACAGAATTCCTATTTGCAACCTGGATATTGTTTTATTTCCTTTTGCTTTTGTTTTTCTCTTGATTTGCTTAATTTCTTTCATTTCAAGCTCTTGTCCTGTCTAGAGCACTGTCTGAGGCGTTTGCAAGTTGAGTGATTTCACCTGTCCATTTTGCCACCACAAGCACAGTTGCAATACCACAATATAGCTCTTGTGACTGGACACTTGTGAGAGAGGACTGCCTATCCTGATCTCTGAGGCTGCTTCTCTTCTAGCCTGAGAGAAAGCAGTGAATTACCTGAACTGAGGGTGTCAGTGAAGGTTGCAAGTGAAAAATACAGATGGGGTGAGCTGGAATCTGTCATCCCTGGGGGTATTTAAAAGACCCATAGGTGTGGTATTTGAGGACATGATTTAGTGCTGGACTTGGCAGTGCTGAACTCGGTGGTCTTAGTGGTCTTTTCCAGCCTAAATGATTCCATGCTTCTATCTCAGTGGTAGCTGTAGAGCCCATCTGCTGGTGCTGTGTGTCCAGCTGGGGCAGGGCTGCAGAGAAGGAAGGAGTCTGCAGCACTCTTCTGTAAATGGGTGAGGTCCATGGGTGGACATATGTATTTTTTTTTTAATTTTAAAAATACTTTTTTTGGCTGAAGCTAATAGGCATACAGCCTGCAGCCTAATGGGAAGATTTATTTTAAAGTACGTGTACATCAGTTAAAACTGATTGTTGTGCCAGTATTTGCCATTTAAAGAGAGTTGGCACCACATCAGCTACTTATAAAGAAATTGCAATTATGCAGGGATAGGTTATAACAATAGAGCCTCATTAGTCTAAAATACCTCTGTGCATGTTCTAATGAGGAGCTTAACACATTGTACAAACAGCACCTAATGAAGTTAATGCCACCCTTGAGAGTTGAGTAACAGTAGACCTGTTTTTACAATTACATTAAGTGAAACTTGAAGATGTGAGGGTATTTGGGGAAGGTTAAAAGAACTCGACTGATTTTAATCTAGTCTCTGTTACCAATTAAAGCTGAGTGTTTGAAAAGCCTATTCAAGCAGTCCGTGTCATTCAAATAAGTGAGGTAGGGAGAGCCTTCAAAACTTCAGCTCTTCAATTTGACCAGCAATACAGGACTGTGTCCTTGAAAACCCTTACACTTTAGATGAGTTACACAAAGCTATTGTTTAGGTCAGTTTGTGGTAGATGGTATCACTTAAAGGAGCTGAACTGTGGTAATTTTAATCTGCCCATGTCTGTATGCATTCCTCAGATGATGGTAACCAGTTTTAGGTTTTTAGCAATCTTCTTTACATATTTGTTTTAATATTCTTAAGGCACTTTTTCCTATCCCTTGAATGAGGATGAACAAATTTAAAACAGATTAGTGCAGCAAAGTTGACAACTTGAAACAAAAACATTTGTATTAGTAATTAGTATCTTTAGAAACATGTTTGAAATTATAAGGAAGCACTTGTAAAATCTCTGCTAGATCTCCCATTATACAACAACCCTTTTTAACTTTTCAGTGGTAACACAGTTTATTACCAAAATTAGAGGAATTGAAATTTCCATCCAGATCATTATTCTCTAGTATGCTGTAGTCTAGAGTGAGCAATAAAATATGTAATAAGCTACATGGTAAAGGTAATAGCATAAGAAGCCTAAATAAGTTGTTGATGTCTGCAGAACAATCTTTTATGTTGAAACCTAAGTGTAGATTTGTAGGTCAGTTTGCTATGACAAGCTATATTGTAATGTGATTCTTCTCTGACCATCTGCAATTGCTATCTTGAATTCTTCTTCATGAACTTTACTTAGGCCTCCAGCAATAGGACACCAATTCTCTAAATTCTATTCAATCTGCTAAGGATTACACCTCTACTGTCTTTCATTTTCAGTCTTCTGATGCAGTCTGATGTATGTTAATGGCTTAGTATTTTACACACTTTGTCCCTCCCCCTTCAGTAAAGTTTCCCTGTGACTTAACCCATTATTCCTCCCCTCCTAATCCTACACGTGTAACTTTTTTTCTTGTGCGTGTGTGTGTAACCTCCTTTTTCCGGAAGAAAATTACCACCTTTTGTGGTCCAGCTGCCATTTTTACTCCAAAATTTCCTGAAAATACTATATATTTCTACACCCCCACCCCCCCCCGCCCCGTATGCCCTCAAGGGCATAGACTTTTACTTTGAAATGAAGACAAAATGGAATAAGCCATTTAGAAAAACTAAACTTTCTCTTTGTGTGCAGTGAACTTATGATGTTTATCAGTGAGTAAACTGGAAAAGGTTCAGAAAACAAAAGGTCACGTTTTGTTCCCTATAACCGAGGTTTTGTTTTTTATTTAATCTGCAATGTAAATTATTTTCAAACCTGTTGACTATTTCTTTGATTAATAAAATGAGAGGATTCTTCCAGGCTATAATTTAGTATTTGGTTGAACTGTACACGTTAGCACTAGAGCAGCCTAAGCCTTGGATTATTTTAGATAAAAACAGTTAAAAAAGAGAGAACACTAAGCCCTCTAGGGCAAAGTTTAATTTTCTGATCTAATGTTGCCTCAAGAAAGAGATGTGATGGAGACACACAGGTGATGAGGAGAAAAGTAATAAAAAATTCTTCTGAGACTTTATCCTATTCTCTTAATTATTTTTCAAAAATCGCTCCCCTCAGTGGGTTATTTTCCTGTTCTGATTTTTTAATCTTTCAGACAAAAGTACTAAATTTGTGGGCAAACAGCACCATCTAGTGGATCCTGCCACCCTGGTGACCTGTGCTGGGGGGCATTTGCCTTCCTCTTCCCTCGGAGCCACAGTCAGGGACCCCATACCCGCACCTCTCTTAGTGGTGGTGCAGCTACCAGTTCCCATTTGCTTGGGATGGAGCCTAATGCAAATGATACTGCAGATCCTGCAGTCAGTTTTGAAAGCAGTATGCAGAAATTTAGTGCACGACTTTTCTACAGTTGGGTGTGATCTTTAAGAATTCATTGATTTATTTAATTGTTCAAAAAACTATTCTGATAACATTTCAGTTAAAGGCGTCCTTTACAAATGTTCCCCATTTGAGAATGCACTTGATTATCTCTGCAGTGCATTTATGGCTAGTTAACAGAGCTCTTCAGCAAGGGTCATTCTTTCAAAGAAAACTTTTTCCAGTATGATTCATTCACCCTTCTGACTTTCATAAACTGTTGTCTTAAATGTAGTTTATTTTCCCAAGAATTGAAGTTAAAGCTACTTTAAGTGGTTGAACCAAGAATGATGGAAAAAATGAAAAAGTTGAGATCTAAAGACAGCCTGATGTCAAAACAGGTGCTTAGTAATTTACTTTTTGTGAGTTATTTGTTAGTTTTAGTGAAAAATGGCATAAAGCAAGAAATTTATAAACCAAAGGAAGTTTCATAAATTTTTACTTTATAGAAAAATTATGTTTATTATGTGGCTTTTTACTCAGTGTTGTCTACATTATGTGTCAATACTGCATTTTCTACATTTGAGATTACTGGATAACAGAGTGGAACCTGTGTCCACCAGGTTTGAGAATTGTGAGATCCTGCTACATAAGCTGTATCTCATTTCGTGATGGGGATGTTTGTGGTTTGTTATTTATAAGGCAGAATATAAGAGTTAACTTGATGAATTCATAGAATCAGACTCATAGAAAAGGTAAAATGGACTTTAAAGATCATGTATTTCCAACCCTCACACCATGGGCAGGGGCACCTTCCACTAGACAAGATTTCTCAGGGCCCCCTTCCAACCTGGCCTTGAATACTTCCAGGCATGGGGCATTCACGTCTTCCCTAGGCAACCTGTTCCAGTGCCTCCCCATCCTCACAGTAAAGAATTTCTTCCTAATACCTAACCTAAACCTACTTCCTTTCAGCTTAAAGCTATTCTCCCTTGTTGTGTTACTGTATGCCCTTGTAAAAAATCTCTCTCCAACTTTGTCATAGGCTCCCTTCAGGTACGGAAAGGCTGCCATAAGGTCTCCCCAGAGCCTTCTCTTTGCCAGGCTGAACAATCCCAACTCTCTCTGCCTTTCCTCATAGGAGAGGTGCTCCAAACCGCTAATCATTTTGCTGGCCTTCCTCTGGACTTGCTCCATCAGGTTCCCATCCTTCCTGTGGTGGGAACCCCAGAGCTGGATGCAGTACTGCATGCGGGATTTCATCCGAGCAGAGCACAGGGTCAGAATCCCCTCCCTTGCCCTGCTGGCCATGGTGCTTTGGATGCAGCCCAGGACACATTTGGCTTTCTGGGCTGTGAGTGCACGTGGCTGGATCGTGTCCAGCCTCTCATCCACCAGCACCCCCAAGTCCTTCTTGGCAGGGCTGCTTTCGATCTGTCCATTCCCCAACACATCTTTCAGGTCTCAAGGTATTTCTGGTCATCCAATTCATATGAAAGAGCTTTAAATATTATGTGTTTGGTATATGAAATCATATATCTGAAATTAATTATGGAGAGTAACACATAACAGATCCTAATCTGATCTGATTTTGAAATGCATGAATTGAATATGTCCTGAATATGATTGGGAAAATGGTGTAATCAAAGGAGGTTTAGCTCTGGAACTTTGATTTCAAAAGAGGCATTGTTTTTGTGTATGCTAGGGAATTTGTGCTTAGTCACAAACCCTTCATAATAACTGTATAATCCATAGCTTGTCTGCTTTCTGGAATATACTCGTCAACATGATGAAAGCTAATGCAGACTGCCTAATGTATAATACAAACTTGCAGATGCAGATGGTGCAGTAATCTGTCAGTGGATCAAACTTGCTTTTAAGGCTGTTGCCACGATTGTTCTTGGAGTGTCTGTTGATAACAGTTTCATTTGCCAGAATGGTGCACAGAAACGTGATCAGGACACAGAGGCTACTTTATGTAACTGAGAGATCTCTGGGAGTAATTCAGGGATTTGACTTTTGCTTTTTTCCCCTGTAGTGATATACCTAATAGTGTGAAACTCTTAACCTGTTTCCCATTAAATGTACATCTCAGATTTCTTCATATGCACAGATGCACTTAGTCTGGATACTGCTTCCTTCCTTTGTAGCTCCCCGTAGTCCTAAAAGACGAAGGAGTATGATAGTGGTAGAACATGTTGACAGACTGAACCTCTGGTTATAAACCTGCACAACAATCTTGCAGCAATATTCAGCTGGAAACATAGAGCTTGCATGGCTGAATGAAACCCCACTGGAAACTGGAGAAATAGAAGTGACACAGTGTTGTGGTTTAATCCCAGGCAGCCACCAACCCCAGGCAGCCACTTGCTCATCCCTGGGGAGAGAATCAGAAAGGTAAAAGTGAAAAAATTCGTGGGTTGAGATATAGACAGTTTACTAGGGAAAACAAAATCCATGTACACAAGCAAAGCAAAACAAGGACTGAATTCACTGGTTCGCATGGGCAGGCATGTGTTCAGCCATCTCCAGGAGGGCAGGGCCCCATCACGAGTAATGCTCACTTGGATAGACAAACGCCATCACTCCAAACATTCCCCCCTTCCTCCTTCTTTCCCCTGGCTGTATGTAGTGAGCACGATGTCACATGGTCTGTAATATCCCTTTGGTCAGTTTGGGTCACCTGTCGCAGCTGTGTCTCCTCCCAACCTCCCATGCACCCCCAACTTCCTCACCAGCGTGGAAGTACAAAAAGCAGAAAAGGCCCTTGGCTCTGTGCAAGCCCTGCTCAGCAATAACAAACCCATCTCTGTATTATCAACCCTGTGTTCAGACCAAATTCAAAACACTGCTCCATACCAGCCACTGTGAAGGAAATTAACTGTTCCTCAGCTGAAATCAGCACACACAGTTCTAAAGCTGAAGTACATACAGTGCTGGTTGGTATTAGCAAGAAGTGCTACTCATGGAGTACTTGAAATTATATGTGGAAGTGAGTATACATCTTAAATTCTGAAAATTCAATGCTAACTCTTCATTAGAATTATTTATGAGAGGAAAAAAAGTTTGTGTGATTATCTTGTTTGGCTTTTGCATGCTGAAAAGAACTCCTTGCCCCTTGGCTAAAAAGGACCCCAAACCTACTTTTAGGTTCTTTAGGACCAAAAATATCTGAAAAACATTTTATAAATTACACTTTCTCAAAGGAGATGGATTGAAGAGGGGTCAGAGATATCAATTTCGCCATAAAATGTGCTTCTTTTCACCTACATCTATCTGTTTCTGAACACATGACTTTTGAAGGCTTCTGCAGTGTTTAACTTCATTTTCTAATCTGGAGACTGAATTTTTCTGCCCAGTTTCTCTAAGCAGCGAGTAGTTCTACGTCTTGCATACAGAGAGCCACAAAGTCCATAGTCAGGGTTCTGGATAGCTAGAATTGCTGATTGCCTATATTTGCATCATGTTTAAATTAAAGATTTTATACTTTCACCTATAAGAATAAACTTTGTGGGCTTGAGAAACAGCCCTGCAGAAATTAAAACAAAGATTCAATGTGCTTGATCTCTGTTTCATCATAAGTGCTAGATTTCATGATTTAGTTACATAGATGTGGGATCAAGTATCTTTTTAGTGGATGTTGTGTGTCTTGGCGTGGTTCCTTTGACCTCGACACAGCTGGAGTTTTGAGGCTCAAAGGAACTTTGCTTCAAATTTTCCAAATCTGGCTACGATTATATTTTTTACTTCAGTTAAATTGCATCTTTATTCTTATAGGTTTCCTTCTTCAAGCAGCTTTTCAGCTTCTAAGGGATTGCAGTCCTTTTGCAACTGAAGAAGAGAATATCTAGTATCCTTTTGATTTTTTTCCTGAGGAATGTCATTCTTCAGATATTTCAGTGTTGAAAATAAAGTTTCATGCACTGTATCTTTCATTGTTGTTGTTATGGTAACGACTGGATGTGCTAGTGCACACTAGGAAAGACTTGGAGGTGTTTTGAATTCATATTGTGTTTGATTTTATTGTATGAAGCCTTTGTGTGCAGGAAGGCAGAAGGGTGTCAGCACACTTCTTTCAACAGGAACACCATTGGCAAGAAGGAATTAATTTTGGTGACGCTGCCAATGTTACTTATTGATTGGACTTCATTGAAATAAATACAAAACTCTTGCCTCATCTGCCAATCAATCAAAATGCAGGCAATTGTGTGCTGTTGGCAAATTGGCCTTTCAGCTCATCCCAAACCATGGAAATTAAATCCAAAGTGTGCAGATGGTGATATGTAATCTCCAAGGCCTGTTACGAAGCTAGATAAAACTGCTAGCTGAACATGCCTGTGTTTACTTATCCTCAGAGGAGCTTCAGCTGGTGTATGAAATTCATGATGCCTTGCTTTTATTCCAGGGTTCAGAATAATTAGTCTTTAAAAGGTTAAAGAGTATGTTGGTGAAATGTGCAAGGAGAGCAGCCAAGAAAGCAAAGCTGTCCTGGCTGGGGTTGCTTATAGTGAGGGTATACAGCAAAGGCTGCATTGAGTCCTGTGTTACTTTTTGGTTCTGGGCTGTGGAGTATCAAAAATGCATGCCTGCCCCATGAGGCTGCAGCTTTTATTCTTGATATCTCATTCAGTTTCTGTGTAGTTGTTTTGGTTCTTTGGATAAAAATCTGCTCTTGCTGTACTTAACAGAGCAATAGTCTCTTCAATTTCACGTATAGAGTTTCAAATACCATTCTAAACTGAGCTAATGGCTACACCTGTAAAATGTTTCTATATCTGAAAATACAGCTAATACTGACAAAGCAAAGGTAAAGAATTTGAAAGAGGATTTTTCAATAGTCTGCACAAATGTGTGATTTGTAGAACTGAAATACATTTTTTTTCAATCAAATACTTCTATAGCTTGGATGATCAGGAATGGGCTTTCATTCTATTAGAAATTAGGGTGCAAACAGCTGAGGCTTGCTAGCAAAGTATTATTCTCATTCTTGCATCTTCATATTTCTAGGATATGATTTCAACAAAATAAAAGAAGACAGAAGGAGAACACATACATAGTTGCACACCCTAAACGACAGGGACGATCTGTAAATTTCCAAGTTGATTTAATTAGATGCCTCAATGCTGTAACTTTGAGTATGTCATTTTAGGTAAGTTCACAGGGTGGAGGCCTGTCCTTGTAAACATACAGTGGTAAGAACTGTTGCAAAAAATGCTGAGAGATCCTAAAAGTCTGTCAGGCCCCATGTCTTGGTGCACTGTTGGGAAAATATGGGGGCAAAGGGTTGGTCCACGTTGTGCACCAGTTACAGGGCTACACTCATGCCACATCAGAAATGCAACTTCCAGATACTCCACCTTGTAATGCGAGTGATGCAGGACTAAAAGAAGGCTGACATTCATGAAGGGATATGGAGAGGATATTAGCTAATTTAGTCAGAGCATGGTGCTAACAACACCGAGGTTTGTGGGTTCAATCCCTGTACGGGCCATTTACTTAAGAGTTGGACTTGGTGATCTTTTTGGGGTCCCTTTCAGCTCAGAATATTCTGTGAATCTGTATGTGAGACAGGAGGGTCCATGCTGGTTCCTGGGGAATCCACAAATGTATGTGTGCATATGAATCTAGGAAGTTGTGTGTGTGTGTGTATCTGTGTCTCTGTTTGGAAAGGTAAAGCCATCGGCTTCACCAGAGTGCTCCTGTGAATAAAGGGGATGGATTCTGTTGGTACTTTGGTCAACAGTGCATGTTTGGAAATGCTT
This sequence comes from Ptilonorhynchus violaceus, assembly GCA_013397565.1. NCBI lineage: Eukaryota > Metazoa > Chordata > Aves > Passeriformes > Ptilonorhynchidae > Ptilonorhynchus > Ptilonorhynchus violaceus. The sequence goes on from VZRJ01001782.1 coordinate 101,296, forward strand.
TTCTTCCTTGAGGGATGCTAGACCAGCATTATAAGGTGCTTTCTTGTCCTGTCATGGAGGGGCAGGAGAAGCTGAGTCTTCCACCTGAAGGCACTCATCTCCAGCAGAAGCAGATTATATTTCTCCTGGAGATGGCTCCCTTTCAAACTGTCTTGTCAGTGTTAGAGCAGAGTGGCTCCTAGCCATAGGCATTTTCCCAGGCAGCTGGGCTTGGTCCTGCCAGAAAGCAAGTGCCAAGGAACTGGCACCAGCTGGCTGCGAGTTCCAAGGGGAAGCTCTCAAATGTCATGATGATGCTCCATGGTGGTGACATCTTGGCCTGGACCCTGTGTCCTGGCATGCTGCAGCAGCAAGAGAGGAAAATGACAAAGAGCAGTTATCACTTTTCATTTCCAGAGCTGCAGGTGTTTGGACTCAGGAGTTGAGCAGTAAATCCAACTGTTGTGAAATGCTGTAGGCAATGGCAGGGCAGTGCAGAGTCCCGCTGTCTGTAGGATATATTGGCCAGGAAAGAAGAGGGAAGACTGCAGCATTAGGTCTCAAAGTTCCCCACTGTGAAGGTTACCCAGCTGGGCACCTTTCCCCCATGCGGAAGTGTCCTTGTCATTTTTGCTGAAGTGGTGGCTTTGGAGCTTCCTCTTGAGAGCCTCTTGAGCCAGAGTTGTGATGGACAGGTCTGGGGCTTCAGCCAGTGTCCAGCCTGCTGGCATTGCGGGGTGGCTCCTAGTGTGGACTTTGGAATTTGTGCTGCACATGCAAGTCAGGCTAGGAGGGGCATCTAGGATCTGGGCATGTGCTGGCCCTAGCATGGCCAGAGCAGGGGTTTCTGCCAGAATGGACAACCATGGGAAACCATGTGTTGCCTGAAGGGATGCAGGACAGCCCCAGAGACTTGCAGAGCTGCTGTGCCTGACTGCAGGGGTAGAAAGGTGGGAAGACCCAGCTATCATGTGCAACATCTCCAGTTCCTTCTACTTGAGCCTTACAAGGGTTCTGTAATTTCAGTAGCATTCCTTTTGTACTGTGATGCTCCCAGATATCAGCAGTCTCCCCATGTCTGCTCTGTAGGAGCAACTGGAAGTAAATCACTAAGTGCATTTTGCAAACAATAAAAATGCGAGGCATGCAACTTCTGCCTCCAATTTGTTTGCATGGGATCCTATGCTTTCATTTTATATTTAAAATTCAGAAAGCAAGTTCACAAAATCTGTTATGTCTTATAAACATTTTAAATGAAGCTCTCCCTAGGGGAAAACTCAATTCATGAATTTTTTCATTTTGGACCATTCACACATGCAGAAATGTGCATACACCTGGACATTCTTTGCCACAATCCTGAAGTTTTTTCTGACAGTCTAGCTGCTACTTTGTGAGCAAGTCCTAATGCTATATTGAAACTTATTACTTCATAACCATAATTTAATTCTAATAACCATATTAAGCCTTGGTAGTCTGATCTGCCAATGACTTGCATTTGTATTATATTTCATTATTTTCTCTGCAGTGTCTGTTTTGCTACATAGTATTTTCAAATACTTATCTCAAATTAGTACAGTAACAACATACTCTTGGTTCAATAAAGTGGCTGTAAAACTTTTTTTGTGCTAGTTTTTTCGAATGGAGTCCAAAGATATCACAAGAAACTGAAGATGAAAAATTTGGTTCCAAAATGGAAGAGCTACAGTTTGTTGCAAAAATACAAAGGAGTCATTCCCTTGCATTTATGAAGCACCAGTTGAATTAATCTTGAGTGTGAATTCAAGTGCTTTTAAAACTGCAGGTGCCACAAAACCTGAGGCAGAAAAAGGCCTGCCAGTGTTCACAGCGTGTGTGGTATCTTTTTACTGAGTAGTGCAATACTCAATTAGCAGGTACTGAAAAATGAAAGACACTGAATAGTAGTAGCTCCGCTGTCTGGCTTTCTGGTGAGGCATTGCTCTCCTCAAAAGCAGTTTGTGTCCCTTCTTGAGTGTTTGCAGGCCAGTTCCTTGACTGCTGCTGCAGTCGAGCTGCAGATCAAAGGCATCTCAGAAATGAATGGTGTGGAACCTTGCTTTTTGTACCTTAGAAGTGTCTGAAATCAAAACTGCATAAACCATCTTATTTGTGAATAATTACTGCATACCACACATGGTAGTGTGCTAATACATGCAATAATAATTAAAAAAAGATAGTAGAAAAATTAAATCATTTTTAAATCTACAAATATATGTAGCATGGGATAGTGCAGTTTTTCAGGAAGGAGTGGCTGTAGTGACATGGTATATCTGAGGGGTTTCCTGCCTGTAATGGCATTCAGTTACATGAAAAGATCTGACCGATAGAGTCAACTCTAGATGTAAACATCTTGGAACTTGAAGAATTTGGTATTCTTTGCAAAAATTAAACTTGAAGGATATTATTTTACTGATCAGAGGCAGATGCTGCAAGACTTAAGCAGCTGGTTTCATTTGCAACATCAATAAAATATAAGATACTAAATGAAAACTCTGAAAAGTCATGTAGGCTTCACAAAACAGCTACAACTTGGCAGATAGTGGGTTTGGTCCATTTCTAAAGTAGATAGTGACTGAAATAGTAGCGATGACTGGAGAATTTGGAATGCTACAATGAAAGAAACTGTAGTGTATGAACATGTGGAGAATCCAAGCTGTTGTTCAGAAAACAACTGTATCGTAGTAGAAGGACAGACACACCTTTGCCTATAGGGTGGAAAAAACTTAGATCAGTACTTACATTTCCAAACCTTAGCAGAGTTTGCCTAGTATGGACAAAGATCAGGAGCTACAATATGACTGTCATAAGATTTCTCTATAAGTGTAACAGGAATTCCTCAGGCAAAATGTTGAGTAATATGTAATGTACTGAGTTGTTAATATTTTTGTTTGTTTGGGGTTTTAGTTGGTTGGTTTTTGTTTTTGTTTTAATATCAGCTGTACATTGTCTAGTGTTCTGACAGAACAATAGTTTTAGTAATACTGTGGGAATCCGCTGACACAAAAGGAAAGCTTATTTATTTCCAGCGAACAATTTTATATCCTGTGAGGCAAGCAGGACTTAACTCTTATGGGCAAATAGGGAATTGGGACAGATGTCACATGAAAAAACCCTGGGCAAGACAACATCTGTTACTAGATAAATATGTAAAAGTGCCTGACAACTTTTAGAGAACACTTGTAAGACAGAGCCTGAGAACATCTGCCTGTGGTAAAGAAGAACTCAGACAGGGCAGTGATAGAAATAAAAATACAAAAGCTAAACGGATCTAGGTGGCTTCAGTTCTTGAAAAAAACCCAAACAACAAATCAAACAAAACCCAAGCAAAACCAAAAAACAGCAGAAAAAACCAGTACTGGAATGGATTCTCCAACAGAGAATATTGCAAGAGCGTGGGAGAAGGCCATAGACTCCTCATTATTTGTGGAATAAAACTTGTCCAGTCTCTATTACCTGCAAAGGAGAAATAATTTGGAGAAGAGAGCTTAATTATGAATATTTTTTTGATTTAGGAAACTTCTTTGATCTTCGAGGATAGCCTGTAGTGCTAGAGGAGAAAGGACATGAAAAATCACGCAAGACATTTCTGTTGCAAAACATTTTTTCCAAAGCAGGTTGTTTTGTTAAAAAAACAATTCAATCTTTGCGAGATGCAACTTGATTTGACTTGAGTGTAAGAATAGAATCTGAAAGGTCTGGAGTCCTTTGAAATCATTGCCACATTGAAATACTTCCCTCTGGGAGCAGTAATACTGTTCACTGTGATAATGCCCTCAGTTGTTCGAGTATTATTGATGAATTGGATATACACATTTGAAATAGTTGGGGGCTGGGAGACAAATGCAGGGGAACTGTTCCTTTTCATAGTTTTTAACATGCAACATAGAGGCTTATGCTATAGAGTAGCATGAGGCGGTAGGTGGGTTATTCCCAAGCACTCTTAAAAGCTGATTTGGGAATACTGCAGTTTCCAGCAAGATATAGTATGTCTTCATGTTTAAGAAAATGGACAGTCTCTCAGAGAGGGTGCTCTTCCTACTGTATTTTGAACAGTCAGCATGCTTGCACAGTATACTGAACAGTAACGATGTTGATGAGAAAATACTAATAAACATTTGGAGTATAAGATCCAACCTTTCAGAGGTTTGTGGAGATTGAATGATATGTAGAGAGGAGTATTTGGTGACTGATATAGAGAAGACAAGTCTTAAAACTAAGACAATTCTCAATTCCTTGAGAATTTGATTTCCATTTCACAAAGTCTTACTGAGATTTTAGTAGGTCACTCAAGCCAAACACCTACAAACAAACCAAACAGAACAACCCAAACAGCAGAGCTCCAAGCCAAAACCCTCATTAATTATTTGCATGTTCCTTCTAACCCTGAGCAGCCCAGTTCACATATATGTTGAGATTTCACAACTAAACTTTAGTAAATGGAAATTCTGTCCTGAAAACTTGAAGAATCACACTGTACTGACTTGAAAAAGTTGTCATCATAATGTTAACTTTGACTGCCATGCTTTCATTTAGCATCAGTAAAAGCAAAGGAATCATAATGCTTCATTACCTTGTGGAGTATTTGGAGGGGAATGCTAAGACAACATGATGGGTGACAAACACTTGACTTTCACAGAGAAATTAGTAGGTCACAGCATCACAGAATGTTCTAAGTTGGAAGGGACCCGTGAGGATCATCAAGTCCCACTCTTGGCCCATACGGAGACTGAACCCACAACCTTGGTGTTTTTAGCACCAGGCTCTAACAAGCTGAGCTGATCTCAGGGTCGATATTCAGAAGAAAGTGTGAAGAATATACTGAATTGTGAGCCTGCACTGAGTAATACGAACAGCATGATAATGCTGAGTACCTTCTAGTTGATAAGCATCAGCATCCTGAGACACTCAGATGATTATCTTGTACAAAGAAATTTGATTGTGCAATTAAGGCTACTGCAATGCACAAGGTAGAAAAAACTTGTCCACCTGAGCCTCTTTGCTTCTATCACAACTGATAGAAACAAAAACCTGAACAGGTATGTGGAACTGGAAGAATAGTTTCTTTTTCCAAGTCTCAAATCCTCCCTGGTAAAGTCTTACATAAGGGGATCCAGCTCTTTCTTCTGTTGTGGGTATTTTTCTTCCAAAGGTGCTGTAAAATGCTCTTTTAGAAGATGGAGGAACCCCTTGAAGACTTCAGCAATCTCTTCTGGGATAGGAAAAGTGTGTGTACCCAGTGTGCCACCAGGAAGATAAAACAAATTCTGAGTGGAAATTAGAAACTGATTATGCTTGCCTGCAAGAGATAGAAGAGATTATGAAATAGGGAGGAGGTAGTGATATTGCTCTCTGCCTAAACTGCCTGTAAGAATGTCATATTAGCCCACAGTCTTCAAAACCTATGCATAAGTTACAGAAAACCTTCTAGACAATATGTCTTTTTGTATTATTTCTCTAAATGAGGAAAGGCAGCAGTAAAGATAGCTGAAGAAAGGGAACGCATGGTGATCCCAAGGAGGGAATCTGGGTTTTTAATAGGGATTGTTGTTGCCTCTGGAACACTCCAGGTGCTATGTCACATATTAAGGATATTAGCTACACTGATGCTACAGCTTTTTGAGGATATTTTCTTTATACGTTTTGATTCCTTTTGAGATTACAATTCAGTGAATGAGAACCATATAAGCAAGATAATGGTGATGTCTACTGGACAGTTTATTCTGCACTCTAGAAAGATCAAAGTATTTTGCAAGACAACAAGCATCTTAAAACATTCCTAAGTATGAAGGAAACACGCGCCAGTTTTTTTTTAAGGTACTGCTAAGCCCTACCGGTAGCAAAAATTTAGTTTTAATGTTGCCTGTGGCTCAGAAGCTTTTATATTAGGTTGTTTATGATGTTGTTTTTCACATACTTTAATATCTACTCATCACTTTGAAACCATAGCCTGAAATGCAGTGAGAGATTTTATTGTAACTTAAAATAACTTCACATGAAATTTCTGAAAACCTAGGATAGCTGTGAAGTCCAAAGGAAAAATTCTGATATACAGTTAGCTCAAAATAGAGTTATGATTCCTTAAAAAACCAGCAAAGCTACAACATCCAACCAACCTTCCCTTAAAATCGATATGGAAGAAAATAGTCTTAAAGCAAGAGTTAGTAATGTTAAACTCATTATGTACATATCTACATAAGAACTCGATGGACTTCTTTTCTGAAACTTTTATTGCTTGCAGTTAAAAGAAAGGAATATAAACACTGAATTCCAGGTTGATTCTGTCCACTCTTACAGGAATTCGGGCCTAGAGCACAACTTTCTTACAAGAAAACATAGTTCCAGTTTCCACCATATTGTTTCTGCTCTTATAGTGGTTAGCCAGCTTCATACTTCCTCGGTTGGAGAACAAAATACTTTGGGTATAGAGCATTTTTAAAAAAATATTTGGTCTGCTTGACTTAGACAAAAGAGAAGAGTGAATCTGAAATTTCCCCCAGATCACAGTGTAATTATGCCATCTACTGCTGCATTTCTGGTATCACATTTGAATAGTCTTCCTAAGTGAGAAATACCACCGTGGGCAATACACAGAGAATTTTAGCAGAGATAATGACTTGGCATGAGAAAGCATTGTTGTGCTTTAAGTGATGTGTAGCTTTAAGTGAGATACTAAACATTGATCAGGTGTCATCTGTTTCTTTAATCCCACCTTCCAGTGGCGAAGCTCGCAAATACTAGCATGGAACTAGATCAGGTCTTTCTTCCTTTTCATGATTCAGTTCCAGATAGCAGAGGTAATGTCCGATTTGCAAAGAATATGTATCATAAATTGGCAATCTACTGAGATTTAAAGGTTAGCAAAACACAATTTGGATGCAGAAGTCACTGCAAATCAGAAGGGAAAAGAGGGCTGCCTTCAGTATGAGACATCCTTACTGTTGTGGTGTAATCTGGATAGCAGATTCCCACCAAGCAGCTCTATCACTCCTCTCCTCAGCTGAACAAGGCAGAGAAAAAGTAATAAAAGGCTAGTGGGTTGAGATAAGAACAGGGAGATATCACTCAGCAATTACAGTCACAGGCAAAACAGACTTGACTTGGGGAAATTAATATAAATTCTTGCCAAGCAAATCAATAGAGTAATGAGAAATAAAAACTAAATTGTAAAACACCTCCCCCACAATCCCCCCTTCTTCCTGGGCTTAGCTTTAATCACAATTCTCTCTAACTCTTCCCCTCCAGTGGTGCAGAGGGACAGGAAATTAGGAGGGCAGTTCATCACAGTTATCTCTGCTGCTCCTTCCTCTGCAGTGGGAGGACTTGTCACACTCTTCCCCTCCTCTGGTGTGGGGTCCCTCCCACAGAAAAGAAACCTCCATGAACTTTTCCAGTGTGGGCCCTTCCCACAGGGNCGGTCAAGCCTCTTTAGACAACTAACTCCTCTGACCTGGGTTCCTTCAGGGGCTGCAGGTGGATCTCTGTTCCACCATGAACCTCCATGGGCTGCAGAGGCACAGCCTGACTCACCACAGTCTTCCCTATAGGCTGCAGGGGAATCTCTGCTGCAGCACCTGGAGCACCTCCTGGCACTCTTGGACTGACCTTGGTGGCTGCAGGGTTTTTTCTCTTACATATTCTCAATCATCTTTCCCAGCTGCTATTGAGGAGCAGTTTTTACCTCTTTTTCACTACACTGTTGCAGCAGTGCTGCCATCACTGCTGCTGGACTCGGCCTTGGTCAGTGGTGGGTTTGTCTTATAGCCAGCTGGCACTGGTTCTGTTGAACATGTGTGGAGCTCACATCGGCTTCTCACAGAAGTCATCCCTGTAGAGTCCTGCTACCAAAACTTTACCATGCAAACCAAACACAGATATAATTCAAATAATTCAGATATACACTTTCTATAGGACAGCGACTCACTTCTACCTCCAACTCCAGTGCTTTTTACTTGATTATTTTATTTTGGATTTAATTAGAGAATCAATGTGATACTGTTTCTACCTATCTGCCATAGAGGAGTGTCCAGTCTGCTGTGAAATAGGAATGGTTCTAGGCACTGTCTTCCATTTCTAAAAGTCTTAGATGTTACGACTTTTTTTTTGCACATAAAGTAAAGCTTTGGAGCTTTAGGATCACTATTTTCTGTTGGCAATGGCTCTAAGCAGTTTATTCTGATATACATTTGGATTTTTTGGCCATATTCTTCTTAATCCTTCTAGACTGAGTACCTTGGATTCCAAGCCTTTGATTATTCTTATTGCCTTTTCCAGCTGGTTCACATCTTTCTTGAATGAGTGCCCAGAACTGGGCATGACTCTCCAGCTGAGGACAACTCAGTCACTTAAATGAATGAAGAAATTCTCATGGTTGATAAAACCTACTCCATTATGCATTTCCACTTGGATCACAAAATACATTGGTTAAGTCCCAGATCTCTTTCTACAGTGCAGCTATGTGGGGAGTAATCTGTTTTCCTATGTCTGTGAATGGACTACCTCTAAATGTAGAGCTTTGCATTTGCTGTTATCGAGCAGTGCCTAACCTCTGTTGCAGGCAGTAAGAATTCAGTTAATTATGATTTGGAATTCTAACCCTGGTCCTGATTGATATTACCTGTAATAAATTTGGTAACCATACCTGTTGTTTCTTTCATCCAGGCTGGTAAAGAAATACTGAATAGCTTTGGGCTTGGAATAGACTCTTGTAAAACCTCACTCCATACCCTGATCCAGCTTGTTCCTAACCTCCTGATAATGCTTCTGCTATTTAGCTTGTCCTATGTGCTGCTTTCTCTTAACTGGCTTTCTTATTTCTCACAAAAAAATAATCTGAAACAGTTTTGTAATCAAAGCTTAAAGTCAAGGTATTAACTCTTACTTTACTCCCCATTCAGGAGGATCTATGCTCTGAAAGGAAGAGAAGAAGTGCAAATATCTTGATACTATTTGCACCTCTGCAGTGCTTCAGCTTTCTTGTTCATTTTTCTAGAAATCAGAGATAAGCTCATAGGGCTCAGAGTCCTAAGTCCTCCCCTTTCTTTCCCCTGTTTTAGAAGTAGTTACCAAGTGGTTTTTCTGTCCTTTTCTCAGTTTTCAGAGCTTGTTTGGGTCTTTTATGAAATCTGAAGCATGACTGCTGACCTTGAGCTGCTTGCTTTGGCCTTTTGCAAACATTGGTTTTAAGACTGTAAAATGGGCCAATAGACTGCACACTGGTTGCAAGGAGGCAGGTTCCTCTTCTCCACTCTCAGCCTGAGTGTGCTGTTAGATTGGCTCCACCATTTGTGGAGGCACTGGCCTCAGTCTATTCAATAGTGAACTTCAACAGCACTGCCAGCTTCAAAACATGCAACATGCTGTTTGCCCTGCAGGAGTTTTTACCTTTCTGTCACTTGGACTGGTCATGTTAAAGACTGATCACATCCTGAGCGAAGAAAGAGGCAAACGGGTATTGAATATGTCAGTCACTGAGAACTGTAAAGCAGCACTTCCTCTCCACTGTGTATCAAGCCAGCTTTTTTGGTGGTTGTCTTTTTATTAAATCACTTACCAAATTATTTTAATTTTTACTTAACTCCTTAAAGATTGGTCTTTCTACATTTTCTTCTCATGCCTTTTTTTTTTTGTTAATTACTAGTGGTATTAAAGAATAATCTAACCTAATTTCTATTTTGAGTTCTCTTTTCATATCACGGAAAAACTGAATTAACCAAGTCAGCGCTTTCCAAGCCGTCCTTATCTTTGCATTGAACTGTGATAAATTGCAGCTGTACCCTTTAAAGGTCACCAGTTCTCCTTGTTCCCTTCTTTATTCTAGACGTTCATCCCACTAGACCTCAGCAACCATGGCTGTAAGGTTATAGAAGTCTGCTTACCTGGAGGCTATTGATTTTTTTCCATGCTTTCCTTCCTAAGAACCAGAAATGTTATTTTTATTTTTATCCTCATCGAAGTTGTTTTCCACCTTTATTCTCTTCTAAACAGACCTTCTGTCTCATATTTGTATTTAAATTGTGCCCCTTTGTTGGGAAGAACTAGCCTATATCCTGCTCTATTCTACTGTTAAACATGGAAATTGCACATTATCATCATATTTGTGTCTGGCTGACACTGCTAGTGCTCACGGAAAGCAACATGAATTCTGACCTTGCCAGCCAAATTGACATTAAATTTGTTCTGTGTCACCTTTCTTGTTTTCTGCTTGTGTAATTTAGCACCTTTCAGTTACTTGGTCTGTTCCGTAATTTGGATGTAACAGCAAGTATGCACATTTGTGAAGCTACACTTTATTATAAAGCTACACTTTGTATTATTGTCTTTCTGAAAAAAAAAATATTATTCTAGATTTCACATGCAGCATCAAATCATAATCTAAATAATAGTGTTCTATACTATTCTATTTATTCCCCACATAATATTATGAGTAGAATTGTCCTTTAATTCTTTCAGGGGCCAGTGGCAGATCTGTTTGTAACAGAGTACAAAAGAATATTGCACTGTAAAAGGGGAAATATATGATTGAATTATTTCCCTATGTTTATAAGTAGTGTTTAAAGGATATCTGTCTTGTTATTACTATGCAGATAGGAAGGGCAAAAAAATAGGTATTCATGTTTCTTGCAAATTCCACTCAAACAATGAAAAAGAAATAATGGGCTATTCAGCTCTTCACATCTTCATGATTATGAATTCAGCTAATGGTATCAAGGACAAGAGTATGATTTTTAGAGTTTGGAAAGCCCAGCGCATTGCCAGACCAAAATGTAGTAAACCTGTCCTTATGCCTACAAAAGTCACAGCGAAGACACAGAGTTGGAAAAAAGTATTAAAAGATGAGAGTCACAGGAGCCCCTCTGATCTTGCTATCTACTGTATGGCAAACCAGTTGATATAAATTAAAGACAGTTGATATAAATTAAGACCTTTTAATATAATCAGGATATCTACAGATATAGATATCTTTATAAATATATACATATCCGTCTTGACTACATTAAAGGATGATCCTGCCTTTGATTTAAATCAGCCACTTTGCCCTTTGTATCAGTCCTTTGCCTATATACATATATGTATATATATAAAGGATCTGGATACAAAGCTATCTAAAAAACCCCACAGGTGTTAGAATTCAGAAAGAATGTTTATTTCATAGAAACACGTCCTTCTAATAACTTTCCTCTTTTGAAAATATTTTAATTTCTTGCAAAACCTTAGGAATATCTTTACATGAAAATGCTAAAAGATATTGAAATCTGTAATGTTAAGAACTGGATATTCACTTGTACAGTAAAAGAAGCGAGGTGGGAAGGGAAGAATCAAAGAATGGACATTGGAGTATTATGTGTTTTATGCATGGATATGTCTGTGCATTATGTTTGTGTTTGTGTCAAGTGGTGCTTCTGTGGCTTCTGGGAACTGTAATCTCAAACCCCCATAAAATACAGGAAGAAATCTATGACTTGCTAGAGCAGAGAAGTGTGTGCATATGTGAATATGTTAAATTCATATTAATTTGAACGATAGCTTTTGTAAAGATGTAATTGCAGCAAACCATCAGGACACACACTGAGGACAAAGCAAAAGTACAGGAAAAAAGGTTGACTGAAGTGTTGATGTATGTTTTTCTTTAGCTGTGTATTGGCTTTTCCCCTACCTTCTGAAATACTGTGTTTTCTCATTTCTGCTGACTCCCAAGATATATATTTAAGAAAATAGGGAAAACTTTGAAGTGGCTCAGTTGATCCTATCAATAAGCTGTTAGTAGCTTCAGCAGATGTGGGGATTATTCTTTTCCCCATTCATCTAGATCAAATAAAACTCTAATATATTTTCTAGTAGTCATGAAGCATACCTGGTAACTCACTGTATATCCAAACATGAGCAAATTTTTTCTAACTTGCTAGAAACATTTTTTTAGTTAAAAGATCTTTCAGGTGCTGTTACCAAGGGTTACCTCGGAGGCTTTATTTCAGTTCTTGTTGGTTTCTCTAGTTGTTCATTTTGCTTTATTTTAGCAAGCAAGTAGTAGTTGAAAGTGTTATGGTGGTGCAGCTGGGATAACGTGAGCTTGCGTTCTTTTAACACTTAGACTACATGACAGTTGTCTCTCAATCTGTTCACTCTTAATCACCTGCTTCATACAGAGAAACAGCAGAAAATTACATACTGCTTTGTACATGAGAATGCATAGGTGTGAAACCTACATTCTCGCTTCTGACATGCAGCCACTTTTTGTCTTTGAGCAAAAGCAACTTGTTGAACTTCTGTGATTCTTGCTTCCACTTCATTTATTTGCTTATTGCTCTCTGTAATTAAATATGAGGAAATGAATATATGTATTGAGTTTTTCTGGTTGTTCAGACTCTTCATTTCAAAATAGCTAGGGATACACATATTTCTCTCCCTCATATTTTTAAAATAGACATTGAGTGGGTTTACATGTGTATATGTTTGGCTGTATCTGTCAATGAGAATTGAATTGCAGAGCAGGTCGCTCACTTCAAAAGACAATAGATACAGTAAGGTGATAAGTTTTTGGACCATGGCACTTCTCTTTTCTAGACAATGGTTTCTTACACCATTACACTAGTGGTAGAAGGCTGGGAACTGAGAAATGTTTTGCTTGAGCCTTTAATCAAACTGCTGTCCAATTTAGTGGAAATTAATACAATTGCTTTGTGAGCAGAAAACAATTTACAAGTCCACAGGCTGGTAATATTGTGAGTCAAATCTTAAACCACTTAAAGAGAAGATTGTTGCTCTTTTTTTTTTAAGCTTCATATGGTGAAGCTTTCACTTCCATCTTGTCACTTAAATAGAAATAAGTCCTTTCAGCTGCTCTAAAGTTCAAAGTTTTGGTGTTTCTGTATTGATGCAGTAGGGTTCACAGCAGCATGAGCAGCCCTGTCTTAATAGAACTTTTTAGAACCAGCCACCAGTAAGTTGCTCTGGGCTCTGATTCCTGAGAGGGATTTGCCTTGAAAGAAAAGGCAATTCCATTTCTGAAGCATTCAGATGAAACTGTTCCAGTTTAGACTGTGCTTGAAACTTGAAAAGTAAAATGGCCAGCTTTCCTAAGTTTATAGGCCACATATAAAAACTGCCCATTTGTCATGGACAAGCGATGCAGGCATAACAGGTTGCACAAAGCTGTTTTTTCCTTCAAATCTGGGACCACCTCACAAGAGGTAGACAGCATTTGCTTCCTCCTTTTCCTGGTGGGCCTTCCTTTTCATATAGTGCCCAGGTATCAGGGTTGGATATGTTGGTGCCAGTCCTGGGAGCCTGGTTTGCTTGCCTCTGAGGCTGAGTTTGCCCAGCTGGGATTGTTCTTTGGTTCCGTTAAGTAGCCCTTGCCCTTCTTCATATCTTTCCTGGTATTCTGGAGGAGGGAGAATAAAATAAGGAAATTAGTGACAATATAGATTGAGATTACCCATTGTTTAATTATTGATGTTTGTGGAAGCTAATGTAGAAAAAAGAAGTGAAACCTACTCTGGTAGAATTCTATTTGTTTTTTCTTTTATTTCGTTGTTTATTATAATGGGTTGTATTAAGACTCTTTTTTTTGACCTGCTTTTGGAAGCATTCTGGTCTAAAACTCAATTTATTACTTTCTTATCAAGTCCTATATAACAATACCCTGGCTGTGTAGGAAAGTGTTAGCATGAAGTTCAAGGAGTAGGTGAAATGTTGCAGCTGTGGTGGGCAATTGCACACTTGGGTGCTGTGCTGGTGGTCTACAGTGTGCTTTGTGTGTAACACCGTGGGATTATGACTGTGCTGGACTTCTCTCCTTGCTGCTGAAGGAGAGAACACAAGTTGTTCAGTACATCCAGATACCCTTATTGCATCTTCGTTCTGAAAGTTACCTCTGAAACGTTGTCAGCTTGAGACAGCAGTGCTTGTAAGGCTGTGGTCTGTAGATGCTGAAAGTGACCGTGTGTGACTTCTCAGCTCAAAAGCAGGAGGCTTTGGTCAGTTAAAAAGACTGAAATACACATGGAAACAAATTCACGAAGTGGAATGACCTGAACTTTGGCACTCTTGTTTCTTTATGCAGTGCATTATTTTTTGGTATAAAAGGTACTTTGTTGATGTCTGGGGTAACAGAGGAGATGACCAAGTGGTTAAAATTATTGGTCCATCATGAGTGGATATAGCTAACTTTAAGTTAGTTATTTATGATCATCGAGCTTTCTTGTTCACTTTGATGAAGGTATTGCTAAGCTTTTTTGTTGTTGTTTGTGCCTGTTATGGGAAAAGCGACAATGGAAAACATAGTTTAGATTTCCCTGTTTTCTGGATGGATGCTTGAGCTGATTATTTTTTCTGTGGTGTCAGTTATTTTAAGTATTTGAATCTGTCTTCTGATGCTGGCAGTAAACTAGTAACAGAATTAAATCCTGAGAAGTCAAACAAATATTCTGTAAAATCCAGTAGACCTTAGACCTTTAAATAGAGAGTGACTGCTGTCCCCGTACTGGTTTTTCACTTGTCTGTTCTGCCTTTGGTATTATTAAAAAACAGCTTACCTGAACACCTACGTATCAGCTGATCATTCACAGAGTTCTCATCTGAACATGCCTACAGACAAAGCCACCCTGCTTCTTGCTGGCATGGTAGAGGTGAAGAGAGTCATATGTAGTAAATGCAAGGTAAGAGCTAATGGACGTTGTCTGATCTTGGAAGAAAGCATTCTTTTAATTAAGATAAATCTGTTGGATTTTTAGAGAGTCAGTTTAAATAAAATTGCTTTTTTCACAGACTCACATAATCACACAGAATTAACTAGGTTGGAAAAGACCTTGGAGATCATCAAGTCCAACCTATGACCTAAACCCACCTTATCAACTAAACCATGGCACTGAGTGCCACATCCAGTCTTTTTTTAAACACTTCCAGGGACTCCACCACCTCCCTGAGCAGCCCATTCCAATGCCCAATTACGCTTTCAATGAAGAATTCTTTCCTAATGTCCAGCCTAAACTTCCCCTGGCACAGCTTAAGACTGTGTCCTCTCATTCTGTCAGTGGTTGCCTCGGAGAAGTGACCGACCCCCACCTGGCTACAACCTCCTTTCAGGGAGTTGTAGAGAGTGATAAGGCCTCCCCTGAGCATCCTTTTTTTCCAGGCTGAACAACCCCAGCTCCCTCAGCCACTCCTCACAGAGCTTGTAATCCAGACCCTTCACCAGCCTTGTTGCCCTCCTCTGGACATGCTCTGGCATCTCAACATCCTTCCTAAACTGAGGGGCCCAGAACTGGACACAGCACTCCGGGTGTGGCCTCACCAGTGCCAAGTACAGGGGAGCAATCACCTCTCTGGTCCCACTGGCCATGCTATTCCTGATACAGGCCAGGATGCCCTTGGCCTTCTTGGCTACCTGGGCACACTGCTGGCTCAT
>VZRJ01001782.1:117037-142647 GCA_013397565.1 Ptilonorhynchus violaceus
GCACTTGGACTTGTTAAACCTCATATTGTTGAACTCGGCCCACTTATCCAGCTGTCCAGGTCCCTCTGCAGAGCCCTCCTACCCTCCAGCAGATCAACACGTGCTCCCAGCTTGGTGTCATCTGCAAATTTGCTAATGGTAGACTCCCCTCATCCAGGTTATCAGTGAAGGTATTAAACAGGACTGGACACAGCACTGATCTGTGGGGGACACCACTGGTGACTGGCAGCCAACTGGATGCAGCACCATTCCCCACCACTCTCTGGGCCCGTCCATCCAGCCAGTTCTTAACCCAGTGAAGAGCGCTCCTGTCCAAGCCATGGGCTGCCAGCATTTCCAGAAGTGCACTATGGGAGAAGGTGTCAAAGGCTTTGCTGCTGTCCAGTTAGACAACATTCAGAGCCTTTCTTCCCGCATCCACCAGGTGGGTCACCTGATCATAAAAAGAGATCAGGTTGGCCAGGTAGGACCTGCCCCTCCTAAATCCACGCTGGCTAGGTCTGATCCCCCAGCCATCGTGTAGGTGCCACATGATCGCACTCAAGATGATCTGTTCCATAACCTTGCTGGGCACCGAGGTCAGGCTGACAGGCCTGTAGCTTCCCAGACCTTCCTTCCGGCTCTTCTTGTGGATGGGCATCACACTGGCCAGCTTCCAGTCATCTGGGACCTCCCCAGAGACCCAGGACTGACAATAACTGATGGAGAGCAGCTTCGCAAGCTCATCTGCCAGCTCTCTCATCACCCTAGGATGGTTCCCACCTGGTCCCATAGATTTGTGAGCATCTGAGTGGCTCAGGAGGTCTCTGACTGCTTCCTCCTGGATTACAGGGGGGCTATTCTGCTCCCTGACCCCATCTATTAGTCCAGGAGGACAGTTGTCCTGAGGACAACCTGTCATACTCTTGAAAACTGAGGCAAAGGAGGTGTTAAGCACCATCTCATAAATGGGCAAAAAAATGGAACAAGCAGCCTTTGTGTCTTCTTTCCCCAAAGAATAGAGATAGTTTTTATAAACTGAAAAAAAAAACAAAGTGAAATTCAAGCAGTAGGAAAGTGAGATGCTACAGTACGTGCTCAACCTTCTTTGTGTTGTTCTCTTTTGTGATAAAATTGGCCAAATCATAGAAAAATTTGCGTAAGCACTAAGGGAGAGGCTTGGCCATGCAAATTAGCTACTATGTTATTCTAAACTTACTTGAGCACTGTGGACTGTAGAGAGTTTGTACTTCACCTAAAACAGCCTCATGACCTATAATGACTAGGATTTGAATATTATAATCTGGATTTACTTAATAAGATAATTAAATATTTAAAGTCAGTTCATTTAGAGGATAGAATGGATTATCTCTCAACATTTGCAGATTTCTGCCCTTCTATTTGTATGCATGGCTGAACGTTCTCAAATTTTTTTTTAGCCTTCTTTCAAATTTCATACCTTAGCTTTTGCCATAACAATTAGGACTGTGAAGAGCTTTTTGTTGTACTAGAACTGAGGGAAAAGAAATTTTGAAATGCTGAATAAGACAAAATGGGTTTAGTCCTCATTGCACTGTAGAAAAGCACTCATAAAAGTTAATTAAGCTCAGGAAACAGACAGCAAGATAATTAAGATTAGGCCTAATTTGACACGGCAGGAATTCTGTGATGTTTTCCAAGGGACATCATGTACAGAAACTCCAGGCTTTCAGTCAGATTCTAAAAAGATCATTACAGATGAGTTAAACAGCAAGAAAGACTAATGTGAGGAGGCATATGTTTTCTTTTACATTGCTTTAAAAGTAAAATTCTGCCATAAACATAAACAAGGACTAAACACACAGTTTATTATTACTGGCAATGAGGTATCTAAGTGAAACTGTTGCTGGAAACCAATAATTATTAACACAAAAAACCTGGATTCATTTGTTGCTTCCTCTGTCAGATCAAAGTCCGCCATGCTGTACTGCAGTTTATTATGTTCTAGAAAACTATGAGAGGAATGTTTTGTTTAAATCAGGCATACGGTGATCACTTTCCTCCCATTGTGGACCTTAGACATAATCTGTAGTATTCCATGCACTGGCAGTGTAGCTTCCTATTACTGTTAGATAAAGAAAATCCATACAAACCCTAATTACCATCTTATCCACTTCAAATTTTTATTACTAGGTCATATAAATCTTAGAAATGAAAATGAGGAATAAATTATATGAAACTGTGGATTCTGTTAATTTTTTTAAAATGCTTCTACTAATTGAGTGTGGAACAAATTAGTCTCATTTCTTATTAAGCTCAAATCAATTGTTTAGATATCAGTGCTGTATTCTGTATGGCTGGGCTCATACACCAGAACTGTCAAAACTTTCTGTATTCTGGGGAATTGATCCCAGGAAATATTTTATAGTTTCTTTAATATTTTCCATCCAGTAGCATTTGATTATATTGATTCTGTGTTTTCTTGTGTAATTGAAGGTCTTGGGTTTCTTTTGTATTTTTGTGCCCTTCCTAGGGAAAGAAGTAAATGAATAGAAAGTGTGTGGGGTTTTTTGTTGATTTTTTAAAAATACCGAGATTGTCGAAAACTGTATATACTAGAAAATATTTTCCCTCATATCTGCTCAGTGAGTAACAACAGAAGTGCAAATAAACATATGTAAAAAATAATTTTCTAAATAAGTTGGAATACATAAGAA
Source organism: Ptilonorhynchus violaceus (assembly GCA_013397565.1). NCBI lineage: Eukaryota > Metazoa > Chordata > Aves > Passeriformes > Ptilonorhynchidae > Ptilonorhynchus > Ptilonorhynchus violaceus. Next base: position 119,713 of record VZRJ01001782.1, read on the forward strand.
GTCGAAGAAATTGTAAGGTGGATGATGAAAAATTAGTAGGTTTAATACTTGTGCATGCATGTCAAACACACAACAAAAACTGAACAACCCTGAGGCTGATCCTCCCTGTGATGCCAGTATTGTGGCATGGATGTAGATAACAATCAAATAATCTAACAGAATGGCATGTGCTTCTCACATCTCAAATATGGCAGTTTCATAATACTACTTTGACTTAGAGCTGGAGTCATGGTTACACATAAATTTTACCTGTCATCCTAAAAATATTTCTAGTTGTCAGTCTTTAGAGAAAACCTTGAAAACATGACTGAAATGATTTCTTGAAGGAAGCAAGTGCTTTTTTGTCCAAATGTATCCACCTGGCCTTTCAATAAAGGAGGCTTGTAGTAAAGATGGAGACAGACTTTATAATAGGGCCTGTAGCAATAGGACAAGGGGTAATGGTTTTAAACTAAAAGAGTTTAAAGTTTAGACTATATGTAAGAAGCACATTTTTACAAGGAGACAAAATATTTCTTAAAGAACCCAAACCTTAATTCACTTTAACTTGTAAAATCAAAAGCTCTACCAGCAAACTCTGTAAAATTAACTTGGTGTTTCAGAAGTCAGTGCCATCATTTTTTTAGAATTAACTGTATACTCCATAAAACTGAATAAGTGGACTTAAGCATTGAAAAAGGAACTGAAACTGCTGCCGGATGAGCTTTTCTAGAAAACAAAGTCTTCATATATGGACATCTGTGCACAGAACAAGAAAAGCCTCTGTGCTTACTCAGTGCTTTGAAATCCTGCTTTCGAAAGCACTGGATCCTTTGTTTCACTAATTTCTGCCATTTTTAAAGTTCACGTTTTTAATGTTCCTCCTCACTTTGGACTGGTTATAAGCAGACAGGTTTGGAAGGTGCAATGTGATTCTCTGTAGCAGCTGTGTTGAAAGCAAGAACATGTTTGTCTTCAAACAGGAGCTGGACTTGATGATCCTTATGAGTCCCTTCAACTCAGGTTATTCTATGCTTCTCTGGGTCTGTGATTCAGGAGCAGAACTCCTAAGGCAAATGTGCTCACTGCTGAAGTGAAAAATGAGTGTACAAACCTAGCTGACCAGTTCTGGTTTTCATATATATCCTTCAAGTACTAGTATTTTAAGGTCCTTTGTACATGCATACTACATGCCCTTATTGTCAGGTAGCTGATTATTGTAATATCTCTTTTGCCCTCTTTACACAACAGAACAAAACTAAATGCAGCTACTGTACCTTGCTTACACATACTGTATTTTCTCATTATAGTAAAACTTATGTTGTCATCTCCATCTTCATTCTTTTAAACTCAGCATTCAACCTCACAACCTCACCTCTCTCTCTGTTTGGCAGCTAACCTTTTCTGCTCTGAAACGGAAAGTTTGTCCTTTCATCCTAACATTGAATGTTTCACATATGCAGCTCTTTTCCAGAACATAATTTGTCTTTGGAAAATGTTTTTTTCCTCACAGGATCCCTGGAATGTCACCATTGCAGTACACACTGTATCACAGAATCATCACAGAATGGGTCAGGTTGGAATGAACCACAGTGGGTCACCTGGTCCAACCTCTCAGCTCAAGCATGGCCACCCCACAGCACATGGCACAGGATTGTGTCCAGATGGTTCTTATATTTCTCTGGTGAGAGGGAGTCCATAACCTCTCTGGGCAGTATGTCTGACTCTGATTTTGTGTCCTGCTGCACATATTCAGGCTTGTATCTTGGCACTGAATGTTTTATTCAGACTTTGTAAATGAGTTTTCATGTGTAGTTATTTCTTTCAAGGTTGGCTTGACATATTTCTTTGCTTCATGCAGCTGTTAAAAGGTTAAAATCCTAGCTGCTGATTCAAAAGCTTTGGCTTTTGGCTGGCTGGGGTGCTGTGATAGAGTGATATGACTGAATTCCTGGCTATGGGGTGTAAACATGCTGCCATCTGTTGTCAAAACCACCCGGTTTCTGAAGTGTTGCAAACACTTGTCTTGGGTTTATGCAAAGAACATCTGCAGGTCACTATCTTCCTCAAAATCTGAATGAATCCTCTGTTGTGGTGTCTGGCATGCTTTTGCTGTGGTGGTGATAAAGTGGTCATGATCAACCTTGTCTAATCCTCTCATGTAGAGGCTGTTATCCTCACAGGAGAAACAATACAGGAAACATATATGTTCATCTCAGTTATGACTTTGCCTCTAAGGTAGTGGCATATAGTTAATATAATTTGTTTGTGTCTAAGGTTGGGACCATATCACCTGGGGATGCCCTGCTCCTGCCCCAAGACTGAGTGAACGTGAATCAGTTTCTGAATGCTGTGGGTGCCTACACTCTTTCAAATTACATTGAAATCAGCAGTATTTCAACTTAGCACGTTGGGTAGATCCCTACTGACTTCATATTTTGACTTAATAGGCTGCAAATTAAAACATGGAATTATGTGTTTAGTGGCTGAGAAGCAGATTTGTATTTCTGTTTTACTCATTTGCTGTGCTATTCTGATGTACAGAGCCTTAACATGTCTGTCAGTGAGTGAAGTACTCCCTTTCCCTCTCCCCAAAACTGGGAATGCTCTCAATTTCCTGGAGACATTTGGCTTTTGCTGCTTTCACTGTGTTTCCTGGAATGTGTCACCAACTGCTCACTGTACGCTGAATATCTTTGGTCGTGTTTGGCAAATGTCTGTAGTAGGCTTGACTTGAAAGTAAAATCCAGCCAGAGCTGGTTGTCTATCCCTAATCAGCTTAAAATAATTTCAGAGAGGGTTCTGTATCTCAAAGACTTCAGTGCTTTAATGTACAGTGACAGTTTTCTCACTTGATGATCTTGGATAGTTCAGAACATTCAGTAGCTGATTGTGATTGAACATCAGATGCAAATAGTCTTAGAATATTAGTTTGTGTTCAGTCTTCTCTTTTTTTGTTGTAGTTTGGTTTTGTTCTCTTTGAAGCCACAGAAGTAGTTCAGTTCATCTGCTTTATCTCTGTTTTTGCAGGCGGTCCAGATCCTCTTGGACTGCTGCAGAACTGTTTCAGATCCAAAATGATAGTTTTAGGTAAAAAGTGTTGTGTTCATCTCTGGCTTTCTGTAAAAACCTTGGGCAAGCGAGGACACTATATTTCAGACCATTACTAGAAGATTTCTTTGGGGCACTCTTTTGTAACTAGAATCTGTCTAAACGTGTGTTCTTAACCTTGCAAATACTGACTAATCTGTTCATTACTCTCATTCCCCCTTTTTTGAATATTTCTTTGGCACAAATGACTCACAGAAATTACCCTTAATGCATTCTTTTTCTATTTGCTCTTTCCATTACTCTGGTGTCACAAAAGGAATCAGTGAATTGGATGCTGTATTGCTTAAAATGTTTTTATCTTTTATGGGGAGGATGCTCTGGTCCTGTAAATATGTCATAATAATCTGTAACACATTTGCAGAGATGCCTGTGGATACTATGGGCCCTGGCAGAATGTTTGTAGTGCTTGTGGCTTTGCCTGAATGTCTGTTTATGTATTGCATTTATGCCCTTTTCCTGCATAAAATTTTTGGGTTTTTTTTCCTCCCCAGAATTTTGCATAGAATTTGCATTGTCCCAGTGCTGCATCTGTAAGGCTGAATAATTTTCTTTTCTTCCCTCTTCCATAGCTCTTTTTTTAGCTTCACGGGTTTACTGGTGCCCCACTGTCTGCTTGGCATTCAGTTGACTGCCTACTGATGCCTTGTCTTTGCATCTGGTACTAGTCTGAGTTCTAGAAACCATTTATTTGTGTTATTTTGCATTGCATTACAGTCATAAAGTGCAGAAACTTTCCTCTCAGATGCAGTTTTGCTTCCAGAGTGTGTGATTTTTTTCCTTTACTGCAAGCTTTAGCAGACTGGCACAGCTACCATGTGCCCCACTAAGCAGAGCATTTTTCTTTTTCTTTACACCAGCTCAAGACATTAATTTTGTTCATCTCTCTAGTTTTGCATTTATGGATTTCTTTTTACATAGCTTCTACTTTATTTTTATTGCTTTTTTGGTATGATTAATGCATATCCTCTGCTTACGTATTTTATGCTATGAAGAAATATCTTTCACCTTGTTTTGGAATAAAAAGTGTTCTTGGTATTCTAATAGTCTGTGTATTTCTCCCATGTCTGAGCCAGATGTTTTGAGTACCTTTTATTTTGCTTTCACTTTTTTTTCCCAGTTCAATGAATTTTCACATTGTTTTAATCTGCAGTATTTCGAACTGTTTAATCTATAGCCCCTTTATAATCTGTTTTCTTGGTGAAAAGATTCTGCAACCCAGCTGTGTTCTCTCCTGCTTCTTGTCTCAATACTCTCCTCATTTTAAAAATAGGGTCATTACTAATTTGTAAAATCCTGCTCAGCCTTCAAAATTAAATTAAAAATTATCGAAGATATTGTAACAATTGAGACTTTATTACCTTTTATTTCTTCTGTAAAATCTTTACTTAGTGCAGCCTATGCAAAACTTACTTTTAGCACTATGGAACTTATGCTGCCAGCAAACTGTAATACTGGTTTTTCTTGCTTTCCTATCACAACCACTAAAATTGTTCTTAGGATTGTTTTTGTGGGTCAAGCTAGAGACTGCAGATGTCACGAAATTCCTCCAAACTGGAGACATTTCTGGTTTACTTGCATGTCTAGCAAAGAAACAATACAGCTTAATGATTCTCTTGGGGGCTGTTTTTAGGTGGAAAAACAGTGTTATGGAGAAAGAAGCTGATATAGGTTTCAACTCCTGTATTAAATTCCAGAAATGAGAAGACTGTTCCAGTAAGAGTATGTACTTTCCTGAGAATTTGTTTGCATATATTTGTGTTTAAAAACCAGTTTACTTGAAAGCTCTCTAATGTATAATTAAAATAAAGATGAGGAAGTACATAAAGATCAGGAAGATGTGTAAATTCAAACAATGTCAATCAATCCTTTTGTGTAGAGTTCAATAAACATTTTATAATATGTTACATGATATCATCAACTAACTGTTTGATTTCCAATCTGAAGTTAAAAGTTGGAAGGAGCACCACTGACATCAAGGTTGTTTTCTCTTCTGTGACTGTATTTTTTTAATCTTGAAGCAAAATTATGGAAATGTAAGTAATTGTTTTTATAAGAGTGGAAATTTACAAAAACATGTCTTTTCTCTAAGTCATTGACACAATGTGGCTCCTTCACGTGGCCCACTTATTATACATGATCATACCTCTGGTTAGTTGCACTTGTAATTTTTCTGTTATTTTTCTTATGGATGCTTAGCATTAGTATTAGTAAAATGATGACTTCTATGTGGCTGGGATTTTTTTAAGAAAAAAGAGTGCTATGTTGATGTATATCACAGAAAACATGTAAGATAATGAGTTTCAGTAGGAAGTTATTCTACTTCTGAGCTATATAAAATCACACAATCATCATAAAGTTTCCATATTTAAATATAAGTAGTATGACTTTTCTTTTAAATAAACCTGCACCTGTTGCATATCTTTATCTTTTTGCAGTTATTTCCATTATGTGAAAATAGGAGTGTGTTTTCTCTGAGATGTTGTCTTTTATGCAAATGGCACCAGAAATTTTAGACTGAACCATGAATGTCTACTGATTTATCTCCCACTGTGATGATTTATTAAATTGCAAAATGAAACGTGTAATTGCAAATGAAAGTGACTCCATTAGAATAATAATTAAAACCTGAAATCTATATTCTCATCAGAACTGGACAATTTCTTCTCCTGAATTCTAATAAAACAAATCCACATTTACTTCCTTGCTGGCTGACATGTTGTTTGCCCATGAAGAAAGGGTAATATTTGCTCTGCATATATGTGTGTGTATATTACTATCCCACATGTACATTGAAGCAGTTGTATGTGTTACTAATTTAGATTAGATGTGGCTCCCGGAAACAGTTGCACTTACACTCAACATGGCACCCATACCTGAACTAAAGAGGGTTATATGTGTTTATGCTTGGAGAATTTGTGCCTAAATGTTTTGTGTAGCTCAGTTCTAGTCCAGTAGAACTCAACTGTTTGTAAAAGAAAGCACACCTGAACTCAGTGTGAGTTGACTGAGTTCAGAGTGATGTGTCTGACATGCTCTGAAAGCACCGTGAATTTCTGGGAAAACTGTTTGATAGAAATAAAACCTTTTTTTTTTTTTCTGAAAATACTTTCAATGTTTGGGGTTTTTTTTAAATAAAGACCTGTCCGATATCTCCCTCCTGGCTGGACTTGGTAGACTGCACAAGAACTTCATGATACAGCAACCTGTTTTTATGCTGAGTGATTCTTGACTGCAGGATCCCAGGTGTCCAGAGTATAAAGATGAAGGCAGCCCAGTTATGTGGGCTGATGCTGCCCAGACTGCAGTGGCAAACAGTGCTTCGATGGCTATGGATTTGGATACAGTGAAAGTTCATCTTGTTGGAGCTTATTCCAGGTGCCTTGAGATGAGGGCTCTTGGTACTTAAATTTCTGTGCTTTGCATTAGAAAACTGAGTATTGGTGTCTGAAGGGGTACTAAATATTTTTCACATGGTAAATGTGATGCTGAAGAATTTAGAAACTTTTTTTCCTGGGAGGATAAGAGAGAATGAAACAACTTGGGTTTTCATTCCATTCTTTATAAGAACACACTTCAATTTCCTGCATAACAGAAACCAAGTGACTGACTTTGGTCAGAGCAATCCAATTACTACTTTCTCAGATGGCACTTGTCTTATAATTAAAACCGAGATGTGGAACATAGACAGTTGTAATTTGACAGAGCAGTAGTTCTTATTTAATAAATACATTGACTGTTGCAGTGGAAATTGGTTTTCCTTTGGGCGAGTTATGTACTATACTTTCACATTGGTGCCATAGTAATCAGATTTTTTCAGAAGGACATCACACCCACTAAGAGTGAAATGCTAGGAGCAGCTGCATACTGAACTCTGGAAATCTATTATAATAAGAAAACATGAATAAGATTCTCAACTTAGTGTCATATGGCAAAAGTTTACTGGCTGTAGCTTATCAACTGTGGGAAGCATTTGTCTCCAGTACTTACGCAGAAGTGTATGTACTTTTGTTTGAACCAACTGTTACCAACAGGAGGAGTCCTTCCAAAGCAAGACATACTGTTTTTACACTCCATTTAAGAAAAGTTCTTCTATAAAATGAATAGAAACTTTCCTTAACCATCTCTTAACAGCTAAGGAATTATTCTTACCCTTCCAGAGCTCCTGTCTTCTTTTAAGCTTTCTCCCTGCTCTGTGGATTGTAGCTTCTTCTCTATTCTAGGACTGCTGCAGCTGTTGGACCTCCAAAGGTACTCTACTGATGGACCTGCCACCAAAACCCAGCTTGTTTTCTGCTCCTGAACAGAGTCTAATTGGTTAGAAGCCAGCACAGCTGTAAGGGTTCTGGGACTGAGCCATGGAACCTGTATCTTGGTGTGGGTCTGTTCGTTATGGAAGAATTACTAGGGCTTATCACATAATCAGAGTATGTTTAAGGCTGGAAGGGACCACTGAAGGTCACCTAGTCCAAACTCCCTGCTCAAGCAGATTTGCCTACAACACATTACTCAGGATTGTGTCACGATGGTTTTCAAATGTCTCCAGGGAAGGAAATGCCACAACCTCTCTGGGCAGCCTGTTCCACAGCTCAGTCACTCTCATAATAAAGAAGTTCTTGTATTCAGATGGAACTCCCCATGCATCAGTTTCTGCCCATTTCCTCTTGTCCTGTTGTTTGGTACCACCAGGAAGAGCCTGGATCCATCTTCTTGGCAACCTCCCTTCAGATACTTACATGTGTGTCCTGGTTTGAAAGACATGTGTCTGTCAAGGAAGGCAGAAAACCTTCCTCGGATAGAGAGGATGATCCCCCTCCCTCCGAATTACTATACCCTTGAAATTACGGGGCTTTTAGACAAAGATGTGGGGAAAAAGAATAACAGTTCTTTACTAGGATTATGTAACTATAATATATATTATATGACAAGACAGATAAACAGCAACAATAAGAGAACAGACAAACTCAGTCACAGTCCTTTCTCTGTCGCTGGGTGAGTCTCTGTTGGGGCAGAGGGGCTGTGGTGACTCCCCAGCGGCTGCNGAGACGGCAGAGATGAGCAGCTCCAGGCGATGACAGTTCCAGTGTAACTCTGTACCCTGTGTCGCGGTGGGACCCTCGCAGAGATGTCACAGTGTATCCATGCTCTGGAGTGAGCGGGCACAGACGTCGCAGCATAGTGGTGTTCCCGGAGCAAAACCGGCACTCGCTGCAGACACGACTGTGCTCACTGAATGCTGAGCGGAGAAGAGAGCGAGCCTGGCCTTTGCCCTGTCTCGCCAGTGTCTCGAAAAGTCCCCTCACCTCTCACGATGATAAGCTCCAGCCTCTGGGGAAACAACCCCTGGCCAACATTCCCAGCTATTGTTTCTTTAACTGGGGAAATTATCATGGCATGTGGGTTGAGCAGGCAATCCCTTTTGTTCTTAAGTATTGCCCATTCTGGGTGATCAGTGTGGAATGTGGGTGGATAGGCAACTTTCTTTGTTCTTAATTATCGCCCATTAGTTCCCAGCCAACTCTCCCTGCCCCAACAGGTCTCCCTGCTAGATGGGGGAAAAAAAAATAAAAGTCACTTGTCGAACCCGTAACAATATGTTAAATACTCTTATAACACAGATATAGCAGAGAATGAGTCTTGTTAGTTATTTCCTTGTGAATTGTAGTGAGAGGCTGTAATATTTTTATCTTTGGCATTCAGTGGGTTCAGTGTGTTCTTAGTAATTATGAAAGTTTTATCCATACTTCCAAAACATGAAAAGGTCATTTTAGCCAAAATCTACTTGTAAAAAGGATAATAAATGCTGTAATCTGGGACTGGGATAGGTGAGGAATGTAAATTATGTGTGGTTGGGTAAAATACTTTTCCACAGATTCTCTGTTTCCCAGATCCCTGCATATCTCTGCTCTTTGTCTTAGGAAATTTAGTGCCACAACAGGAGCCAAATTTTAGGTGCCTTCAAGGAAAGGAAAACTGAGGAGCTCTCTTACCATACACATGTTAATTATAGCCTTTATATACCTATGCATATAACTGTTTATATTCATTTTGTTTATTTAATGCACAGGCAACCTCTCAGTGAATAAGATGACTTGATAGAGCTAAATGAGTGTGAAATTATGATTACTTTCTGAGACCATACTGAACAACATTTTTTGTTGTATGCTCACACTTTTTTACTCTCCCTTACCTAGGCACTCAAGGTAAGCTTCTTAGAACTGATTTTCTACCTTGGGTTCAAAGTTCTCCCTTAAGAGATTTCCCCCTCAATTATTTCTCTATTTATTGAGCAGACAGCTAAATTAGGATCTGTTTGTTGTAAATTGAGGACATTCTCCTAATCTAATTCCTTTTTGCCTACTAGAAACCTCCTAGATAACACAGAAGGTAATGACGTTATGCCCTCTTCATGTATTTGTGGTTTGATTTTATTTTTTGCACTGATGTCAAAGGCTACCATGAATATTTGCATTTATCTGTAAAGGAGTTGTCCTAATCACCAACAGTAATAGCTTTGCATGAGACATATTTTTGTCACGCCAACACATACGACACACTAGTGCACAAACCCAATGATGTGCTTTTTGTTATGACCTGGACAAAACTATATTACTAGATAACGTGACCATGTATTAAAAATCCATCTATAAGATCAAGTACTGCATCCTTTAAAAAAAAAACAAAACCAGAAAATTTAATAACTCTCTCCCAGAAGGAGAGAGACTCAAAATGGCCAGGTGAATCTGGTGGGTAAACAAACGATTAGAGCAGTGGTACCATAGTCGGGGTTTTGGTTACTCAGACCATGGGATTTGCTTTTCCAAGCCTAGTTTACTGGGACTTGATGGATTCCATTTGACAAAGAAGGGAAAAATTATCTTTGGTCAGCAACTTGCCGGACTAGTGAAGAGGGCTTTAAACTAGATTTGTCAGGGGAGGGCTCCTGTCCATCCCAATCCTGCCAGTCGGAGGCTGACACCTGTAATGTATGCCCAGAACAGTGCAAAGGCATTCCAGATACTCCAGCCAGTGAGTTGGCATTTTCCAGAGCCTGTGGCTCAGATGCCTCTACACAAACATATGTAGTATGGAGAACAAACAAGAGGAACTAGAGACGTGTGCACGCTTGTGTGGGGATGATATCATTGGCATTGTGGAGGCATGATGGGATGGCTCCTATGACTGTTGTATTGGAATGGAAGGTTTTAGGCTTTTTAGGAAACACAGGCTAAGGAGAGGAGGAGGGGGTGTAGCCCCTATGTCAATGATCTGCTGGAGAGTATGGAACTCTGCCTNCCAGCCAGTGAGTTGGCATTTTCCAGAGCCTGTGGCTCAGATGCCTCTACACAAACATATGTAGTATGGAGAACAAACAAGAGGAACTAGAGACGTGTGCACGCTTGTGTGGGGATGATATCATTGGCATTGTGGAGGCATGATGGGATGGCTCCTATGACTGTTGTATTGGAATGGAAGGTTTTAGGCTTTTTAGGAAACACAGGCTAAGGAGAGGAGGAGGGGGTGTAGCCCCTATGTCAATGATCTGCTGGAGAGTATGGAACTCTGCCTGGGGAAGGATGAGGAGCCTGTTGGGTCAAGATTAAGGAGAGAGCACAGACAGGGGATATTATAGTGGGGATCTGCTACAGGCCACCTGATCAGGAGGATGGTGTGGATGGAGTGCTGTATAGGCAGATAGGAGCAGCTTCACACTCACAAGCCCTTGTGTCATGGGGAATTTCCCAATATCTGTTGTGAAGAACAGCATGGCAGGGCACAAGCAATCCCGGAGGTTCCTTGGATGTTTAAAAGACAACTTCCTTACACAGGTAATTGAGGAGCCAACAAGGACAGGTGCCATGCTGGACCTTGTGCTCACCAACAGGGAGGATCTTGTGGGGAATATAGTGCTCCAAGGCAGACGTGGCTGCAGTGACCACAAGATGGTGGAGTTTGAGATCCTCAAGGCAGTGAGGAGGGCACACAGCATGATCACTGCCCTGGACATCAGGAGACCAGAGTTTGGCCTCTTCAAGGACCTACTTGGTAGAGTCCCATGGGATAAAGCCGTGGAGGGCAGAGGAGCCCAGTAATGCTGGCTGAATTTCAAGGATAACCTCTTCCAAGCTCTGGATTGATGCAGCCCAACAAGGAGGAAATTTGGAAAAAGTGCCAGGAGGCCTCTGTGGATAGATAAGGACCTGCTGAGTCAATAGCACATAACCAGAAAGCTTTGAGGAAGTGGAAACAAGGACAGGTGGCCTGGGAGGAATACAGGGAAATTGTATAGAAAACTGGGGACAAAGTTAGTAGTGATAGGACAAGGAGTAATGGGTTTAAATTGAAAGAGGGGAAATTTAGGCTGGATATTACGAAGAAATTTTTTACTGTGAGTGTGGTGATGCACTGGAACAGGTTGCCTAGGGAACTTGTGGATGCCCCATCCCTGGCAGTGTTCAAAGCCAGGCTGGATAAGGGCTTGAGCAATCTGGTCTAGTGGGAGGTGTCCTTGTTCTTGGCAGGGGGGTAGGGACTATATGATCTTTAAGGTCCACTCCAACCACTTAATATTCTGTGATTCTATAATTTTGATCATCATTTCATACATTTACCAAGATTCTGTGCATCTCATGAGTCATTACAACTTCCAGTGAGGAGGCCTTTCGAAGTTGAATATCAGTGGCAGATATTTATTGCAGGTTGAAGAACAAATTCAACAGAAAGACAGGATATTAGAAGACATCTGGATACCCATGAGTATTGTAGGTACAATTTCATGCATATTTTTAAACTGAAGTATGATACCTTCTAATAGTAAGAAGTCTTAGGAAGATCTTAGAAGAAATACAGGCAGAAAGATAATCTCTGTGTGCTGATGAAGCAATGCTGATTTAGCATGAGTACATAAGCAGATACTAAATATCTGCTAAATCTATTAAATACATAAATATATTAATATCTGCTAAATAGATTAAATACATAAACCCAGATTTTATGCAAATCAAAACCCTGGTGCAGCACTTCAATGACAATTGAAAAGAACTTGTTTTCCTCCAAAGAACACTTAGTTCCACATGCAGCATGCTCTTACCAAACCAGCTGAAGTTCACATCGTACATAGAGAAGCCATCAAACAAGAACAGGGCATTACACTTCCAGCTACCATATTACTTTTGCCTACTATTACCTTTAGTTAAAAAGAAGCCACTGTGATTTATATAACTTAATTTGAATGGATAAAGTATTTGTGTTGGGAAGTAATAGACATAGAAAGACAAATATGGGTCACTTTTGAGCTGTGAATCACTCAGCAGAGTGACTAGGAATCATAAAATGGAGAGGCAGTATTATTTATAGCTTGCTACGAAGAAACTATGTTAAGGTGATTCTTTGCTATGACATCAGTATTGCAGTAAAGGAGCTGTACAACTATGTTAAATGAAAGAGTGTGTCATGTGGAACATTTTGGGGAGTGGATCAGGTTGATTTGAAATTTTTCAGCAATTATAAATAGGAATTTGCCTTGAATGACAGAATGAAAAATGGTCAATGTCCTTTTGGCAAAGAGTAGCTGATTTTCCTCATGTTATTTAAACATATTCTTTGACTAGATGATGTTATTTTGGCTGTGAAATTTATTAATTGATGAAATAAAAGGAAAGTAAATATTTGGTGTCTAAAATTCAGTTAACAGAAGAGAAGTAACACCTGAACAAATTCATCCAACTAATAAATACACTAAGTCTAAATGTTCTAGATGTTTTACAATAAATAATAGTTTAAGTGTAGTCACCATGGATATGCCTGCACTACTCCAGCTTTAGCAATGACAAAATGTCAACTGTTTTTAACAGAAAGGTGCATTAAAGGAAAAGCACTGTTAGAAAGTGTAACCTCAATGACATTCATGGCACCAGTGAACTGCATTAAGGCAGTGAAGTAATTAAAAATTCACTTCAGAGAAGCTTATTATTCCTTAATTCACATTTACTCCATCTATCAAGTCTCCTGGACCCAGGCATTATGAAAACATGATGCCTCCATTACTTGCTGAATTTCTGACTTGAATCTTCAAAGGAGAAGTAAAACTTTCCCAAACCATGCAGATAAAAATAATGAATAAAAAAGACTTAGGAAGCATTTAGAATTAAAATAATTAGGCCGCAGTGGATGCTTTCAAAATTTTAGCAGCTATGCCAGTATAAAAGAAAATTCCTCATTAACTTGTGTGCCAGGTTTTACAAATCTAATATTTAGTTAACCAGTCATTTCTAAAACTGTATTAGTAGTACTGTGAGGTAAGTTAACTGTGTTAAGAAAATGTGCTTTTCTGTTACGAGAGCTTGAGAAATTCTGGCAACAAAACAAACATAGGTGAATTAAGTTTTGCTCTGTTCCATGCTTGCTGCTGCTACTAAAGTAAATGGAAATACTGTTAGAAAGAAGGTAAAATTCTTATATTAATATGCAGTTAATATTCTTAAGAATTTTAGATGCATAGAGCATGGTGGATTGCAGCAGCATAACTCTGTTGTCCTCATAGCAGTAATTCTGTTTGTTTGGGGGTGGGTTTTTGACACTGAAAGGAGTATTAGTAACAGCACTTTTGTTGCAGTAAATGCTAACTCTTGCTGCAGTTGAGGACTTCTAGACATTAAAAAACAACTTAATTGATGTCCCAGTATAACCTACAGTGATCTGCAGTGATAAACTTCATTTTTAACTTCCTCAAGAAGTGTTGGGAAATTATTATTCTTGTTTCCCAAAAGCCAAATATGACTTTGGTCAGTTTTGCCCAGTCTTTCTGTTTTTCTGGATATACCACTTGGACAATGCTGCATGTTAATACTAAATTGAAAGCCAGCTTGTGTTTTTTAATGTCAGCAGATTTACTTTGTTATTTCACTTGGTCACCATTTAAAAAAAACCAAAACCAAAAAAACACCTTATAGAAAACTGTTAGAAAGTTGATGGCAGAGGACCTAGCTTTTTGTCAAGGGATTAAAAATTAGATGGCAATTGAAGGGAATTTCTGAGGGCCAAGTTTTATTTACATGAGTTAATTTTACCAGTCTCTGGGATTTCATTATGGTTTGGTGACGTATTTTATCAGCTTTAAATATAGGATGAAGGCATCATTTATCTGATCACTGATTCTAGACAGGGAAACAAAAATTTTATTCTTAGCTCTGTTACTACCTTGATATACACTGGGGAAATAACTTGTCACCTGTGTTTCATGCATAAAATTGGAAACACCATGCTTTCCCTACTTCAGATAATGGAGAAATATCGGACGGCCATGCTAGGTAATATTTTGGGGTCTAAGTCATATTTCTCTAAGTAGTGACTGTTTATGTAGAAGTTATAGGGCAAGCATACAGTAACACTTGTAATTTTGGAAGTATGTGACCTAGAAGGAATATATATATAAATTTTAATATTGCCTGGGGAGTGGATACAATGGTCTTTCTCTTTCTTCTTGTTATTTTTTTTTGTTTTCTTTTGAGTTGTAAACTTTCAGCATGGAAAGCATCCTGTGCTGGTGACATCGGTGTTGGACTGATATTTTCATAAACCCATCTAATTTAATCACAAAATTTTTTGTGGCTAGAAACAGTCAACTTAGGAACTATCAATTTACATGCTTTTTAAAATTGTATTGCCTTTTGCTTGCATTGCATTGAACATGGTAAGGAGGAAGGCTGCTTGTAAAAGGTTGCACAGGAACCTTGTGGTTCCTGAATCAATAGGCAGTAAAAAGGCAGATGGTCGTGCTTTCATAGCTGACCCAGAAGTCCTGATCTCCTCCTCTCCCCAGTCAAAAAAATGGAAATGGTGAAGATGAGTGTCTTATACCAGTGTAGTGGACAATATTGCATGAAGCGCTACAAAGATGTTCAGGCTTCAGTCCACGGGAAGAAATGGCACTCCCGAAACTTTACACATTTAGAGATCCTCAAGTAATGAAAGTTTTTAAGCCTTACAAGTTTTTTTAGTCTCACTTTGAATAGGCTAAAATAAATAACATATATCTGGTCTCAAGAAACCTCACTGTCTTGTTTTTGAGACGTTTAAGAAAGAACTCTCTGGACTGAGCCCTTCTCTGCAAAATGGTTCCAAAAATCCCCTTTCCACCAAGAGGAAATGAATACTGTAAAGAAAAATTCATGACGCCAGAGGTTTATGGCCAAAAAGGAGACAGAGGAGTCTCATAACTTTATTTGAATAAAGGGAAAGGCCATGGGCATTTCCCATGGGGTCTCTCAAATTTTTGGGGGACACAACTCCCTTTTCATCCTAAGTTCCTGGCCGCATCACCTTCTTCCTTTTCCTCATTGGCTGAGATACTTGGAAGGTACGGATTTCCTGAATTGCCTACTCCATGCCTCCTCTAATATGCACCCCCTTTTTTTATATAAGAGAAAGGAAAAAAACCTATTCATAATTCTATTAAGTCTTTGTTCTTTTTCTCTAGGTTCAGGAATCTAATGCGGCCTTGGCTGAGCAACAGGCTGTGTTGATTAGCAACATTTTCTAGAACTAACAGTTTCTTCTGTTACTTCCCTATCTGTAAGTTCCTAGCCCTATCTACAAGCAGATTCACACAGTCTTTGTAAAGACACATTCATCTTATTCCTTGCAATACTAATAGATGAAAGTGAAAAAAAAAAAAGGTTTATTAACAAACAGAATGCCCACCCACAAGGCAGGGAAAAAAGTAAATAACTGTTAAGCACTAAACTGTCAGAACCCACTTCTCCCTCCCACACAGACACAAACAAAAATCCCCAAAAAAGTGTCCAGAGAGCGGGGGCAGTGCAGTAGGAATACACCTTTCCCAACACGTGATGCAAAATGGTGCCGGCTTCTCACGCTTAGGGCAGCAGAGCCCCCCATGGAGCAGTCCTGCAGCAGAGAAAAATCCCAGTGGCTACCTGGTGTCAACCTCCCCTCTCTGACGGCAATCACAGCAGCAGAAAACAGCTGGGCTGGAGCCTTTTCGTGTGCTTTCTCTCCCTGGCTTGGCTCCCTGGGGCTTGGGGGTGGGGCGAAGTGGCTCCACTCCTGCCGATGCCACTCCCACCGATCCCACTCCCACCGATCTCGGAGCCACAGCCCATTCAGTTCAGCTCCTGGCAGTCAAAGGATGCTACTCCAGCTTCTCCAATCCAGGGAAAGGAAAAGTTTTTTGCCTGGGCCAAAACCCAAGTCAGCCACACAGAGAAACCACGCGGCCCAGCGCCGTGGGAACCATGCTGCACTGAGCTGCCAGAAGCCCAGGCAGTGAGCCGGGTTACAGTGTAGGCAAGCAGCCGACTGCTCCCGGCAAAAATGCCGACCGTTCTCTGTTCCCACCTGGGGAACAGACCGACCCACCCCCAGCTAAGAGACTGCTGAGTAACAAGTAGCAGTGCCCTGGCAAGAAACACACAGACCTTGGCACTTGTAGTGCTGTGGCCCTGATCCCTGAACCGGAAGAAAGAGCAACTCCCTGCCCCCTGCCAGGATCCCGGATGGGCTCAGATGATACCCCCAANACTGAGCTGCCAGAAGCCCAGGCAGTGAGCCGGGTTACAGTGTAGGCAAGCAGCCGACTGCTCCCGGCAAAAATGCCGACCGTTCTCTGTTCCCACCTGGGGAACAGACCGACCCACCCCCAGCTAAGAGACTGCTGAGTAACAAGTAGCAGTGCCCTGGCAAGAAACACACAGACCTTGGCACTTGTAGTGCTGTGGCCCTGATCCCTGAACCGGAAGAAAGAGCAACTCCCTGCCCCCTGCCAGGATCCCGGATGGGCTCAGATGATACCCCCAAGCCAGGAAAGGCCGGGGGGGCGTGTGGGGGGGGAGTGTAGAAAGAAAACAGTAACAATTTTTGGGCATAACCAGAGGATCATGGAATAGACTAGATCACTCCAGGACTCTCACTATCTCTGTTTTAGTATTATTAACATTCTGTTAGATAGGCAGAATTGAGCATAAGTCAAGAGAGCTGATGTACTTTGCTAGCAGGGAAAGATGCCTATGAAAAAGGAAGGATTTGAACCTAGATCTCCAGTGATCTTAGAGATCTAAGTTATTAGTCAGGGAAAAAGATCTGCTCTAATAATTATTTTCAAATTGAATGGATTAATGTGTGTCTGATGGATTTGATGTATTAATCGTTAATCCAATGCCATTATCTGTTAATGAGCCCACATTTCTTGGAAACATCTGTCATATACTGTGATCTGGTAGCCTAGTTGCATAGGGGATGCCTTAAGAATCTCACTTGACAAGTCAGCAGCAGATTAGGTTTGTCCTGGGAACATGTTATTGGGAGATCCAAGTGCAGTGACCTAAATCTTCTTGTTGTTTGTTTTGCTGCTCTGTGTTTTTGTAGTTCTAACTTGACAAAAAATTAATATTACAACTCTTTTTTTCCCCCCTCTCACTGGAATCATCCCACAGAAGCAATCCCTGAGGCTCAGATCAGGATGCAGCTCACTTATCTAAGAGAGGAATGCTCTGTATGTGCAGTGGTTAAAAGCTGGCCAGTGGCAGTGTCCTGCTGTAATATTGTTACTCTTTAATTCTTTTTCTCAAGTTCCACAAACGTATTACAAAAGACATGTGGCAGTGAAATATAAGAATTTTTCTCAGTGGTTATCCAAGTGACCATTTAACACAAAGGGTAACACAACATGGTGACAAGAGCCTTTTACTTGCTGGAAGAAATGAAGCAGCTGAAAGGAATGTCTATGCTTACATTGAAATGTCTACATTTGTACAGGCCCTTAAAACGCATCTTTCACACTAATGCAGATTACTAATTTGCCTATAACTCTTACTGTTCTAGTTCACTATTGTTTTATTAAAGGTGCATTGAAGGTCAACTGCCACTAACTATACTGTTAAATATTGATTTAACAATTTGAATTAATGTAATTTTCTGTTGTTCTCCCTACTTAATGTGCAGCAGCACTTCAGTGCCCCAATCAATAATATCAATAGCACTCACATGAAGTTCAGGCTATGGCTGTTGCTGGTTTGTTCTCCCCTTCTCCTTGCCCTCTTCTCACAGGGTCAGACGGATTTTAGTAAATGCAAAACCTATGTTCCTGCTAATAGGCTGTGGGACTTTTCTAGCTGGATGCATTCTGTGCACACTAATTACTCTGAAGCAGAATGTTTCGTGCCTTATACTGATTTTTTTTAGTCATGCTACTCTTTCTCCTTTAACAAGAGAAAAAATTAAACAATGAAGGCATTTTTTGTTCTAAGGTTTTCTGCAAGCCCTTGTTAAAGACTATTTATACAAGTGAAAGTACATAATTGGTAATTTTTAAATAGCAAGTCATTACTCAATAACCCTTGCTAATCTCCATGTCAGAGCTAAAAGACCAATATTTAAGGACTAAGTTAAGCATGTGTTCTAAACATTTGGTTAAATGTTCAGAACTGGTGTACTAGCAACTTAGAGAGCTATGCCTTAGTGAGAGTGAAAATATCTGGGCAGACAAATGTTAAGCACTTGGACAAAATAACACTTAAAACACAATGTGCTGTGGTGTTGCATGGGAAAGTATGTGTGATTGTTCCTATTCCATGAATATACTGCCTGTCACAAGAAGTCACAACTGGCTGGTATTCAGATGGTAAAATGATGGTAAGTTCAGAATTGAGTAGGTATGCATGCCCTGAGTCAACCTCTCTTTGAACAGTTTTCTTGAAATGTCAGTGGTCTTATTTTCTTGATCTCTGTCTCTTTTAAGCCAGGAATATACATGTGTGCATAAGTGGATGGAAAGTCTCTGTGAAAAAGGAGAAACGTGAGAGCTAATGTGCTCTGACTAATTTTGAGAATAGAAGAGGGTATGTATTAAATATGAAACTGATGTTTGTGCTTCCATTTAACAGAAGAATGGCAGTAGCTGCAATAATTGAAAAAAAGGAAGATAAATCTTGGCAAAAAACCCTCACCTCTGCTTTCCTTTCTTAATTCACTGTGAGGTCTAGATTGATGTTGTGATGATCTTGTGCTGCTAGACTTTTCCTTGCATTCTTTTCCACATGCAGTGTTGTTCTTGACACATGTTCACTCACATGTAAAGGAGGTGTTACAGGATGCCCTGCTTCTCCTTGAACCATCAGTAACTGAGTATGGTAAAGATAAGGTTACAGAGAGCCAGCAGGATTGATGCAGCTGCTGAAGCCATGTGCTCTGCAATGCACAACAAGAAAAGCAATACACTCCCTGACCCCTGCACTGTAAAGCTTAGAGAATGTAATTAGAGAACAGTAGTTTAACCTGGGAAGGTACTAAATTAACCAGAACAAGAATGATAAACAGAATTGAGTGTTTTGTTCTGGCTCCAGATAACATAAGAAGTGTATGGATCAAAGGTAAAAGCAGCATGTCTTTCTGCACTGGCTGACCTTCATTGAGGATATGTTTTCAGAATTTGACTGTTCATGGCTTTCCTGATATATTTCCATGTGGTTCTGTTTTCTCAAAATAGATGACATGAAATAAGATGAAGAGGAAAAATAGGAGATCAGTGCCAACAGTTTATGTATGTCTACAAACTTGAGAAAGCTAAAGGATGATAACTTTGTATTCTAATTATGGTGTCAGCAATTTTCAAGTGTCTTCTGTCAAGATCAAACTCTGAAGCTGCTTTACTCTCAGAATAAAGACGTATGTCCTTTTTAAAAAAGAAAGTTGCCTCTATGCCTTCTGTCCGTTGATTTTGTGACCTTTCAAAAAACCATTTTAGCTGTATGGAATAGAACAGATTAAAAAGGCCTCCGAGCATCTTTGTTCTGAATTGTTTCTTTCTTTTTTAGTTTTTTTTTCCTAAGTTATTCTTAATGAAAATAGGAACCATCTTGTTCTTCTTACAAAGAATTTTTCTTCTCTCCTATGTCTCCCCCCTGTTATTCCACATTCTGTAAAATGACTGAGAGATATAATGATTAAAAATTCTCATCATACCCATCTGCCTCTGTGCCCTGCACTTAGTCATCTGACAGTTGGGTATCAAAGTAGCCTCATCAATGTACTTTGAAAACTAAGCAGGTTGGACATGCAATTTAGATGAAAAACAATTACACCGTGTTAGCTTGCTTTTGGCAAGAGTATTAGGACTCATCTTGGAGACAGGAAACAAAAGCAGCACTTCATCTTCATAAATTTTAAATGAGGGGAAGTGTATATGTGTGAGAGAACTGTCTGGCAGGAGCTTTTCTCTAACTAGTTCTTTCCTTTCTAGAGTGTGTCCTAGTGTGTGCTACTGACATTGGCTGGAATAATATGTATTTTCATATAACACAGGTAGTGCTAATGATTGTCTCACTAGCGTTTCTTTCAAATAATCTCTTTGATATTTATTAAAAACAAAAAGCTGTGCCTGGCTGACAAGCTTCAGAACCAAAAAGAAAGAGGATTAAAAGAGTTAATTTATGTTGTATAGACGCCTTTTCAGCCAGACAATTTTTCGGTCGTGTTATCTGTGCAGAGCCTACTGTGGTATGTTTTTAAACACTTCTAAGTGATCATTCTTAGATCTTTATAAGCAGCATTCATGAAAGTCTGTCTGATAAGAATACTAAACTGAATGTCATATATTTTTCAAAACATCTATGCAAAAACCATCGTATATTGCTGTTTTCTGAAGTCATTCAGGGTGTTTGAGAACAAGTGCTTGGTGGAGTGTACTGACTTTGGAGAAATTGCTTTTTAGGGAGTATGTAAGAGCAAGTTCAAAGGTAATCATGCATTTTAGTGTGGTGGGGGTTTTTTGTCTGAATGAGGGCCACAAGTCCTGTAATGAACAATGTCAACAAGAAACTAACAATGTATGTACTTGTCCTCCTTAAGAAAGGTCTTTACTTTGAACTTTAATGCTAACCATAAACATCAAGAAATTGTCAGTGCATGAAATTAACCATGTGACTGAAACATAGTCTGAGTTGCAGCTTGCCAGTATTGTGCAGCTTTGTGCTTGAAGTCTGGCAAATGTTTAATGAGGACAATATGTTTGCCTTAAAACTAAATATACAACATTATTCTACTTTCTTAATTAATTTTTTTCCTTCAATAAATAAAACTCTTAATTTGATGCCACAGTTATGAGAATTTTTTTGTGTGTGTGTTTAGTAGATTTAGAGGAATCTGATTGTAGAAAAATCTTTAAAATAATGTTTTGCTGAATTCTAGCTATAATCTAGTCAGTTTTTATTGTAGGATCCATCAGTGGTTAAAAAGACTTTTTTCAAATTTGGACCAGATATCTTGTCCATATAAAATTTTACTCCTTGACCATGACATTCCTAGAAATAAACTTTATTTTAATGGGTAGAACAGAGATTTGCAGCTGTTGAGTGAGCTCTGGATTCTTACTCCTGATATTTTTTCACAGGAAAGAAAAAAAAAAATTAAGGTGATGTGGGGGGGCAAAGTATTATATTGTCATTTGGTTGATTGGTTTTTTTTTTTTTCAAGTCTGCCTATTTGAAATAATACTGCAGCATCAGATTTGGAAATGGGTGGGAAGTTTATATTTGAGATTGAGATCTGAGTTCTGTCACTAAGCTTTTAGGGGTCAGTGTAGATGAACAGTAAAACTTCATTATGTTTAAATATAAAAGTTTGTATTGTTTCCACAATCAGCTGTCCTTGAGGAAGGCAGCAACCCTGAGCCAGGGGTGTAGTTTCATGGTGCTCAGAATCTTTGAATAACTGTGACTGGGGATAGATTCATTATGATTTTCTCTCTGTTACATTCTTTGAGGGAGATAGTCCTAAAAATGAGCAGCATTCTGACCAAAGATGTGAAATTTGATCCTTTCTGCCTAAAAGAAGGGTAAGGGTTACCTAACTCACCAGCTGTAGTAGGCTGTTGATGTTGCCTGGGATGAGTTCTCACTTCAAGCTGTTGATCCTCTCACAGCTTTCTTAACAGTGTCAAGATAGCTCCAGTATATTTTATGTACTCTTCACCTTCCAGAAAATCTATTGTGGTGTATTTTGGGGAAAAGGTACAGTGAAGCTTTTCTATTATGCATAATATTCTTAAACAGCCATTGAAAATCTTGTGATACTTCATTGGGTGGTGAGAACTTTCATCTGGATGATAATTTTTATCTTCTCTCTGTAGTGTGTAATTACATGGTTAATTGTGAAGCAGAAAAGAAGCAGACAGAGCCATTTTCAGAGTCCCAGCTAGAGTGCTCTGGGATATAGTTGTTGTCCTTAGGGAAGACACAGCCTTGATTTCACTGTAAAAGAATTAACCAGTTTCCTATTTCTTTTAGTCCATGGTTTTAATAATTTGGGAAAGGAGGCTCCTATCTTTTTTCCCTTTGTTACAGCTGCTCACAATAGAATGATATGCAAGTGAAGTGAAAAACATCATTCCTCTGGAAAAAACACCAAAATTTGTGTTGCATTTTGTAAAGATGGCAAACTGCTATGAAAATGGGCTAGAAGTAGGAAAATAAATTTTTTTTTGACCTATTCATGGTCACCAAGAAAGACACTGTACTTGGTCTGAATAAAGGCTTATGAAAAATTTGGAAGAGCCAGCACTAGTGATGGAGGACCATGTTCAAACCCACCTCCACTGCAGTCCACATGGAATCCTGCACCTGAAATTTGTTGCCATGGTGAATACTGTAACAGTGTTTCTGGGTATTCCTGTATGTTGACTGCCATGTGAGTGATTTATAAAAATATCAGATATCGATCTAATATCAATATCCAATTATGACGGACAAAGACTCTCTAACTGGGTAGTTAGAAAGTGTATGTTTTATTCAGCGCTGGGACACGAGGGGATATTTCCCAAAGACATCGTGTCGA
>VZRJ01001785.1:6017-36790 GCA_013397565.1 Ptilonorhynchus violaceus
AGCCCAGGATTCTGTTCATTTCTGGGCTGCGAGCTCACACTGCCAGCTCATGGTGAGTTTTTCATCACCCATCACCCCCAAGTCTTTCTCCCAGGGCTGCTTTCAATCACTTCTCCGCCCAACCTGTCGGTGTTTCTGGGATTGACATGACCCAGGTGTAGGACCTTGCACTTTGCTTTGTTGAACTTCATGAGGTTCACACAGGACCACCTCTCAAGTGTGTCAAGGTCCCTGTGGATGGCATCCCTTACCTCCAGTGTGTCGACTGCACCACACAGCTCAGTGTCATCAGTAAATTTGCTGAGGGTGCCCTCAATCCCACTGTCCATGTTGTGTCCATGCTCACATTTCCAGATCAAATTAACAGTTTTCCTCCACACAACAAATTAAGTTATTTGTAACTGACATGTGGAAAGCAAGCTGTAAAAATCACTGTTACATTGTCCATGTAGTCAAGCAACACACAGATGACCTAAAATTATCAGTTCTTCAGAAGAGTCCAGAGCACTTAATTGCATTTAGCAAGCTGCCAGAAGAGCTGTAATCTAAGATCCAAGCTCTTGCACCCACACAGAGTTCTTCCACATGAGAAATTTCAATTCTCAAATTTCAAGAACCCCATGTTCCACCTGCAAGCACACAACCAGATCATGTATTGCTGAGTTTACTTTTGAATTCCCATCTAAATGGAGGGAAAGGTAGGAAGTGGTGCTGATCTGACAGTGTAGATGCATTGGTTTAAAGTTGTATTTAAAACACATGGAACCTGGACTCTTCTCTCCAGTCTCTCTCAAACCTAGGAAATTGAGCAGATTCCACTGCTCAATGCAATCCCCGTTTTGCTTTTAAATAGGGATAGTGCTGAATGGTGCTTGGGAAAGACCAGCAAGGACTGTTGTGGAACCCTCAAGGCTTCCATTGCTCAAACACTCCATTACCAGCCCATCTCTTAGCATAGCCAGCCTTTGGCATTACTGCTGGCCAAAGCTCATAACTTTTGTGTTTTGAGCACAGAGTTAAGAGTTTAGCTCATAGCCCTATGATAGCACAGTTTTTTCATAATCCACCAAATATGCAAAAGACAAAAAGGTCTGTGGAAAAAGCCTTTAAATGGGATCAAGTCAGCAAAAAGTCACCAATGCACCCTCGATTTTGCCTTCAATTTAGTTATAACACTGAGTAGCAGCCAAAGATGCCAGTTCTCTATTTGACTAAAGCACCACTGATCAGATTAACAAACTGGGTGCAGATGCAGGGCACATCCACTTCCTGATCTGCTGACATCTACTGTATAATATGGATGCAAGAGAATTTCAGCTTCTGTAGACCATGCAGGAGTGGAGTCTCCCCTTTCAAGGTAGGCAGCCAGCCACTGAAGTTTATGGTAAAAGCAGAGTGATCTTTCTACAGTGGGCTAGAGGTTTTTCTTTTTATTATGACTTTTTCAGACTAGGCAAGCAGCTTTGAAATTACTGTTAAAGGTGAACTAAGAAGAAATGGGAGGAGAGGAAAGTGCTAAAGATTAGAGAAAAAAGTTAAACCAATCTGTTCTACTCTGAAAAGGGACTGTGATAAAAACAGGACCTTACCGAATTTGAAGAAACTCCAAAGTTAGCAAGAACTAAAAATAGAACTCCAGATTAAGTCTGCACTGGGGTACAGAGAGAACAGATGCAGTTAGCACAGGAAATACACATACATTAGAGCTCCATGACCATTTATTAATGTCAATACACTGATGACTAATCGTGCTGATTCTAAATAAAAAGGTAGCCTCATGGATCAACAGAGTGCAGTACTGTACTTCAGTTAATTATGGATATGCATGTCCATTGAAGGCCACAGTAAGTGGTGTTCCTGTTTCTATGCTCTTATGAACAAATTAACCTTACAGCTGGGAAGGGACATTTTGTATCAATCACACCATCCTCTATCTGCATAAGAGACAGAAATTTAGCCCAAACTCCAGATGTCAGTTTAAGAACAAAGATATCCTTTGCCAATTTAGAAAACAAAGCCAAATGTGTAATGTCTTTCTTTGTATGAAAAATAAAAAATAAAGAAAAACAACCCCTGCTTTTCAGAGAGAAGAAACAATTTACAAGGTAACTGAACACTGAACCCCATGTGCAGACAGACTGGTTTCACATATCTGCAATTTCCCACTGTTCCATTTGCAAGTTGCATCAATAATTTTGAACAGTTTTACCTGACAGTTAAAAATGTGCACTGTAATATTTGAAGAGTTGTTACTACTTCACTTGACAGCTTCTGTGATAGTTCAGGATCCAGCGCTGTTTCTGACACAGCTCATGATCTGTTAGATGACTGGATTTGCAGGAGTTGTTAACAAACATCAGACCCTGGATTCAGAACAAAAGCCAACAAGTATCAGCAAGCCCTGATTTTTTTTCCAAGGCTTTGGATCTTATTAAATATATTTGGGAAAAAACCATTAAAAACAGTTCACTGTAAGACATCCTACCCTCAGGCAACAAGTTGTGACCACCGCACATTTTAAAACACCTCATGTAGTTTGTGCATCATATACATCACGGGCAATGGGGAAGATCCAGCATTTGTGTACATTTTAACACACAAGCAAGCACTGATAGATGTCACAGGTAAGACTGATACCAAGACAAACCAGTGCATTGATTTGTCTACACCACATCCTAACACAAATGGAACAAGTCACAAGTAACAGTACAAACCTGTTGCAATTTCAACACATACATCTTAGAAAAAGACAGTGCACGTACCCAACCCTAAGACAGTGATGAGTTTGTGAGATAACTTTACAAAGATCAAGGTACCAGAAGAAGAAGGCACATTAACCTCTGGTTAGACTGTTTTGGTATTATTTGGATGAGTCATAGTGATTTATATACCCTGAGACTCTGGGAGGCCTTGAAAAGGAAAGGAGACCAGGTGAATGGTCAAATAAAAAGTACAAGTTTAATGAGATTTTAAGATTCAGCACCTGAATTTTCCCTTTTAATAAGGGAATCTAGAAAAGTAGTTCCTAAGAAAACAACATATTGACTCCTACATTTTTGTTCTGAGGTCAAAGAATCAACTTCTAGGACTATAGAGACATCACACTATGTTGCAAGGGTTTTTATACACCCACCGTTTCAGTCCAATGACCAGAATTTGTATACAATCAAGTATTTTACTTGGTGTTTTTTTAGGTACAGAAATGGTCAGGCAGCCCAGATTTTCTCAACTCTGCCAACCCTGGCACCCTGTTTTAGATCTGTGTGGACTTTCTTAGACCACACCACTCCAAGCAGGATACTAGAGGGATAGGCTGTTAGAAAGTGGCACTCAATTTTAATTGGGAAGATTCCCTTCTGTCAAGAGCATTCTTCTAATTAGCCAAATACCACAAGTACCACATAAAGAAACCCAGCATCACAAGCAAAAGATACTTCCCAATTTAAATCCTTGAAAATTAACATGAAGAAACAAGAATGACAGGGATATCTACTTGATTTCTGTGAAAATGTTTCTGATTAAGCCCTTTCACAAGTACCTCCTGAACAATGAATAAGTATCCCCTCTATATTTTTAAATTCCTCAGGAGTTCTGAGAGCAATACCAAACACTGTTGGACTTTTCACCATTTTTCTTGTGCCCCTTGCCCATCCTCAACATGCACTGAAGTGCCTACTTGCAGAAGCAAGGGACAGCATACACAGGAGATTCCTTCAGACAAGATGTGGATATATTCTCCTTTCCATTCTCCCTTGTCTGCAACACAGACAAATTCCTGGTGTCTGTGCTTCAGAGTCTAAGCTACTGAAGGCACTACAACACTCAGAAATGCGTTTTAAGTTGAGGTTCTGGGTGGGGCGTGGCCAGCAAGGCACACAGGGATTTTCACTTGGCTTTAAGCTAGAGAGCATATGCCTGGCTAGCAGAGGAGTCCAGGACTCAGCATGGGCTGGCCAGAGGATCAGCTCCACCTGCATCACACACAGCTCTGCAACAGTGTTCCTAGGAAGGAGCTGTACCTCAGTTCAGTAATTTAGTTATAGCAGCAATTGCAATAGAAGCTAAGAACCTCTCAGACACCTTGGAAAAGTGGGTTTATGGAAAATAAGGTTATCAGACCACCCCAAATAGATTTCAGAGCTCCCACTTGGCTGCTGAAAGATGCCGCTGCTTTGCCAAGATGCAGTGACAGCCCATCTGTTATTGGTTTCTTGCAAGCAAAGAAAACAGGTGATCTCCATCAAGCCCTGCTTTATTTCACATCTGCACCAGGTGAGGGATATTAATTCACAAGGTCAGTAAGTGCCTCTCATCTGAAGGGCAGAAATTAAGACACCAAAGCACCACTTGACATAGCTGGATCATAACTTTAATCTGTTAACTCTGCAGCTGCAAGCTATATACAAAGAAAATGCTCAGGTGAAGGAAGAGGATGAAATTCTGGAGAAGAATAACTGAACATAAGTATCTTAAGGATTAAGATACAAAAAGCAGCCAAAGACTTAAAATAGAGGCAGCAAATATATCCCCATAATGCAGTTCAAGAGTTCCCCTCATTAAGGAAGTCACAAGTCACCCACAATGTGAATGTAACCTTTGTGGACAGACTAAGTCCAGTAAGGTCACTGGGCACTCTTGCTATGATCTTAAAAATGGATCTATGTGGAAAATGAACAACCGAGACTAGGAACTGTTGTAAGGCANTTGCGTAATCATATTGATTCGTTGTATGAGGGTCCCATGCTCCCGCAAGGAACAAACACCTATTAACTGTTCTTTGGTAATTTATTCACCTTGGACTAACACCAGCAGCACAGATGAGGGAACCAAACAAATGGACTCACTTTATCGCAATCCCAGAAAGCGCCCAAGGAGAGCACTAGCAATTCTCCCTACCAGACTTGACTGTACAAGGGAGAAAACTGGAGGAATTACCAGAAATAAGGTGAAGAGGGCGAGCACCACCCTCATTGCTATGCTCAAGCCAACACTGCAAAGTAGTTTCTGCTTCCTTAGGAAGGTCTATCACATAACACCCAATTGTTACTGAGGAGTTGCTACCCAGTAGAATCTATGATTCTATTCTTCACCTCATTCCTGGTAATTCCTCCAGCTTTCTCCCTTGTACAGTCAAGTCAGCCAGGGAGAATTGTATTACTGAACCCATAATTAAGTCACTGGGTTTGATTACCTGTGATTATGAATACTGAAAATGCAATACCCAAAGATACCCAAATTAACCTGGTAGTCTACTGAAAAGAGCTGAGTGATAAAATTAACTACTTCCTACACTCACTGGCAGCACAAAAGATCCCACATGACTGAAAAATCAACAGCAGGAAGAAAAGTCCAAAGGTCTGTTATAATTAAAGTTCTTTTCTCTCCTTCAAGTACCTAATGTGAGATAAACCAGAGTCTGTTCCCCCCCGCAGAAATAGACTGTTACTGTATAATCCTCCTATTAGTGAAACATGTACTAGGGCAACTACCCATTTCTCTGGTCTGAGCCAGCCTCGAAGGTCTCCCCAGTTTAAAATAAAGCAAATTAAAGGTCTCAAGTATGGCTTGACAAAATGCCAGCAAGCCCATTTCTGCTCAACAGAGGTCACCTCTGCAAGTACAATATTGCTACAGTAAAGACTGGGATGATTTGGGGTGGAGGAGGCAACCCCAAACAAACCATTCAGATGGCCAGGAAGGAGCAAGGAGGGAACTCATTAAAAAACATTGGAAAAGACAGACTGAAAATGCAAATGCCACTGGGTCTCAGCAGAGCACAGCAAGCCATTCAAGAAACTACTGAAACTTAGTCACCAGACTGAATTCCATGTATCGGGGGTATATCTGCTATTTGAACACCGGGGTGCACTCAACTTGCCTCCATGAAGAGATGAGAGATTCCCTGCTGTACAGTCATTCCTGCACTTCAATGGGAAACTACTGCCTCTCTCACCATGATCCTGGATTTCAATTGATTTCTAAACCAGTAGGGCAATAAAATCAATTCAAGTAAGAAAACCTGGCTTTTTATCCTATTTCTCCTATGACTTATATTTGGACAGTTGGCATATCATCACCTTTCTCTGCCTCTTTTTCTAACACTGACTGGACCAAAAGTGACATATGCCCAACCACAAAATATTCTGAAACTTAACATCTATAATGCCATATTGCTACAAGCATGTAAAACCACTGAAACAGGCTAGAAATTAAATTCTCTCTGGCCCAATTTGTGTGCTTGCAGCACTATATCTAGTTTGTTCCCAGTTTTTTGGGGGGCTTTTCATACAGCAACAAGGATGGCTCCCTCCCCATGAGAAGTTATCTTTGGAAGAAAGCACCCTGAAAGCAGAATACACAGAAGCATGTGAAACTTGAGAAATTTTACATCATTGCCCAGATTCTTCTGAGAATTGTCCAAAGCTTCCTATGCAGAAAAAAAGTGAGGAAAAGGGCACTCACACTACCAGGCTTTAGGACTGCACATTGAGGTATTTGTGGAGATCAGAGTTGGCAGAGAGGGACACTTTCCAGGGGTGCCAAGGTGACCTTTTCAATAACCTAGAGACTCTGCTGACTGCAGAAAGATCAGCCTCCATGTTTAGACGTTAAAGCTCAGTCCATAAAAATACCCTTTTGCCCCCTCACTCAGACCTGGAATATGCTTCAAATTTATAGATCAACATCAGGGCTAGGGTTTCCAGATCAGGAGTTTTCCTTTGGCACTGGTGACACTAAGCACCCAACTAGTTGTTTCAGCAGAATTAGAGGACACTTAGACTCAAGTGTCTAGTTTCTTTAAAGAAGGGGGAAAAAAAGGCACCTCAAACCAAGCCCAACAAAACAACTAACCAGAAGTTGTTCCCTGTGACAGTGATCTTACATGGTAGCTGGAGGAATAATCCTAGAAATACACATCCTGCCATACTTCACCAAGATTTGTTTTTCTCTGTATACTTCCACTTTTCAAAACCCCTAAAATAACCAAAGCAGTAAGTTGCCATCACAGAGCAACACAGCCACCATTACAACATCTTTAAAAAACAATGAACAACTAAATAAAATTTGAGAGCTCCTTTGCTACTCCACAGTTTATAATTTCACCATTAACTGATTCAGTTTAAGCAACCAACCCACAAGAGAATTATGAAACACCACAAGAAGATTTGTTTGTGAAGTACCCATGTGTGGTGGTGCTCAGTGTGAGTAGATTATACTTTTGAGACAGGTGCACATCTGGGAGACCTCTTATCTTACCAGGATTTTCACCTGGATAGGAGGGAACTGCATTCCTTGCAGGATTTTCATCCAAGTGTCCACTACCAACCAGAAATTAAGCCCAAGTCTCACTGCTTGGCATTACTGATGAAGATATATAGTACAAAGATGAGAGGGACCACAAAGACATATGCAGACTAGCTCTAGGCAATCTGGCAGGAACTGCATATGGGACTACAGCTATTCTATAGTGGTGGCTGTGATCTCCAGCAGACACAGAAGAACAGAGCATGATCCAGCCGTATCATTCTTCTCAGCTTCAGCCAACTACATATTTGGCACCAAAGCAATGAGATACAGGCACACTCTGCTCCACTGGTGACAAGGGCATGGGAAGGCATTCATCCCAGCAGAGGACAGAGGTGTCAGTAACAAGCTAAGCTTGGTGCCTGCCAAAAGGCTAGGAGGAGCACCCTTGAGTCCTGCATTTTAGCGAGTACTAGGTAAGACCATCACCCTGGAATGCACACGCTTCATGGCCGGACCTGAAGGGCATTGGACCTATTCTCCCCGCACAGTCCCACATGAAGTTTGATTGCAGAAGGCAGCAGGGGATTCTGGGAAAGCCTGAGCCTCTCCTACAACAAGCAAGATGACAACAGATGTTGCTAGCTCAATGTGAGCTAACAGCAAGTTATCTTGCTACATGGAAAGCTTCCAGCTTGCATTAGACAAGTCCAAGATGCACTCTTTAACCTCGGAGAAAAAAACCCCAGTTTATTTATTCCATTGGCTTATTAGAGGAGATGGCTAACCAGAACAGCTAAAGTGGGAAAAGTTTCCACAACCTGGGACAAAAAGAGGTCCTGGGTTTTAGGCAGTTTATGAAGAACCCATGAGCTACTGCAGCAGCATACTAAGGAACCTTGACTCATCTAGAAAATTGATAGATCTAGTTCATTTTTAAGGACAAGAACACTCATGTCCCTAGCCCCCATTTCCTCTCAGCACCTCTGCAGGCCCTCAATGTAATGTCATCCTGTAACAGCCACACTGCAGAACAGCCTATACAAACTCCAGTTGTGCAACCTGATACCTGGTAGAAGCAGAAAAGGAACAATGGATAAATTTTCTTTTGGCAATGCTGAAAACTACAATTCAAATACAAATGTGTTTTTGAGAACTCCTGCACTTTGGGCTTGATGGGCAGTACCCCTGGGGAATCTGTCCCTGGGTTCCAATGAGTACATATTAAAATGACTGTACTCCTCTATGTATAAACAGTGTCATTAGACTTGTACTTTTAAAAAATAAGATTAACCCAGACTAGTGCCAGGCTCTACAGATAAGCTGCTACTTTATCTCTTACAAATATTTTTAATATTTTTAAATTACAAGTAGTCCTCACTCCAGGTAATGGAACTGACACAAAATATATTCAGACACACAGCCCCTAGACTTTCACAGAAAGTCCAGGAGCAAACACACCATAAGAAAGGAATTCTACCTCACAGCAAAGAGGAGGAGACACGTGGCCAAGACAGCCTAAATGTGGGGGAAGATTCATTTGAAGTAAATACAATAAAAAAAGGATTTAAAAAACCCTTCATATAAAAGATCAAGGAGGTTAAAGCAAAAATAATGGTTCAAAAAGATGTACAAGACTGTTGGAGACCAACAGAAAACTCTGCCGAAAAATAACTTGCATTTAAACCAGAAATCAATGGCATCACACAATTTTGTTTTTAAAATGGTAAAGAAAAGTGGAAATCTATGTAAAGATCAGCATTTATGAAGAGTTATCATTAGCTCCAGAGACCAGCGTAATTCCCATGAAGTCCTGATGGAAGGGGGCCTCCTGCCACAAAGAGTTTCGTTCCAGACGAGTCGTAGCAGTGGGTATAAACAGCATTTGGGAAGTAATTTATGTCAGAAAAATAATTCCTCCAGGTTTCATCATGATTCTGTTAAAGGAAAGTTTAGATTATTACTGCTGCCAAACAAACCCAAAACCTTGTTTCACAAAAGCAGAAGGTAGCTTCCAGAGCATAAAAAGGGATCTTCTCTGTTAATACTCCTGAAGCTTCAGACAGATCAATAACAAAGTTGTCCTGAAGCTTTTTCTGAGGACATTGGGACCAAACATTGGAGGGTGGAGGTGATGGGTAGGGAAGATATCAAGTTTCATTAGTTTTTAAAGTTACATCACAATGATACAAAGGATAATGGAGAGAAGTTAGACAAAGCCATTAACTGCTTTATGATAACATACAGGAAATTTAAGTCAAGTACCTGCCATGGCATTACCTCAGGAGGACAGTTTCTAATATTGCACACAATTAAATTAAATCAAATCTCTCTTGCTTTGAGTACCACATTAGAGTAGCACATTTTTAAAGGAAGACAATGAATTTTGTGTTTGAGGTTCTGAAAACTAGAAGTTAGATTACATTAGAAAATATAAAGATATAAAATCTAGTTCATTTATGAATCAGTGTATAAGAAAAGTAGCCAGTATGCCTTACACTCGAGCAACCAACCATTCAATATCCTTTCATAAAGCTTTTATAGAGAGCAATACTGCAGCACTTCTTGTTTTTCAAGATTACAGTTATTAGTTACATGATCACTGTTTGACTGGGACATATTTCATACAATAGTTTCTGTTACTACAAAAAGAACCAGTGTAAACTCCTGTGTAAAGGGTTTCCTACAACTACAAACTACTCACCAGCCAACCTTTCCCAGTAGTCAACTTCAAAATTTCACTTCCTCCTAATTTCTGCTTTTGTCCATAGCAGGCACGTGGGGGCTTTTCATCCAGGAACCTCTGAGCTCGGATATCGTAAAACAATAAGGAACCTTGCCCCGTTCCCACTGTGATGATGTGCTCGTAGAAGCTCACTGATCGAATACCTGTCAAACAGAGAAGGGACATACAATGCAGTAAGGAAAATGGATGCTTTGGCTCTGCAGTGCTGCTGCTTGATGCCTAAAATTTTCTTTAAGAGGAACTACCTACTAGTAGTATTCTCCACAACACACAAGTTTGGACCACACACTGCTATGGAGCAGTGAAGACAAATCCCATTGATGCTATTGAAAGAGCAGCTTCAATTACATATACTACTTCCTTTCTCCTCTGATGCCATCAGCTACACTGATGATGTGTAGTAAGAAGCTTAATTCTCAGCAGGCCCCAGCTCTCACAGATAAACAAAGATCATAAGCCACTTAAGATCAAGAGTAGCTTTGTTCTGTTCACAAGCCTCTAAGTGAACACACCATGAGTATGTGGGCAGCAGACAGAGGAAAGAACATCACATTGGTTTCCTCCACAAGCTCACACCCTATCTAGCTACCTGCCAAGCTGTGATAAGTGACTATGTGAGAAAAATTACTGTCCCAGCTGCTATCAAGTTCATTTTGCTGGTCAACAGGCTAGCTGTAAGCAAGTATAAGCACTAGTCACTTTGCCGCTAAGACAGATCAGGATTTTAAATAATGTTGAGACTGTCCCTGCTCAAATATTCTCATACCAGCACACCTTACTTCATAGCTAGTACTTTTAGCACTTCACCCAGCAATAAAAACAGACTAAGAATACTACAAGCAAAGCACCATGTTACACCAGCACATGGGAAGCTACAAGTTTCCAACCCAAACAAAACATTCTAACATAATTCAGTTATGCCATTAGATTGAGCAAAAGAATACATTTTGTTTTCACAAAATCTTAATCGGAAGCCTCATCTTCAGATTAAGGTTCAGATTAAGCTTCCTTCCCTTGGAAATAGTTTGGAGGAGATTCTGTATGTAGGAATTTGCAATTTGCAAAATGTCCTGTCATCTCACCTCTATTTATTGTGCAAATACTGGTCTGTGCAAGCACTGTACTCCAAAAAACTCTTCCACGCAGATTAAACTCCACCACATCTATGCTTCTCCCACCTTCCCTACAAGGATGCCAGGTTATAAACCCTAGGTCTTTTTAGGCTCTCTTTAAAGTACCATTGAATTACAGCCTAAACAAGCATTCAAACAGGAGAGGAAAGGAGTGAGTTATGCCAGCTACATCCACGTGCCAAGTGCTGTCACCATACCAAGTGGGGCTGAGCATCACAAAACTTCCTGGGATGCTCCCAGCAGTGCACGTGACAGCAGACAACTGGGAACTGTGGATGCAGCCAGGGAGTTTCCCCTTCCCCTCTGTACACAGTCCCAACCAGAAACACATCCTCATCCTTCTGCCACCGGATGTTACATCCACAGCCACTGGCATTTGCGACACACAGAACAGGCAAGGCCACATTGTCCTGCTCCAGATGTGAGGTGAAGTCTTGGCTGCAGGCCTAATAGGCAGAAAACCACCGTGCAAGTCTGTCTGTTGAAGCAGATTTACGAGATTCATATGAGCATCTCCGCTTTAATTCAGAGAACTACAAATGCACCTAAGCAAGGTGGAGACATCTTCCCCCACATCTCCATCATGTGGGCCTGGCTCTGACAAAGACATACAGAAAGCTTTAAGCCCTCTGCAGTCAGCAAGAGCAATCACTTGGATAAGAGGAGAAGGGCACAAGAGTGGACCTCTTATTTTTGCTCCAGAAGTGCTCTTGACAAGCCACTCAGGAAAATACTTGCTTCACAGAAACAGGTGATAGAGTATGAAGGCAGATGGCATATACTTTTTAACAGAATTTATTACTAAAAAGCTATAAAATGCAGAACAACTGTGGATCTTTCTCTAATCAAAGAAATTAACTGAAGGAATCCATGATGTACCCACTACTAAGAAGGATATTTAGAATAGGCTTTCAGAAACATCACTTCAAATTGTCTCCTAAGGGGCTGAAGTACCTCATATTAATCATTCCCATCAAGCTAAAAGCACAGCCTGTGCCTAGAACCAATCACAGTAAGCTCTCCTACACTCCCAGCCCTCTACCACCTGTGGACTTGGATTATTTAAGGTAAGCATATTGAGCCTCACTCTCAAGCAGCAGGAAGGGTCTACATATCCCAGAAGGAAATGAAGATGCAGTGGCACGTCCTACACAGGGAGCAGACATGGGGTCTGCACCACACAAGTTCTGTCTGCTGCATTAGCACTGCTGCCTTCAGGACATGACGTCAAGGGCACACAACATGGCTCTGCAGGCCAGTTGTGCAGAGAGCAGTTGCTTTTGTGGATCAAGAACTACAGTCCAAGGCCCGCACTTCTCTGTACAGCTGCTAAGAAAAGCAACACTTACAAGATGCACTAAAAAGCATTCACTGCTTTCTCGTGTAGTGCAGACAGGGTTACACCAGGGGAAAGACAGCCCCAGCCTTGCTAAGCCACAACCTTTCTCTGACTTGCTTTTGTGTACAATACTAGTGAACTGAAGTGCTGAACTGGACTTACTACGTTCAGCAGGTGCACTTGAAAACTTAAAGCACATTCAGGTACCACTTCAAAGCACTTGAAGTGAGATTTTAGTCCACAGATCAATAAAGAACCTGCTTTCTAGAGGTGCTGTACCACTCTAAGTCCCAGGGAGATCAACAGAAAGTGGAAACACTCAGTATCTTGGGAATTATTGTTATTTATGTGCCTTCACCACCACACCAAATAAAAGATCCACCTACTCTGCAGAACAGAAAAAGCCCTGAACAAAGGCTTTCTCCAGACACGAACTGGAGATGCCCTAGAGATACTCTCTACATACACAATCCCCCAACATGGATGATCACACACACGAGGCAGAAGCTTTCAGCCACCAGCCACCACTGGGCACCACATTCCAGTGTCTGGGTCAGGACCTGGACAGAATCCTCACTGACAGCGAGTCAGGACAAGAGGTCTAGCTGGCAAGATATTGAGGTCATTTCTTCTGACACTGTAGATAGTGCTCCCATATCTGAAAGCAGCAGACCCTGCCACTGATCTAGACACCACCATTCAGTAACCACATAAATAAAAGTTTTCTAATCCTTGCCCACATACATCCTCCTCTGATAACTTGCCTGATGAAGAGATGGAAGCCCAGAGAC
Source organism: Ptilonorhynchus violaceus (assembly GCA_013397565.1). NCBI lineage: Eukaryota > Metazoa > Chordata > Aves > Passeriformes > Ptilonorhynchidae > Ptilonorhynchus > Ptilonorhynchus violaceus. The sequence continues at coordinate 19,272 of VZRJ01001785.1, forward strand.
AAGCTAAATAAGGACTGCAATTTATTAGTCTGGTATTAATATGGCACAGTGCCTTCTCATGCCTGACAGTAAAGGGTACGGGAAGAAGTTTATGGAACCACAGACTCTGCTAGCCCTCAGGCCTGGCCCTGATGTAAGGTTCAATTGGACATACTGTGTCCCTATGAGAAAAGGAAACAGCACTCAAATCACATTGAAAATTAGGAGTCTCCCTCATGGCTTTAAAATTAAAAAGCAAGCATTCCCTCACAGCACAGACTCCCAATATGGTAGCACAGAGCAGACAACATGCCTTTTTTCTAATTCATAGAGAAAAATGCAAGAACAGTATAAATAGTGGTAAAAAGACTAGATTTGCTTTGAGATTATAAAAAAATAGAGTAAGACTCAGTAAAAAATACACAGTAGTAAAATGCCCGCTTTTGAAGGTTCAGTAATATTTGGATGGTTTACAATGTAGTTGATCATAAAGGCATTGATGTTGCCTTTCATTAGATCTCAGAGCTGCTGTCACATTTGGTTTCTTGGTTGCTCAAGGTATACAGTAACAAAAGCAAACCTATATATACATTGTTAACAATTTAGCCAATCACAGGAAAAACCCTTCCTGTTTATTAAAACCTTGGCTTGCTACAGTTTTAACAGCTACTTTTTCAAGCAAACCATATGAAGCACCTTTGACAGGTTTCTTACCACTGCCTCGTTCTTTGGAACAGACCGATTTAACATTGTGAGAAGGCTGCCTCGGATCCAGAAAGGAGACATGTGCCTGTGATCCTACTGCATACACTGACCACTCCTGACCATAAGCCAAACACACGTTCTCCCTGCAGTATGGCAACTTTGTGGAAAGTAACTGGAAACAGAAAAAAAGAGAAAAAAATCAACCTGTTACGAGAAAAGAGTAAGATGTTAATAGAACAATTTTGTAAGCTAATGTTCAAGGAAGTTGCAGGGAAAAAAACCCACAAAATGCAGCTGAAAAATAAGTCCCCCACAAAAATATAACCAGACCCAGAAGGGAAAAATCCTGAAAGTGATGGGTGGCTTATCTGAAGTAAACCTATTTACTAGCATAGGTATTCTGGGTGTGATCTGCCATTACACTTACATAAGTGCAACTTCCTTTATGAATTCTACTATTCATGTATTCACCATACTCTATGCACTTCAGCTAACCCAGAACTGGCATAAAGTTAAGAATGCTTCCTGCCCTCCAGATTAAGGAGAGTGAGGAGTTTCTTCTCACGTTCCAATTTTTAGGACATTTCATTTTACATAAAACTTTTAAGTGTTTTACAAACACTGCTGCTCTTTAAATATTTGGAGGAGATGAAGAATAGTGAACAGCTTTAACTGCTTGCAGTTTTTGAAGTTTAACTCCAACAAATGGAAAAGCACCTTTGATAGTGTGTGCTCTGCTTTCCAAAGATGAAAATACCCATCCAAGGACACAGCTCCCAGCTCCTATTACAAGGGAAAAAAAAAGAAGAGGGTTAGTTTCTGAATTCTAGATATCCTTACAAACTCACACTCTCTGCTAGGCAGGCTGCACACTCTGGATTGAACTCATCCATAATCCTGTAAAGGCTCATCAAGATGAATTTTCATTTTATACAGATCTTTATAGAATGCAATACAGCACAAAGGTGCCAAGTAGCATAAAAACTAACAAAAGAGTAGATAACAATAACCTTCAAAGCCATAAATCTTGCTAGGCAATCAAATAACAAATTATCAGACAGTACAAGTTAGAGTTGACAATTCTCTTCAGCAGGTCCCACACTGATTCTAACACTGAAGCAAACTTCAGGCACTACTCTACTGAAAAAGCTACATGAAGTCTCCATCACAGAGAAGTAACAGCTATTGTGAAAAACAAAGCCTACAGGAGCACTGTGCTTCTGAGAGCACACCCACCTTTGCTTCAGGCCTTTTCTGCTCTTTGACGGTGGAGCGGGGGGAGGGGGGAAAGTGGTGGAGGATGAATTGCTACTCCCACCAGTAATAACAGGAGATCAGAATGGGGGAGGTTAACATTTACTGTTTGTCAAATACCAACAAAATAACCCCAAAGCAAGCACTAGTGCCTGCCCTGTGAGTCAGTCGCCTCACTTATTGAACAATCCAGAAAGGATTCAGCCATCCAAAGAGGAACTCCTAAATGTTAGCTGGTCTTCACAGAGGGCAAAGTAAAGCAGCAACAGCACTCAAGAATGGGATTCAAGCTGTAGGAAGTTTTGGTGCTTTATCTGCTTCTCATAAATATTCCTTTTCTCCCCTGCTCAGGATACAAATCTAAAATCAAACACAGAAGAAAATTGTGCCTTCTGAAAATGTCTGGTTTTTATTTTTTTCTTCTGGACTCCTCCATTCACTTGGGGCAGAAGTAGACATAGCAGATTAAGACTACTGCCTCACAAGACAAGAATGCAAAAGACTCAGAGAAAAAAAATATCAGCTTGTTTCTCCAGTATATTTTATTTAGATTACTTTTTAGTTTTTCTAAACTTTCCCCTTTTTTTAACAGGCACAGTTTTAAGATTTCTCAACTGTCTTGCTTATGTTACTGACCTTGTTCTTATTGTTGAAAGCCAATGCTCGGACTTTGCAGTTGTCAGGATTGGTGTTCTCCTTGGGGATATCCTTCAGAGCACTGTGTGTTATGTGGGCATAGACAGGAACTTGAGAGAGATTATGCCTGGCATCACTTTTGGACAGCACATCCTCTGTGACTTCCCAGAGACCCATCGAACCATCCCGGGAACCTGATCAAATAGTCCATAAATAAACAGTCCATTCCACATATACAGAATTCCTCTCTTCAAAAAAAAGGAATCATCAATAGGGTCTGAAAAAAAGAATACTCTTAGCTTAATCTAACTGAACACACTGCTAGTGCCCATATAATAATTATTATTAACAAAAGCGTGATTTTACTGAGCTGTAAAGTTCATAACATTGTGAACTTATTATCAACTGGTTTGTCTACAAGGTTTCCAAGCAGCTAGATCACCTCATCTGTTTTCAAACTGATTAGGATGCATCAAAAAACACAACCCTGTACAACAATTACCATCATCTCATGCATACAATGAACTCAGAAGTGACTAAACAGTCTACAGGTTCAGCCTGAGCCTGTCATTCTCAGCCTTGGTTAAATCAATACAAAAAACCTCCAGGAAAAACTCATCTGGGTTTACACCAATTTGGGTTCACTTCATTTCTACCAGTATGCTTATGTCTAAGTACACACTCATTTGTGAAATGAACAGAAACAGCTACGTCAAACCACAATTTGTACACTTTCGATGAAATCTATTATAAAAATTATTTTGCTAAAACCTGCGCCACTTCTTGCTTAAAGAACGTAAGTTAGGGATTTACGTTAAAGAGGCAAGAACTCATTTTATTTTTCTACTGAATTTGAAGACATTAATCCAAAATACAAATCCTTAATGGTGACAATACTGGATGAAGCAAGCTGGATGTCTGTGCTTCACAGATCAACACAGGCTTAATTCAAGGCCTTATACCCAGCCCTACCAGTGTTCAGGCAACTTATTTCTATCTAAATCAGCTCTGACAGATTTGATGGGTACCTTAATTTCTTCCCTACATAATGTGAAAAATTCTGTCAAAGGAAATTTCTAATGAAGATGCCAGAAAAGACTAAATATCTGTATCAGGGTATTAAATTTATCAGCTTTGCTATCTCATAGGGGAGAAGCTGCAAAGACAGTAAAGCAAAGCATCTTGTTGCAACAGGGGTGGTCCAGCACAGCAGAGGTGGCTTTGCCCCCTCATAGATGAATTCATGCACTTTGCAATCACCTGCTAGAGACAGATACAAAAAGGGGCATCCTAATGGCACTTGCATAACAACAGGCAACAGGTGACACAACATCCTGCCGCTCCACTACATGCCATTGGTTTTAATGGCATCTAATCTTGTTTGTTATGGAAGCTAAATATTCAGCAGTAAAATTTCTAACATCTTGACGTACTTTCTGAGGAAGCTGTCCCTTTTAATAGCCCTGGCAGGGAGAAAAGTCCATGTATGTTGCTCAACTGGTTAGCCCTGAAGCCAAGCAGAGCATCATTTGCTACCCTAAGATCGTGCCATCCTAGGAATTATTCATCTCATTTGGAGCTTTTGCCATAAAAATACTTGCTATATCCTTAATGTCTGGAGTTCAAGTATTTCTGCTCCACACTTTCAGATACAGTTGCAATTGAAATCTGTGAGATTAAAATCATGTCAGAAGTTAGGTGTCTTTTGTTTTCCTCTTAATTAGGGTCATCAGTGAGTACTGAAGAATTCAGTTCAGCAATCAGTCTTGCTAATTGCTTTCAACAAGTTTTCCCCAGTGTCTGAGGTCTGGAGACTGGAACCTACATCCTGCCTGCTATAAGCACCACACAGTAGAGAACATGGCAGTCTTCTACTCACACATCCACCCCGACCTTTGGAAAATACTGAGAGCAACACAGTTTAATCTCACATGCTGTGCATTCCACCAGGTCCTTATCTTTCCCCTGGACACTTGTAATCATCTGTGCTGTTCTCTTCAAGCTTACTGAATGTGGGGGAGCTTGTGTATATATTTGAGGTAGAGACTTGCAAGGATCAACTTTTATATTAAATTCAAAAATGAAATTTCAAGACGAGCTTCTCAGTTTTTGGAAAAAAAATCCTACTAAACTAAACCAACAACTCAAGTATGTGACTTATATATAAGACTTACGATGTTCTGTCACCTGCAGTTTGACATCTCTGTGTACTGAACACTACACCCTGTCAGCCCAGAAAGGCAGTGAACTACTAAATTAATGCAACAGCATATCACTACTTTTGCCTTTACCTAAGTAATATGTTATGAAGTTACACTGATTATGCAACTAGTTACTAAGAAGTCAGTAACTGAATTTCCCTATTACAGCCTTCTGTTTTAACTGCCAGAGTGTAAGTGCATATGTACATACACACACACAACTGTACTGAGAACTTGGCAAAACAAACTGAGTTTTCATTAATTAGTCTTTCAAATTACTTCAGGAAACTGATATTGATCTGAAGTATTCCAAATAACTGATAACCAACACCCCTCTTGAAATTACTTCTCTTATGTGGAATCCTTTCCTGTAACTCATTGAGTTCAATGTTCCTCATAGGAACACCTGTTAGAAACACAGTAATATTCACTCTGATACTAGAAAAGTCAAATCTAGACTAAAGCCCTAAAACCAAAAGAAAGTGAAGCACTGTACTAAGGGTTAAGAAGAGTTTAAATAGCCTAGGTAGTTCCAAGTGGTTTCAAATGCCCTGAGAGAGATGCTTTCCTAACACTTATATCATGTTGTACACCAGTATAAAATTCTGGAGAGAAGGAAAGTTTAAAAACCAAACAAACAAATAAAAAAACCTCAAGAGAGAAAATTTGACTTTACCAGAAACAGCCATGGTATCACTGATCCATGCAATTGAAAATATCCAGTCCTTGTGTCCATCCTAAAAGAAGAAAGATAGAAAGATTTTTCTCTGCCATTATACTCTAGAGTAGTCTCAAAGCAGACAATTATTCTTCCCTTTTTGTACAAACTCAGAAGGACAGACCTACATTTAAAACATACACGTAAGATTCCAGTACCAAGCTGGAGCAGTTTAATCACGTAGCAGTTTTAACTTTTCTGGTTTTGAAGTGTTGAATAGAGAGCAATCAGGTATTGGAAAAACAGGCCTCTGACCAAGGACAAATTGATCTCAATTCTAAGGCCTCAGATTTTCCATTCTGAAAGCAGCATTCTTTAATTCTGTAAAGTATATACATGTTAGGGCTTTTTTCTTCTAAGGCACATCCTACCATAAGAAGTAACCCAAATCTTATGTTTACACTACATAACCTACAGATTAATGTTTCACAACTCTTTTCTTTAGCATGTGAGAAATTTGTGGGGGGACGAAAAAGACCATAAGACTCTACTGCTGTTTGAAAAGCTAAAAAGTCACACAAATGAAGAGCAAGTCATGCAAATCTTCAGAGTCAGGCCTTGCTGCAGCTGGCTATCTGCTACTTCAGAAACTCTGACCTGACCTCTGCTGTTGCAGTTAAAGTCTACATGAAGTCCTAAATGAAAAAGAGAAATGAGAGAGAAGCGCTCACATGACACCATTATATTCTTCAGCTTATTTTTTTTAAGATTGGCTATATTAAAGAGGCCTCAGGATGTTTCAGAAATAAAACCAGTACCAGAGTCTATCAAACTGCCACAAGCCACTGGGTTACAACTAATCTTCAAAGCCAAATTCCACCTCTGGAATAATACATCCATAAGCTGCACTGGATAAGAGGAGAATTTGAACAAGTTGTAACATAGTTTCAATTTCTCCAGGGAGCTTTTTCACTATAGTAGTTTCAGAGGTTATCACCACAATTAGACATTAACATTTAGGAATTTGTTACATTTTTGCTGCTTAAAAGTAACATGAAGTACACGTGAATGGCGGTGAGAATGAAATCGGACTCAAAGCCCTGAGAATCCACTCACATGTTTTGGTACTCACTTATATTTAAGATATCACAACAAAAATAACAACTCAATCAGGAACATTTTCAGCCTTCCAGAAATCCACTGTCCATTACAAGACTCCTAAATATTAACCTTGCTCTGCCCTAAAGCACTTCAAAGTAGTAATTCTTTAAGTGACAGAATAAACTTCCCCCAGATACTCCCACTTACATCTCCCACACAGACAGGATCAAGTGTAGGCAGACGATAAATTGCAAGACTGTTGGGGTTGTCTCCACCTGTGGCCAGAAAGGTCCTTGAGGGGTTGAGCTCAATGGCATGAATACCACATCCCTGCTGGTTCACCATGCCAGGTTCACGATCTTTCAGAATAGGAATCTTGGTAATTTGACCAGTCTGGACATCTACTACAAATAACTGGGGGAAAAAAAAGAGACATGTAAGTCATCATCAAACAGATAAGAAAAACAAGATGGTCAAATATCCTGCCTATTTTGAACTGACATTCTTTTTGAGTTGAAATCCACAAATGTTTCAAGTATGGCTGAAAAATGCGTAAATTCCTTCTTAGAATGAGTAAAGTAACAATTACAGTGGGTTTTATTTCAATCGTCCCATTTGGTTTTCACAGGAATGGAAGGGAGAGGAGAGAAATCTGTCATGGGAGGTTTCTCATTTGAAAAAAAAGCCCTTGAATGTAGAACTTTTCCCTGTTCAGTAGGACAAAACAATATGGTTTTTCAATTTCTCTGTACCACAGTTAGAAAAAAACCCACCTCAAAAGAGCCATTAAGCCCCATGGGGCTTAGCACAATTCTCCCACCTCCCAGACAACACACTTACCATGAAGTTTTGGCTTTGGTAAACACTGAATACTTAATAAATCTCTGCAACTGGAGTTTATTTTCTACTGATACAGAGAAAATAGTAACAAAATACAGTACCGCCAGTGTGAACATCTAAAAAATGATATTTAGCAATATACCTCATCCTGCAAAAACCACTATGTCACTGGCCCCTTATCAGAAGCTTACAACTCTTCAAACAGACATTATACCCATAGTTATGTCAGTTCAGACATATACAACCACGGGGTTACAGTTCAAACCAGAACAAAGGTTTACATTGCCTGCCAAAGTGCACTTTCATTTGGGAGGCTCATGGGCTGGGTCACTTCACAGATGGTGTTCAGAGGGCAGCTTCACTGACAGTCAAATAGGGCTAACAGAGGAGACAAAGACTTGTGAGGGAACATGAGTGAAGCAAGGAAATGGAGGATCTAAAACTGACTTGGCACTAAGGAAAGTGATGTAGAATCATAGCCCAGGATTATAATTAAATTCCACATCACCTTTAGTCTGTTCCTTCTACAACCATGAACATTGTCTCAAAATCTCTGGAAGTGAACCAAAGATAAGAATAATAACAAAAAAAACCTCAATACAATTTTAAAAAGACACACCTCAAGGAAATTGTTCTGAAATCCTTTGTCAGACATTTCTAGAAGGACAGAAGAGAAATCTAGGGGTTCTCAGAGAGACGTTATACATACAAGCTGCTTTTGGTGAACTCTTACAGACTGTAGATCTATTCTTTAATAAAAGTATAAGAAAAATAACACCAAGATAGTTTAGCAGCATATCTATTGCTTGATGTGCTGAACTAGCAGAATATTATCATATCAAAACCTGATAAAGAATGGTATGTTACACACATTCCACAGAGAAAGCTGAAATCCAGTCATGGCTATTTGTGTATTGTGTCTAGAATCATGCATCACCTCCAACCTGCAACTGATCTTCTGCTGTAGGCAGCAGTCTTGCACAAACAGATGACAGCTCCTACAAGGACTGCATTTTCATGTTTAATTTTTTATTTCGCACATAAGTGTGGAGTATGGCAACAGCTGAGGTGCAGCTAAGCAGGAAGGAGGCACTCCTCACTTTTCCCAAGCCTTACAATGCAGCTTACTGCCTGAGACAGCTGGTAAAAACACAATGCACACAACAGTTCCTCTGCCCTAACCACCTGAAAATTAACACTTGCACTGAAGGATCAGGACTAGTAATTCTCTCTCCTCTGATCCTCCCTTGTCCTTCCCATGGGAGTGCATATCCCCTTTTCCGAACAGTACTTCCTTCCAGCAGAAATTCCCTCCCCTATCCTCCTTCAACTACTAAAAAAAAACCCTAAACCCACAAAATTAACAATTAAGTATTTAGGATTAAGGCTTGCAGGTGTCAGCTGCAGGTCTTAATGTTGACACCAGAAGTACTAATTAGGAAAACACATCCACACCTAAGGATGTTCATGGACTCAGACGAATTGTACTTCAGCTGTAAGAGATTCACACTTGGAAGAGCAGGTCAACTGTTACGAGGCCTTTAGAAATTAGAAACCTTTTGCATTCTCTAGTCTGACACCCCTGTCATACGCCTGTGTTGGTTAATAAAGACTTGCTCTAATGCAAAATACCTTTAGATAAACACTAAACTAATTGGACTAAAAAGATAACTTAAACTTTCCACATATAAGGGACTGGCTATGTCATTTCCGCTGTAAAAGTCTGAGCAGTGACTTCTCTGCTTGCTTGGTAAGGAACTTGGCACCTGAATAGTTTAAGAACAACCACCACCTCCCTAGAGTAAAATAAGTAACCACCACCTGCATATATGGAGATTCTTGCACCACCTGGGGCATCACAGGATGCCAGAAAGCTCACACCTGAAAACTGCATCTCTGACTGCCCAGAAATCCACCCTGTAAATCCAGTACACAGAAACCAAGATAAGCCAAACAGTTGCTAGACACTTCTAAAGCCAAAAAGGGAGAAATATTAAGAAACAAAAGAGACACCCAGCTAAGAGTGCAGAAAATTTCAATACCATTTCAAGAGTTTTAAAGACACTAAGTAAATAAAATACAAAATACTTTCTACTCTTGAAATAATTACATCTGCAAACAACTCCAAAGCAGTGTGGACACTAAGAGCCTTGACAAAGGCCCAATAACTGAACCATATAGTAATTTTCTCTGTTATTTCAAGCAGGAATAAGAACATTTTTTCCCAGATACTCATTATATAGAAACTAAAAACCAACCCTCAATGTTTTTCCTGGATGTAAAAAAACCCCATCAGCCTCCAAACACTGAACTGTGCATATTTGTCTCTCAATTTGAAGCTTTGCACAAAATTCAGTACTTCCTTCTAGTACAACATCTACATGCCAGCCATTGGTGTGCCAAATAACTCAACATCCAGGATTTACCAAATCTGGACTGCTTTGGCCATCTGTCAGAAGTCCAAGGACCACACTTCATCGGTGAGAAACACAGGAGACTCAGCTGTCGTGCTATCTGCCGGACAACCTTGTTCTAACAAGGAAACAGTCTGGATGACATGGAAGAGAGAAATCAATGCTTATTTTTCTTTTGGCTTGCAGAAGTGATAAGAACTCATTTTGGCAAATGGCTCCCCTAGAATTACTATATGGCTGTCCTCTTGGCTGTCCAACCTGCTCATGATCAAGTTAATCAAGAAACTGCCTCGCTTCATTGACGAAGGAAGTTCATTAATCAGCTTGCTGAAAGTAAAGACTGTGGCAAGGAACTGAGTATCCAAGGGTGAGAGTACAAACTGCAAAACCCATCCTACTCTTATATGCAATACAGAGAGCTGAATGGTTTGCCTGGTTTCTTCTTTTTTTGACCTGTCTTTCAGGGGACAATAATTTAGAGGGATGAAACACCCAGAAAGCTAACAATACATTAAAGATAAATTCTCTTCCTATGTATCTTCAACTGAAAGCACTGACTTTAAAAAGCAAGATTAAAAAAGAGGTCTATGAAATGCCATTTCAAGGCAGCACAGACTCTCATGTCTTGAGCTGCTGTCCCTGCACAAAGTACAGCAAATGAACAGGCAGCCCTACCCTATCTTTTGGTTAATTGTACAAATAAATCAGATCACAAATAAAGGGTGCCATCCTGGTTTTATTACACAAGCAGGATGGATGGAGATTTAAAAGGCACAAAGAACATGCATGAAAGAGACTGCTTCACGCAAGAGTGCTCCCAACATGCTCTGCGCCCCAGCTCTTCACACACTGCTCTCAGATATCACAGGCAGATTCTTGTCATTCATAGTAACTTTTGAAAGAAACCCAAGATAAACACACTGCCCTGCTAAAAATAATCCCTAAGAGAGAATCAATCACGCTCAAGTTTCACAATTGGCTTAAGCCTATCTTTGAGAATCCACGTGCCTCCTGCTCATCCACCCAAACAGTCTCATCACCCTTGTGACAGCAACTAGTGCTCAGGTAGCTGCAGGGTCAGCTGGATCATATCTCTGCTTTGGTGAAACTAACCCTACAAGAAAATCTGTCTGCACACAAAGCAGCAAGCTGATCCAGCTGACTCCCTCGCCACATGCACATCAGTACCAGCCCAAATGAGCAGGTGGGAACAACCACTTCTTCAGCAGCACAACTCCAGACCAGCTGAGGCTGGTCACAAAAAGATCTCACCCTCAGCCAAGCTGGAAAATTAATACTTGTTCTCCTTCAAATACGTTTTTTGCTAAAAAACAACAAAAGCAAGACAATACTTACTGTGCCATTACATCAATACTAATACTGGTCACACCTGAGTAGCACTGATTGATTTTTCCCAGTTCTCAGCCTTGACTTTTATTCAGACTGTAAACATCTCTGTTTTCTGTTCACAAAACACTTGTCATCAGGTTCTTCATTCTGTAGCAATACGGATTTACTAACATATGCCAAGTCCCAAAGAAATGTGGACACTTTCAACTATCAAACTGGCATTGTACGTCTGCTTTCTGCTGAAGATCAAAATGTACAATCAAAGAATGGTTTGGGTTGCAAGGGACCTTTAAAGGCTGTCTTGTCCAAGTGCCCAGCAGTGAGCAGGAGTATCAGCTAGACCAGGTTGCTCAGAGCCCCGTCCAACTTGGCCTTGCATGTTTACATAGATTAAGCACACAGCATCTCTGCAGGCAACCCATGCCAGTGTGCCACTACCCTGATGGCAAAGAATGTCCTCCTTGTATCTAGCATGAATCTGCCCTCTTTTAGTTGAAAACCATTACCTCTTTTCTTGTCAATACAGGCCCTGTTCAATTTGTCTGTCCCCATCTTTTTAATAAGCCCCCTTTAGATACTGTAAAGACACTATAAGGTCTCCCCAGAGCCTTCTCTTCTCCAGGCTGAACAATCACAACTCTCAGCCCTTCCTTGTAGGAGAGGTGCTCCAGCACTCTGATTATCTTGGTAGCCTCCCCTCTGCACTTGCTCCAACAGGTCCATGTCTTTCCTGTGCTGGGACCCCAGAGCTGGATGCAGAGCTCCAGGTGGGTCTCATCAGAGCAGAGCAGAGGGGCAGAATCCCCTCCCTGCCCTGCTGCCCACAGGGCTCTGGATGCAGTCCAGGACACGTTTGGCTTTCTGGGCTNTGGAACTCTGAGCCATTGACCACTACCCTCTGGATGTGATTATCCAACCAATGCCTCAGCACTCAACAGTCCATCCATCAAATGCGTCTCCCTCCAATTCAGAGAGAAGGATGTTGTGGGGGACCATGTCAAAGGCTTTACAAAAGTCCAGACAAATGACATCTGTAACCCTTTCCTTGTCCACTCCTGCAGTCCATCACAGAAGGCCTCTGGTTTGTCAGGCACGACTTACCCTTGGTGAATCTGTGCTGGTTTTCTCAAACCATGTCCCTGTTCTCCATGTGCCTTAGCACAGTTTCTCAGAGGATCTGTTCCATGATCTTCCCAGGCACAGAGGTGAGGCTGACAGCTCAGTAGTTCCTGGAGTCTTTTCTACTGTTTTTCAAGAGAGGTACAATGGCTTCCCTTTTCCAGCCACCTGGGACTTCATCTGATTGTCGTGACTTTTCAAGCATCATGGGGAACGGCAACTACATCAGCCACACTAACATGCACTAATCCTAGCACAAAACTTACTCAGGTTACACAGTAGAGGCAACTCAGGTACTCAGTGGCCTTAGACATCCTTCTTGAAAGGGTCCAAAGCGAAACAATCCACAATATAAAGAAACTACCTGAGAAATGAGGAGAGGTAAAGGCAGCCAGCAAATTGGTTGTCTTTGAATTCACATTTCCAGAGACAAGACCATGCAATCAGGCACTCCGCCTTTCTGTGACACTCTGAAGCACTACCAGCTAATGGACATAGACTTTGATGTTACTGATGTTGTGCAGTGCCAAAATCACGTTTATCATTTTGTATTTGCATCTTGCCCTCTGTGTTTAATTTCAGGAAGCTGGAAGACATTTAACACATGTTGACAGATGGCAAAGGATGGAGAAGTGAGATACTTCGTCTGCTAAAGAGCATCCCTATGATTCACACCATATCTGGCACAGAAACCAGATAGACACGAGTATCACATGCAGCTGACAGAAAAGTAAAAACTCTAGAGACAAGAAACAATGCTTGGCTATTTGCCCACAAGCCAGTGAAAGAAATGTGAATGGAGATATCAACTACAGGCATCACAGGTTTACTTACGTGGAGTTTCAGTAGAACTACAGACTGCAGGAGCATGATTTCTCATTCCCTACCTCTGATCAGAAGGGAGCTGTTGTCTTAATGCTTCATCACATGTGCAAAGCCACAAGACACATTAAGTTGCAAAGGAAGGGGAAATCATTTTCCCCATAGACAGTTCATATTCACATTGTACTCTCACCACCACAACACCAGGACTGCAAGATTGGGCTGTAATTGTATGAGTTGTACAATACAGACACAGGATGTCTCGAACAAATTTAGAGTCTCTAATAAGAAATGAGAGCTGGTGGTTTACACCCAGGCACCCAGGGAACACAGGAATCTAGTGAAGAAAGAAAAGGCATCAGCCAGCATTCAGAAACCAATCCATGCACGCCTTGGAAAAGCTGCCAGAGAAATCAGGAGAGCGCATTCAGAAAGGAAGTTTTTAAACACAAATACATCTATCAGGTCTGCCTGGAAGAATAAAAAAAACCCCAAACTAGATTCCAGACAATTATATTCTCAAGCAACTGGAAACTAATTAGCTTCCTGTATTTAGGGAATGATTTACAGCTCTTACAGTTTTTCATCCTTAACTTCACAGTCAGCAAAAGAATTATATCTTAAACATGTACAGGTAAGTAAGAGAGCAAAAGAGGCTGAAAAATTATTATTGAAACTTATTTTTAGATGCTATTTTATTCTTTGTAATTTACTGAAATAGCAAAAAGGAAAAAAAAACGTCCAAAAAACAGGAACTCCTCGTGTTCTGTGGTTTTGTCTGCCATAAGCCTGTCTCCTACCTAAATTTCAAGAGTTTCTCTATGAAGCCCGAACAGAAGACTGCAGATTACAGGCAATATCTTCTCCTATCTTCACGGAATCAGTCTTTGCTGTGATGCCTGTCAGAACACACCCTAAAAGTCTACACCTCTCAGAAGTTCCCTGCTCATTTAGTCGAATTTGAAAAACATTAAGAAGACCATAGCATGCAAGGTCTAGGAGATTCTTGCAAACAGGAATCCTGGCTCTGCAAAGCCCAAATGAAAAGTCTGGGTGATTTCATTTGAAATTTTTGGTGCTTAAATGTTTGTGTAGTTCCCATGATTCTAATCTTCCCCAAAAAAGCATGCAACTTTATGAAACCCAAATATTTGAAATATTTGATTTACAGCTGCCCAGCTGTGAGCACCATGATTGACTGGAGAAGAATAAAGTGATTTCAAATGCACAATCACACCCTGGCATAGTTTTAAAGATAAAGAGTTACTCCATATAATTAAATAAATTATAATCTTCATGAAAAATGAGTAATTGACAGAGAGCTCCACATTCTCTTCAGTGTTTTTATAGTAAGTAGTACTGCCAAGTGATTAAAACCAAACCTCCTCCTCTATGACAAGAGTGTATTTTTGTTTTGTCATTAAGAATAGTGAATCCTCCTGGCACTGCAGAGCAAAGGGCAATTAATAAATTAAATGCTAAAAGCACTTGACACAGTCAAACTCTGATTAAAATAACTGCTATAGCTTATATTTTTCTCTTGCATTAACTTTAATTAAGTGCAACTAATGCAGCAAACCCTGTTGAAGTCAACCAAGGTGTTTTAGATTTACTCCCACTTGAATGCCACAACTTCAGCATATGAGAATCGGCAAAGGAATTTTTCCTTAATAGGTCACTCACTCAGAAAATGAGAGAGAAAAATCTCATAATTAGAGTGTAGAGTTTAATGCTCTACTTGTTCAAATGTGAACACAAAGCAAACAAGCTACAGCTATTATAGTATTCGTAATTCATATATGATCTTTCACAATGCTGCAGTGACTTCTTTTGCAATCAGTGTGTTTTGCTCAATGACAGATGAGGTCTGTCTCTAACATTAAGACTGGCTGTGGGAGTACACACTTGGTTGCAGCATGTGCAGAGGGAACAACAATACTGCTGAATCCCTCTTCAGCTCCATGATTGTTTGGTCCCAAACAATTTTCTGCAAGGTTGCGTTAACAACCCACTTGTCCATTTATCTTCGCTGCAGATGCACTGGAGCTACAAAAGTTACAGAACACAGCAAAATCATTGCAGCTCTATAAAACACACAGTCATCTTGCTAGAGTAAGCAAGATTTTTGGGAGATTGTGTTTCAGCAGGAGTTTGTCTCCTGTAAGCAGCTCCACAACCACTGCTGCCTGCTGACTGGCTAAGGAGATGAACATATGTGGAGAAAGTAGGCAGAGAGATTCTATTTCGGGCTTATTCCTGTTAAAAGATTGCTTTGTTTATACACTTAGGCCATGCTTCTTAAGAGCTACTGCATGAAAGCCTCCCCCTGTGCAACTGTGAATAATAACAGAGCATCTGAAACAGAAAAAAAACAGTCCACTGTTCCTTGCTAGTCAGACCACTGAGCATGGCTCTAGTGCAAAGATCTTCAGGCAAAGAAGCAATCACAGCAACTGATAGAGTGTATCTGAGATCTAAGAGCTGCTTCATCTATCATTCTCTGTGACCCTTGATTCCTTTCTGTGGCACCAATCAACCTGCAAAGGACCAATCTGGGATTTTGCACTAGTTCAATCAGAACTTCTTGCATGAAATTGCAACCTCAGCCAATGAATTTGGGCTACTAACTCTGGCAGAGAGATTACCTGAGAAATATGATCTCCTCCATTTACTAATCCCACAGGACACCATTTTAATAGTCTCCTGAAATGTTTCAAAGCATCACTTCAAGAGCCTGAGGAGTTTTTAGTTTTTGTAGAAGCATACAAAAGTAGATAAACAGAAGAAGCTTTTTGAACACTGGAAATAGTTTTAGAGTGAAGAATTATGAAGTCAACAAGCAAAGGATAACCCTGAAGATCTAAAATTTATTTTTTTTTAAGCTTAGAACATTTCTGGCTGCTCTGACAGATATCTGGAGTTTAACCAGAGTTTTATAACAACTTCTAAAAGCCATCAGCACAGAACCATATGGAAAACCACACTGTGTAAGACTGAGCATAATACAAAAAAGTAACCTTAGCAGCAAGTTCTGCCAGGCATTGACAGACACCATTTAGAAACGCTAATAGCCGTCCATTACCTTCTCATCTGCAGGACAAAAGGAAAGATCCAAGCCCATTGTTGCTCTCCACCCCACAAACAGGTGTAAATCGCTCTGTGCAGATCACACAGATGCTGCATAAGGTGCCTTGCTCGTTCGGGTTCACAGTGCCACATTTTCAGATGAGAACTGATGATCTTTAAGTATTGTTTTCACTCAAAGTTTATTGTGCTCGATTTTGACTCCTCTCCTAACTACTTCCTAATGTTTTCCTTGGCCGTCCATACACCTTGATTACGGTAAGCATCATTTGAGAGTGAAAGTGGAATAATTAACAGAGGAAAGGGACACAACGAGAGGTGGCACTTACCGTGTTGCATTTTGTCCCGCACACCACTTGTCGGTGGTTCAGCCACTGGGAGGCAAACACTTTGTTGAGAGTTCCGAGGTGAAATTCCCTCTCCTTCAGGAGGCTGGGGAGCTGCTGGGCTGCGTATCCATGCAACAAGCGGTGGTAGCTGGACTCATTCTGCATCCGGACTTCTCTCCCTTTCACGTAGTACACCAGAGACCTTTTCACCGGGGGAAGCCTTTTCCTTTTGTGAACCGAGTGGTCCCATTCGTACTGTGGAAAATAAAGTTGGAAACTGGATAAAGCACTAAAACAAACTTTAAGACACCACCCGTCCAAATTCAACGATATTTATTCCCGGCAAAACCCTGAAGCCTTCCAAACCACCCATGGAATACCGCACACGCAGATTAACTCAAGAGTGCTAACAGGCCCTTTAGCAGCGTGAAATTAAACAAAAATCTGCTAAAGGAGTAACTCGGCGATGATATAACGACAGTCCACGGCGGTTCGACACCGTTGGAACGCCAAATGATCACGGGAGAAAGTGGAGCGCTTGGGGAGAGGGGCTGCCCCAACAGCCCTCCCCCTCAGCTCGGCAGGTGTGGGGGTGACACTCAGGGGGCTACCCGATACCGACCGCAGGGCTCTGCCTTCTCCAACTGGGCCAGAACCATCCGGCCATCATCGCTAAGCGGCAGCGACGGGCGAACGGCCGAACCCAACGGGGCATCTCGAGCCCCGGGGCGCGGGGAAAAACGGGGGGACTGACCCTGAGACCAGGGGCTCCTCCTCCCAAGTGACCCTGGGACTAGGGGCTCCTCCTCCCTGGGTGACCCTGAGACCGGAGCTGCCCCTCCTCGGGTGACCCTGAGACCGGGACTGCCCCTCCCCGGCAGTGGGACCGAGGGCACCTCCTCCCCGGCTGACACTGGGACAGGGGTGGCGCTCTCCAGGACCCCCCACGCCGCAGGACACCTTCACCCCGCAACCCCCGGCCAGGGTCACCCCTTCCTCCCGGGCGTCGGCACGTCCGTCCCGCCCC
>VZRJ01001787.1:1708-34145 GCA_013397565.1 Ptilonorhynchus violaceus
AATGGCCTGAAGTTGGTTAGGTTTAGGTTTGGATATTACAGGGAGGTTTAGGTTTGGATATTACAAAAAGGTTCTTCACCCAGAGGGTGTTTGGACATTGGAACAGGCTGCCCAGGGAAGTCGTCACAGCACAAGCCTGACAGAGTTCAAGAGGTGTTTGACAATGCTCTCAGGCAAATGGTGTGACTCTTGGGGCTGGTGCTGTGCAGGGCCAGGAGGTGGGCCTGATGATGCTTGTGGATCCCTTCCAACTTGGCACATTCTGTGATTCTGTGATTCAGTCTGAGCTTATCAAGGTGATTCAGGAAAATAATCTTCCTGTTAAACCCACAGGTAAGACCTCTTTGGAAGCAATGGATGCATTTCTCATCGTCTATCTGAAAACAGACCGGAAGCCACCTTCATAGGCAGCTGTGATGGATGGGAAAAGCTGTCTTTGGCATGTTGGAAGCCCTGGGCACTGGAGACCCATTATAGCCACAGGGGCAGGGTGGTGAGAGATGCCATCTGCCTCCTGGGGGACACTTCACCATTACTCCCATCCTGATGGTTCCCCTCTCCTGTCACAAGGTGGCAGTATTTAGTTTCCACTCTCCGGCTCTAGATACTTTTGACATCACATTCCCTTTTCCCAGATTATTTTGCCTTGCAGGGGACACTTCTGCAGCATGGTTATGAACAGTTCACTCTGTCTACTATGGACGTAATCCTCAGCCCTTGGACTTCAGCTGTCTGATCTGTGAGGTCTTCTCAAACTGAGGGATGGGGACCACGCGATGAGCTTAAGTGTTTGATTTCATTGCATTTGTATTTTGTCACTGCAGTTACGTATGATCTTAGATGTGCCACGTCAGGTGTGACCCATAACCTGGGGTCACTGGCTTACTCACTGATCTATTTAGTCTTCCCATGAATATCCCTTATTCAAGAGAGTCTGAACTAGGAGAATGCAGACTCAGGGTGTGTAAACCAGGGGAGCTCCCGTTTGCACTGGATGTGGACTTTACATGACAGAAGGCTCTTGGCAGCCTTTGAGAGTTGCAAAATATTTCTTATGCTTAAGATTGAATCTGCTTAATATCTGGAATGGCAGAATGTGGGTTTGAAATGCAAATATCCAAAATGCAAGATTGCGTGTAATCAGGTGTCAATAGTTAGAGTATAGTTGAGTTTTATTCATTGAAAGCAAAGGAAAATGTGCTGACGTCAGTAAATTCAGTCGTGACAGAATACCTGTGATTTGACTCTACTCTGAGCTGGGGTAGAGTGTTAGGTAAGTAAGTGACTTTCAATAGAAAGAGACAACATGAATTTTCTTACACAAGACCATGGTGATAAACATCACTGGGAATCTCAGAGACACTTCTTGGCTCAAACTGAAATAAATTCATCAGATATATGCAGATGACCTATGGAAGAGCTCAAAAAGCATGAAGTTTGCATTCTTCTACATTAAGGCAGAGAGGAAGTCTGATTTCTATACGTATGTCCTACTAGAGATAAAGTAGAAACCAGATCAGAGCAGTGGGCTTTTCAAAAGAAGCAGAAGAGGACATAACTATCCTATAGGTGATCTTCAAACCTTTCAATTTAGAAAAAGGTATTATGATGGAAATAGTTATTTATGACTTTTAGGAAGGTTCTATCTTTTAATAATTTTCCTAGCAGCATATTTCAGTCACTTATTGCAGGTGCTTCAGGCTGTCTGTCTGACATATTGATGAACTAGCTAAGCATGAATGCTTTTTTCTTTTCAGCTGATGCTCAAAAATTAAGTTTTTAAGTGATGTCCCATTTAGATAGAAAAATAAATGATCAAATTAAAGAAATATTTTTAAATCAAGCTTGGAATGTTGACACTTTACAAACAGAGACCAATCATGTTTGGGAAGACATTTTCAATTTTAGCACCATTTCTCTTGAATTTCACTATTCTGTAAGATAGCATATACCAAATAATATAGTTTTCACACAGAAAAACAGTGCTTCACTGTCATTCAGGAGCTTCCGAAAATTTTGTTCTGAGATGTTGTTACACAGTCATGGCTCGTTGCACAAATATAGATAAGGAATATATAAGGCAACAATCATGGTGACTTCTGAACAGTTATTCTTTTGCATTTGTTACTGAAACTAGTTTCATAAAAACCAGAATGTTGGCTGTGTTTTACAGAAGGTGTTAGAACCCATTTGTCTTTTGTTAATCCTTTGGGCAATAGTAATTAATTCAGAGAACTTCCAGAATGAACAAGAAGAGGAAAAAGAATAGATATGGTGTAGGTAAGGCAGATAGGTTGGGGGGGACCTAAAAGTTCATCTAGTTCCAGCCCTCATGCCATGGGCAGGGACACTTTCCACTAGATCAGGTTACTCAGAACCCCATTCAGCCTAGCCTTAGACACTTCCAGGGATGAAGCATCCACAGTTTTTCTGGGAAGCCTGTGCCAGGGCCTCACCACTCTCACAGTGAAGAATTTCTTTCTAATATCTTCACTCCAGACTGAGAACATATATGTTTACTGCACATTGGAATACTCCTAATGTAGCTATACATTCTAGACTAAAAGCTTTACAATAAACAAAGCTGCTAGTATAATTGAATTTCAATTAATCACTATCTACTCAGTAGCTAAAAAAATGTTCTTTTTCTAGACCTCAGCCTATTTTGTTGTTCTGACTGGCACATCGTTGAAAGACACAATTATTTTAATATTTGCAAGTAGATATTTATCTTTTATCTTCTTCAGTCTAAGTGTAGGAAAAAATACTACTTAGCCAACACCCTACGGGATACTTTCTTTAACTGTAAAATAATATAGAAATACAGAAACTGTCTTTCTTCATTTATGTGGAATTTATTTTGTAAAAAAAAGTGAGAAATTAAAAATAGGAACTACCCTGAGAAATGTGTTAAGAATGAAGGCCTGGATCTGGGTAAAGTAGGATTCATGATAGTTTGCTTTGCTTTGTTTGGTAGGGATTTATAATTTTTTTCTTTCTGTTCAAGAAAACTTTAAAACCACAGCAAAATCCTGACCTGAAAGGTGACATCTAAAATAATATGCAAGTAAAGTTGCCCAGATATTTCTCCTTGTGGTCTTGTCAGAAGAATTGCAAGGGCTAATGAATGAAAGGAAGGGCCAGAATATGACAAATTTCTCAAAAGATTGAATGTAGTTTTTCTCCAGGCTGGCTGCTGTTGGTAAAATAGTACATCATTCCAGACAATTCCATCATAGCATTAGTCATGGATTCAATAAATCCATTTAAAGACAATTTTCTAGAAAATTTAGTGATGTCAAATGCTGGAAAAAAGTTAACTTTCAGAGATTTTTTTAGCTACAGTGTTAAAATAGTTTTCTGACTTAGTTAAGTCTTAGAGCAAGTTGTCTGATGGGATAGTACATGGTTTGAGGGATTTCCACCACTTTGCAGTGAGCTACGCCATTTTCCCCCTAGTTAGCATTGGTATGAAGATCTGCTGTTCTCTAACCTTAGCCAGTGGTCTCTGTAAAAAAAACCCCTTGGAAACAGCACCACCAAGAAAGGTCATGAGACACAACCGTAATATTTTTCTACTTTAAGATGTGCATTTTTCACTGACATAAATTCTTGCAGTGTTATGCTTCTGGCAAACAAGAAATAGGAGAAAAATAATACATATTTCCTGACATGAGATTTTCCAGGAAGGTCTCTTTAATGGCTCTGCCCTGCTAAATAAGAAATTATATTGACTGTATACAAGTGTAAAGTACGACAGTAAAGAACAAGAGACAGTAAGTCAGAAAAGGGAAGGGATCACAGACTTTGTTACATAAAGATTGAATTAATAAAACTCCTGGATTATAAGTATTTAATGTCCTTTAACATTAGCCAGAAGTTGTTGTTGTATCTTCCCAAATTGAATACATCCAAATTATGAACAGAGAATTCTACAGGTTGCATTGGACAATGTGGGCTGGTTTATAGTAGTTTTCACAGCAATCTACTACTTAATGGATATTTTAAAAAAGTGCTTGAACCTCCTATTAAATGAAGGCATAAGCATTTGTTTTTAATGTGTCTTCCTATAGGTTGTGTTTAACACCTTCATTTAGACTCTTTTATAACCTTTGATTTTTTAATCTTGTAACCACACACTTAAGATACCCAGTAAAAATTAACTATTAAGCCTGTAGTAGGAAAGTCACAGATCCTTGTTAAGTTCTTCACCCAGTTTATGGGGCTTCAGGACCAAAAATCCATTCTATCTACAGTTGTTACCCGCAGAATGAAGTTGAACACAACTGACCACAACTACAAAGTGTTGGATGTCATCTCCAATGATTTGCTCCTAACGAATCACAGACAAAATAAAATGGTTTCTCTAACCTTGTTGACATAACTTCCTCTGAAACAAAGGAAAATCATGTGCCTTTCCCAGTGATTTAGGGTGAAGTACTGGTTGGTACTGGTTGGTACTCTGGTTGGTATTTTGGGCTCTATATAACTTCACATCTTTGTGTCCTCAGAGCACAACAGAAAAATCAGTAAAGAAATCCAGAATGTCCATGTTTTTGTGATTTGAAAAAAAAAGTCATAAGGACAATAGAAGGTAGAAATAAAAAAAATGACTACCAAATCATCCTTGTGCATATTCCCTTTTGATCCTGAAATGTCTATCTCATTCTTAAATTGACATTGTATTTCCTACTATGAAATGGAATGTCTGGGAAGAGTTATTGAATGATGGGTGTACCTGCTGCAGCAATGTTAAAGAAAAGTTTACTGCATATGTCCTGCTCAGAAGGATGATCTGACTGGCTGTTGTGGCTCCACAGAGTTTCTTTCTGAGCTATAAGAGATTCACAGTTGGGAGCTAACAACCCAGCTCATTCCTTCTCTGTATCTCATAACCAACTTAAGTTTTAAGCTTAAGGACTTTTAAAGAAGTCTTAGCTCTTCCATATAGTGTGAGGGATTTGGGAGGCTTCTTTCCCCTCAATACACACATACCAATACACCATATTTGATTATTTATGAAAATTTAAACATATTTTGGGGCCTCTCCAGTAGACACTAGAATTTTACTGCCCTCTATTACCCTCCTACAGCTGAAGAATGGCAAATGTGCTGTGCCACCAGTTAACTCTCCTCTTTAGAAGAGCACTATCTTATTTCCTAAAGTAAGGAAAAATTTTCTACCTTTGCCAGCATTTTTTTTCCTGTCTGCAGAAGCTGCAGCCTTGTTGCCTATTATTTTACCTCATATTTCTTCCTTTCTCCAGTAGCACACTCCCTCAATCAGCTTCTCCACTGAAAGGACAGCCTTTTTATGCAGATTCCAAGGCACTGTAGGAACTGTCATCATGAGAAGAGTAGATAAACCGGATGAAATGGTACAAACTCCATCATTCTTCTGCACTATATTCCCTATGAAACTGAATCCTATCTCCATTTCACAGACAACGATCATTGGAAGAAGAGCTTGCTTCCAAGTTTTCATTCCTAACCTCCTCCACACTCACCCCCACAGTGTGCAAATTCACTGTATGTGTAATTTAAGCTATAGTTTCAAGAAATTGCAAAATTCCAGAACACCTTTGAATAATTTTTGATTTTCAACTGCAGATATTTAAAAGATGAAAATTCATGGGTTCATTTTCAAAAAAAAGCAAAAGAGTGGCAGGTGTAGGAAGATGAGAATACTTATTAGTAATATTTTACTGTTTGAATGGAAAAAACCCCCACTCTGGATAAGATAGTAGTGCTTTGCATTGTTACTCTGTAAGTGTTATTTGTTGTAAAAGTGAGTAACTACTGCAGACTTGAAATCTTAAACCACAGATACTTTTATTAGTTCACCCTGCTTGGGTCATTACCCAGAGCTGTCAATAGCAATTCCTAGGAATTTTAACACCAGTGTCTCTTTGTTTTTACCTCAAGTGTTCTATTCAAATTACCTGTGCCCTGATTATTTTGATCAGGTACAGTTTTCCTAAATGCATGATTGACTACCTCAACTTAATTTTGCTGCCCAGTGTTACTGGCATTGCAGTGTGACAATAATCTGTTTTCCTTTCTGCTTAACCTTTTCATCCTTCAATAAATTTTCAGACCAGAGATTTGGACTTCTAGTCTATCATTACTGAGAGACATTCATCCAACTACTTCCAAATGCATTACACTTTCTGAAAAAGATTGGCATAAATATTCTTTGCTATAACAAATTGTGAAGGAAGGAAACAGATTTAATTACCCAAACTAAATTGCTGGCTCAGGCTTCCACTGTCCTGTAGAGATTCAGAGGAAACACTTTAATTAAAGCCAAGTTACATTCTGTGTTATTTTTGCTACTTCTGCTTGTTGATTTGCTTGACAGATTTCTTTCTTCTTCTGCATACCTATCAGGGCAAATTTTTTTAAAATGTTTTTTAAAAAGTAAACAAACCTGATTTTGAATGGTCTGTGGCAAAATTATCTAATGTTTTCCCATTGTCTGCTTTGAATTCTTTCAAGTCTAGAAGATTTCAGTGTTTTGGATTGATATTTTCTGGTCAGGTCTCTGCTGCAAGCTTGTTACCTGAGGAGAAGTTTGACTTGAGAGAATGACAATCAAAATAGGTTCTTCTAAGAGAGTACGTTGGAAATGTTAAGACCTAGTACCAATCTTCCTGTGTGCTAGACATTGCAGCTTTCTGTTTGGAAAGGACTTGCTCTTCATATCAGAAATATATTTCTTCTACTCCTATATTTTGCCAGGTTTTAGATTATTGGGAAAAAATTGTTGGCAGAAACACGGTAGAGAGTTTTATTGATTTTTGGTGTGTAATATTCTAGAAATTTCCTCTGTCTTGGACATGCTCCAAGCAAGGAAGTGATCAGAGTTTACTTTGCAGTTCCAAGTATGAGCTGCTCTACTCTTTGCTGGTGAAGCAGCATCTTGAATGTAGTCCACATTTCAAGAACAAGTGGGTCAGCCTGCATCTAGAGGAGGACAGCAAAACTAAGGAAGCTGAAAAAATACAGCTTGTCTAGATTAGAATAGGGAGGACCAAAGCAATATATTAGGATAAGAAAAACAGCTTTAAAATTAAGAAGAAAGGCTGAGGCTAGCTAATAAATACATCTTAGTAACAGCATAGCAAAGCAATGGAATCTGCTGGTTAGGAAAGCTGTAGAATCTATACTACTAAAAATTTTTCCAGAACAGCAACGAAAAGTGTTATCTTCAGTGCTTGGTTGTTCCTGTCTTGAAGGAGATAATGGATTTAGAAGGTTCTCACCAGGCCTACATTTATCTAAACATGAATGTAATAACAGACCTTCAAAGCAAGGCATTCAATATGTGAAATTTTCCACTTTCCAACCTGCCCTGATAAACGTGATAAAAACAGCAGGCAAAGTCTACAGTCCTTATGAACTGAGGCTGGTTTTCATTGCAAAAGTGAATGCAATTTATGAATTTCATAAATTAACATCTCTGAATTATTCCTTCAAGGCAGTCTCTTTCCAGGGAGAGAAGAATGGTAGTGGTCATGAAGCAGAACAGCCTTAGAGTAGCAGAACGTGGTTTCTTAGCAGGGTAACTGCGTAAGCAGCTGTAAAGCTGCACGTGCAATGTGTTTTGCAATGTTGAAACTTGAGCTACTTTATCCCTCTTTTATTATCAGTTCAGGTATCATCAATACTTTAATTTAAAGCCCCTTTCACCAAATGGCCACCAAGCTCCATATTAAAGCACCATCTGAGTCAAGATGGTGCACTGTTAAGGAGCTACTCTCAACATCTGCATGCACAGTTGTCTGGATAATAGTTACCAGACCATGTTAATGAGTTAGAACGAAATGTGAGACAAGGCATCAGGAGTTTTAGTTCACAGGGTGCTGTTTTAACTTAATTTCTGTTGTAAACTTGTTAAAAGAATGGTGTAGACATAGGGGACTATAATGTCCTCACCATCTGCATTAAAATTTGCTTACTCTTAGTGTAAATTGATTGCTCAAGCAATAGTTCAAATTTTGTCACAAAACTGATTCAGATCTATACATGGCAGACCTAGTCTGCATCACCTGACAGAGTATCACTAGTGCAATGAATCCATTTTCTCAGTGGCAAACCATCTAATTCCACAAGGAAATGGCCAGTAATTACAATATCATGTCTGTGCTTTCAATTTACAGAGTCATCTTGAGGAACCGCTTCATGTTACTGAAATTAATAACAAATATGTATGTTGTCATTCCACAGGCATTGGTGGCGGATTATTTTAATTACTGATTTTAGTTACACAAGTAAATAATATTGTATCTAAAGTGTTTCCTAGTGTTCTGTTTCTGCACATGCAGTGCAACAGCAGCCTTTTTGTAATAGCAGTTTCTGGTAGGCAGTAGCCAGTAATAAGCTGTTACCGCTATTACTGCTATTACTTTATCTCACCTGTATTTCCCATATTTTTGACTCTATCATAAGAAGTTATGGGTGAAAATAACTTTTCTTTATGTGATAAAAATCAGAAAAAAAGCACAGAAATGAAAAGAGATTCCACATCAAAACAAAATGGAAACATGGTAAGTTTCTGTCTGCTTCCCTCGGTTTTGCAACATGTTCCAATTAATGGAATATTCGTAAGACTGTTCATAAGACTGGAAAAAGAACTACAAAATGACAGATCTTGGTGAGGTACCATCCCTTAAACATACATAGGTGCAAGTTTTATAAACTAATTGTTAGCAAACAAAAGTTATCCACGGCGTGAGGAATCCATGATGAATGGTCTCAAGAAACCCTACTTGGCCAGCACACTATTTAGAAAAGGCAACTGCAAAAGAAAAAGACAGCAGGACTAAGTAACTCAGTAGTGTCTAAGCCATATCTCCTTTTCCCATTCATGAGGCAGAAACTCATCAAGAAAATGGTGTTCATTTTGGTGTGGATTGAATTTCTGCCGTCACACATTTCTGTATGTGCTTTGCAAAGACAAAGATGCAGGGGAAACTTTTGTCTTTCAAATAAAGACAACGGGATTTGAGTTTCCAGTTTCCTGTAGTTCTGTCTAGTCAGTACGACTTTGAGACAATCTAGCATATTTCCTTATCAGACCATTGGGTTTGGAGACAGACACTAAATACTGTCTTAATCCAAATAAAAAGAAATTAGTACTCAGGTATAATGATCCAGTGAAAAAGGAAAAGACCTTTTTGGCTATAAGAGATATAAATTATTCTAAGTATCTTATGATTTTGGTTGGTGTGCACTGTAGAAGTAAGAGTAGAAGGCAGCCTAAGTGCCTATAGTGTAATAAAGTAGTAGAGTTTGATAATACCACAGACCTGCGGTGGCATCCAGGAAGTTAAACTGGTCAAATAAAATAGATAGAAACTAGAAGGTTATGAACTACTCTTCTCTCACTGATGTTATGAATGTTTGTATTATGTGCCTGATGATTATTTATATAGAAGCCACATCTTTTTCTCCTATTTTATCACAGAATCTATTCACAGATATGTCAGAAACATATTTTTAGTCCTTATTAAAGTGACTTATAGGACACATAAGGTAAAATTGGTGGTGGAGGTTGAATTTACAACCTTAACTGGAGATTACAAAAAAAAATGAGCCTTGCTACTTCTTTTTATTTAAGTGGAAAGTACAAGATCTGAACATTAACCCAGAAAGACTACTGTTATTTCGCTAAACCACTGTACATGAAATTATCCTGTAAGACCAATTTCATCTGTCCTTCCTCAGATTTCTGGTAGATGTCCACTGAACCAGCTGCCGCAGGGTGAAGCCTATGCCATGGCAATGCTCAGAGGACTGACACCTCGACTTCTTCTGCAGTACCTTTATCCAACTAAAACAATCTGATGTACACGGGAAAACCAAAATGATAGAAGAACTTTGTTAGGTAAATGCTGAAAACTTCACACTCAGGTGATACATTTGGAGTGGAAGACTGGGTAATTAAAAAACCCTGGCTGACAGGAGGAGGTCAAGCACATTGTACTGGGGCTACATCATTTGCAAGGCCACTGGCAGCACATTCTAAGATTCTACTATACCAAGTAGTGAATAGTTAAGATGGTAGGCCATGGTAAGACAGTATTCCATGTTAAAATTAAGCATATTTTCTGAAACGTATCGATCCAGTGCTGGAACATTTTAGTAATATTTACAATAACATGTACAAGGAGCCTAGATGTTTAAAATTACTGAGAAACAGGACTAAAAGTGGCTTTAACGCACTTAGGCACTTCTAAGTTGGCAGAAGCATTTCCCAGGTATTCCCCAAAATCTTGAATTAGCAACATCTGACAAGAGCTTTTCAATTTCCATTAGTGTCAGGAACTACCCACACATGCATTTTTGAGTAAATATCTTCCCCAGTATTGGTAACAGCACAGACTGTCAAAAGGATTACTTCATTGGCAGAATTGCTCAGAATGTTTTAATTGAAATATTTTTTGCACTGAAAAATATCACACTCTTCTTTTTTTTTTTTTTCAAAATCACATGCTTTATCAAAAATCTATTTCAAGCATTCTGAAGAGCATCTTTAAAGGAACAGACATGAAAACTTGCTTCTCCATTTCCAAATGTATTTTGAAAGGACTCATCTTTAAAAGAAGCCTTTCCAGGACCTCTATGAAGGCGGTGAAAGAACACCACTGAAAGAGTGCTTCGGGAAAAAAAAAAGTGAGATTTTGATTGAAAACCTCAAATCAGAATAATTTTTCTCTTGAAACCTCATTTTTTTTCCACCACGATAAGGACAATAAAAATAAAAGAAAATTTTCTGCCCAAGTTATATGTAGGGAATTTGTGGCATTATCTTGCAAAGCACCTTAACTAATTTAAGTTTTTTTGTTGAAACATGTCTTAAAGTCTGGTTAAAAAAAAAAGAAAAGTAACAAAAGAAAATAAAACAAAAACACCAGCACCAGAACAAAACCCCTAGCCCTGCCTCTTTTAAAGTGACACAGAAGACCTCTTTGGAGGCAATGCAACACTAACTGGCCATCTAGATGTTCCAAACTGATCAAGAGCTCTCTCAGCCCTGACAGACGTTTATTGATATTTGAGAACTCTCTTTCAGTGAAAAAGCATCCTCCGTGTCCTCCCTGCTTTCTACAGCTTGTCAATCTCAGGTGAAGATGAACATGTTAATTGACTGCCTTGTTAATATATTAATGAGTAATGACAGAAAGAGTAGTGCTGAATGCTTATAAAATTCATCTTTCAGTGAAGAACTATCTGTGTTTTAATGCTTTTAACTACCTTTCATTACTAATTTAGTCATCATTGTACTTTATACTTAAAGATCAACAATGCCCAGCAAACTGCTGCATTATTATGGAGGCGAATGTATTGAAGAGGAAAGAATTACATGTACCAGACAACAGTTGGGGCTTTCATCTGTATTGTGTTACAGGGAGAGGTGAAACTGCATTAGCATTTGAAAGTAGGATGCAGAATAATTATATTCAATTAACTAAGGACTCCTTGGGCAGCAGCCCAACAGAGAACCACACATGACAAGACCAGGCAGAAAGAGAAGGAAGCAAACTGGTTTGAATTCTGTACTCCCTGAGTGCTAATAAATATGCTGTTAAATATGCAGTTACGGGGAATGAATACCTAGTTAACACCAGTAGAAGTGGCATTATTTACTGCTTTACAACAGTTCTGTAAGCCCCACTGAGGCTTGCAGGTGGTATTGGGCTTTGTCTGCAAGAATATGGACATGCTAAATACCTGTTTCTGTACTTCACATTCTGCCTTACTCTGAAGTGAAAGAAGTTTGCTTTCCTCAGGAGGTATTCATGTTTCTATTAGACTGCAGCAGTACAACAAAGCTTCTTACCATTGAGCTTATTCCACCACTAACAGGACAGTCATGTCTCGAGGATTTTGCTTACTGGGTAATGAAGCAAATGATGCCTGTCTCTGAATTGAGCAATAAACATGCATGATACAGAGAATGGACACACAGAAGGTAAGTGACTGCTTTCAAGGCCCTGTCAGGAAGTGCCTCACCAAAACAGAGTTAGTATTTCAGAATTGCTTTCTAACCTCTGCTCCCAAGAAATGCAGTGTTTCTCCCCAGATGCCATGACTTTCACTGGGGCATGTGTTGACACAGAGGCTTACTCCAGCAGAAGACCCCTACTGCCTATTTATGTGACAGAAGTCTATGGTTGCAGCTAGTCAAATGCCAGTTGAGAATGTGTAACTTGTGTAGAATTACATCCTCTAAACATGATCTCTTTGTTGAAAACGCCTCAAAATTATTTGATTTCTGTAAAAATTAACAACGGATGTTGCAAAGACACATTTTTGTGAAACATTTCCTGATGGTCCAATTGATCTCCTTCCATATCCCTTCTTTTTCCCAGAATCACAGAATCACAGGTTATTTTAAGTTGGAAGGGAGCCACAAGGATCATCAGGTCCAACCCTTAAGTTAACTTGGTCAATAAAAGGTGGTTTTCCTGGGTTACACAAACTTTTACCCAGCCGGTCAGCCTTTTCTTTTAACTTTATCTGCCAGAATGATGTAGTGTCCTTCCTAGCTCATGTCCCTTTTCTGAGCTGATTTATGCCACTGCTCTCCATTTGCTTATATCACGAGTGTAGTCATATGGAGGGATGGCAATCAGCAGAGGAACTGTAACTGTTACAGCTTTGGCAGAGGCACTTTGCACTTCTACTTCCTCCCTAGTTCTTATGTCTCAAGCAGCTTTTTGTGTGCCCTGGTTTAGATGCCAAAGCTGATGGACAGAATTTCCCACAAGAAGTTAATCTGCATGGTCTTCTCAGTGTTTGGTTACCTCAGGAAATCAGTAAGGTTTCTGCAAAGATTTTGGCGTGCTATCAACTGCTACTATAAATCTAGCTGTAAGCCAGATGAAGCTGTAACCCTGCTGGAAACTCAATCTGAAAATAACCTTCTTTGAAAATGTTTAGTATTATTAAAAATAAGTTTTATTCTGGATTTTTCAGACAATTACTTTCTGCGGCAGTGAATAGCTCTTAATATTTTCCTTTCATGAAGATATGAGGAAAAAAAAGGAAAAATAGGCTTATGTTAATTAATACTTCGTTATAAAGCAAAATGCAGGTTTGAGGGTGTTCTCTCAAGATTACTTTTTCTACATACATTAATGATTTAGGCAACACCAGATTAAGTGGAGAGAGAAGAACTGAAGTAATGGTTATGAAAGAAAGAAAGAAAGGACTGAAAGACAGGCAGTCAAGAACAGATGATTTTTTTAATCAGGCATCTGAATGCTTTGTTAGTTTTTCTACTGTTAATAAATTCTGTAAATAAGCTTGAATTGTCACTTGGGTGCAAAGATGGCTTTGCATAATTTCAGCATTGCCCTCTCAAGTCAGCTCTTGGAGACACCTCTTTAAAAATTCTGACAAGTCCAGCAGGATCAAGGAGGAGAAAATCTGTATTCATTTTATCACTTGAAACACACACAGATGTATTCAGTGATGGGGGAAAACAAAGGCCATTAAGTTTCCAGAAGGCTAATTCTTTAAACTTTTGGCATATCTAGGAAAGAAGATCTCTAGGAAAAGTAAAGGAGAGAAATACAGCCACATCTTAAATAAACCACATTAATCTCCACACCTTCTAGCACTTATTTATAATAATTTGCATGGCAAAAGTGTTATCTGTAATTGGATTGTAATATGTCGTCTAAGATGTTAATGGTACATTTATTATTGGTATCCATGAAGCTTAGAGGGGAAAAGAATTTTGAAGAGGATATTAACAGTGATTTTTTTACTCTTTGCTAATCCTTTCTCTTGGAGTTTCAATTAAGGGTTTGTTGTTTGTTTATATGTTTGTCTGTTGTTGTCCTTGTTTTGATTTTCTGCAAAGAATTAGTCAGATGATCCAGAACTCCACAGGAATATTCTATTTAGCTTCAGAGGAGTTTTGAGGTGTTTAGTAAGAACAAGGATTAGAGTTTCTTTAAGTAACAAAGTCACATGTTTCTATGATTTATTGCTCTGTTTTCTCTGTTTGGCAAATTCTGTAGAACATTTGGCTCTGAATTGCTGTTGCCATAGAGAATGAATCTTCCTCTTTAAGAGACAGAGACCTCTGATAATTCAAATGAGCTGCATTGCTAAGTTAGGCTGTCTGTTGTTTTTGCAGGATATCCAAAGTGACATCTTCCTTGGCTGCAAGTCAGGGATCTTATCTGAAAAGTGCTTGGCCAGGCAAGTGCATTTTTTTTCGGAGGCAACCCTTGCAGAAACTAAGGGAAATCTGCTACTGCTGTGAATTATGGAGAAGGGAAGTCTCTCTTTATTCCTATTTGGAAATAGGAATGTCCTTTGAAAATGGGAAATCTATTGATTTTAATTTCAAACACATTCTCCTACACATGGGAAGAATCAGGATCTTAAACTTACCTAAATTTCTCCAGATAACACTAAAATTGGTGATAACAAGGTGATAACACTAAAGGTGATAAAGGTGATAACACTAAAATTAGGAAGGAAGGTATCCACTGGAAGAGTGGTACACAATTGCTTCCTGGAAGTTAGCTTCAAATGAATAGGGAAAATATGTTTCTGAAGTCTCATGTCTCAGTCCAAATCTAGATCAAGACTTCTTTTGAAGTTAATTTTTCTAGTGAGAGAGTTCCTCTTTTAGACCAGACCATGGTCTAAAATGTTTAATTTAATGTTTACTAAAATGTTTAATCTAATGTTTACAAAATACACTCAGTTTTTGAATAAATACTTTCTAAAGTCAGATTTAGCTTTGTCGATGAATAAATATCTATGGATTATTACTCCTCTACCGTTCTCATCCACAAATGCATGCTTTGCTCCCAAATGAACTAGTTCTGTAAATTCCAAGAATGTGGGTTTGTCTTCAAAGAAGAGCCATGCTGTGCTCTCTCCTTTTATAGCTCCTTTTCATGGAAATTATGTCTGCAAAGTGAAGCAACCCAGAATCATGTCAGTGTGCATAGCATGTCTGAAAGCTCTTTATAAATTAGTAGTCTTTACAGTATGTAAATGCTGAATAAATGTTTTGGGGATATTTCCTCTTTAAAAAGAATTCCTAATGTTCTGCGGGCCTTTACAACTAGCATTTTAAATATAAGAAATCCTGTAAGTGTTGTCAGTTACTGTAGTTGTATGATTATGTATTCCTTTGTATAACACCTTAATTTGCATCAGTATTTGGCCTGTCTTTGACAAGCCCCAAGAAAAACAACTACATTTTGTCTTCCTTTAAACTTCACAGGAGCAAGAGGTAGTACCTAATGTTCATGCACATTACCTGCACCATGTCTTTTTTTTATTATTTTATTTTAACAGTGTTATAAATCTTTTATATCTGATGAGAGACGATAAAATAAAGAATAGTGTGTGGTAGATGTAATTCATGTTGATTCTAGTGCTCTTGGAAGAATCTCATGTACAACTGATTTTATGGTGAGAATTAGAAGAGGTTAGAGTAGAAGAGTTTCATGAGTGCAACAATGTCTTTCAGTAGTTGTTTCCAGAGGCAATATGATTTCCTACTATCTGTCCTAGGAAAAGATCTTTGAAGACCAGCTTAGAATCTTCTAAGACAGTGAGACATAAGATTTTAAAATCTTAAGTGTTTGCCTAAAGGTAGCTTTGTAAAAACTAGTTAAAGTAATTGTAATAGGTAAATCCAGCTGGGACTAATTAGGAAGTTAATAATTGCTAGGCCCGAAGTGGACATGAATGATTATTTGCCATCCTGTGTATGCACAGCTGTACCTGTAACAAGAACCAAAGATCTTAGATCTGAAGGGAGTTAGACAGTTATTAATTTCCTTGTTTGAAATACTCATCCGAGGACGGAAGAGCGAAGAACATAACATACAAGGGTCATTTTCTATTGTGAAAACTCAAGGGGTAAGAAGTTCAGGGTGAGGGAGAAGAGGACTCTTCATCCCTCGACAAACCCCAGACTCAAATTTCAACCCCCAGACCCATTTCAAAGAACCAATCACGCATGCTTAATGGTATTTTAGCTAATTATCATACGAAGTGGGGAAAGGGAGGTGTATTGTTATGAATATGTATTTGTATCTTAAATATTTAAAACTTTTGTAGATAAATAGACTCTGTATTGTCTCACAAGTTGGCACTGCGTCTTTGGGAATCATCCCCGCGTGCCCCAGCGCCGAATAAAACATACACTTTCTAACTACCTGGTTAGAGTGTCTTTGTCCGTCATAACTGGATATTGATATTAGATCAATATCTAATTTTTAATGAATCAACAGGGGTGATGGTCCCAGGCTTTAGAACCTGTGGACAACAGCACAGTCTTGTTCCGTGGAAATGCAATTTATGCAGCTCATACGTACGTGCAAACTAAGACATGTGCTTCTTCCTTAGCTTCCTAAAGTAGTTTAGAAGCTTAAGTGGGTATTCACTTCCTTCAGTGAAATTTTTGCACCTGACTGTAGGCTTGGCATATTCTAGATGGATAACTATCCTGAAAATTGAGTATTCAGATCCAGAGTGGAAGTCAACAGCACATATTTGGTGTGGATTCAGAGATTTTTTGTGTGTAAAATATTCAACTTCAAAGCTAAACCTGGCTGTGCTGCAGGAACTTGTGTTTCCATTAGTGATGAGGTAAAATAAGGATACTGGTTATGTTATTATATGACTTTTGATGGGAATAGAGATTTCCACATTGTCCTGAGTTAACCAAAAGTATGTTTTCTATCATCATAATTCCTTGATAAACTGGGTCATTCACAGTAGCTGGTTACACACCTGGTCCCTGAGGCTATGGCTGAGGAGAGGCAGATCATGTGAGGTGGGGTAGTGTTTCTTATCTCAACTGTGATAACTTACCCAGGCAGCAGCAGCAAGCACCACCCATCCTGAGTGGATTATCTCTGCTAATGGCCCATTACCAACCTGGATAAGCACCGATGAATAGAACGTCAGAAACACCTCATTCCATTGTGGAAATCCCCGCCCCTGGGGAAGGTACCAGCTAAGAACCACCACATAAAAACAGGCTGAGAGAGACCACCACTGGACACCCGGATGACTGGACACCTTGACGACCAGATCTTTCCACACCCCTGGACACCCACAGGACTACGGTGTACCCAGCAGACGAAGTGAACTTCCCACAGGCCCAGACCTTCAACAGGACTGCAACCACTGCCAGGTTGTACTGTGACTGTCGATTTAAGCCAGTGTTTCTGTATTAGTGCATTTATTATAAACTTTCTATTAAAATTGTAACTCTGACCTAAATCTCTCTTGAGGTATTTGTGTAGGGTTAATTTCCCCTGCTAGTTTACAGTCAAACCAGTACACATGTGGAAATGAAACCTTCAATAGGAGAAATCCAAATTCATTCTCTTCTGAGAGATGCCAGAGCAACCATTATCATTTCCATAAAGATGAAGTGGTCTAATTGGTAGAGTTAATTCAGCTTTCTACTGCCAGTTTTATGCTAAAGGAGTTCTACTGGTTTCATTTGTTCCGTGCTTGTATAAAACTGGAGTAATATGGAGAAAAATGGAGTCTATTTCCCCTAAATAACAACTTATTATACTACTGTTTTTCATAGCAGAAATTTGAATTATTTCAATTTGAATATGGACAGTGTAAATGAAATGGAGCAGTACTTTAGCCAGTATTGTCTTTAAAGAGTCTTTAAATTGACACAAGAAATATGTCTGGGTGGTATGTATGGCGATTGGTAACTGGGGAAAGGGGAAAATGTGCTTTGGAGTAGGGTTACAGTAAATTTTCAGCTAGTTTTTGTCTCTTATGCTGCATAAGAAATATGTGCCTACTTGCTTTCATGGCTCTCTGCCCGTTTTAGCAAGCTACCAGTATTTCATCTATGCCTAATCCCCTTGCAATGAACTATTTTTGTAAAGAAATCTTATCCTCTGTGTCATACTTGTCAGTGTGGAAAACAATTTAGAGATCAAGCACAGAGTCATGAAATTGGTGAGATCTTCTACTATTCTGTACCTACTTGAGCATCTAAATAGATGCTGATCTGACTTTTATTTCAAACATCAGTTTTTAGGATCTCCTTTTTAATTGCTAAGACATGAAAACAACAGTGTTATTGCGTAACTGGAGATCAGTCCATTTTAGTATGTCTGTTATATTGTGTTTATGGGCACCAAGTTTAAACCAAAGCAATCCAGAGTTATCAGAGTGAGTTTTTGGTGTTCAATACCCCTTGCCTCTATAGCAAACTGGGATGCCAGTGAATGAACAGGAACACAGACTGCACAATAATGAGTAGTTACTAATATGTGAAGGTGGGCTGTTCTCTCTGAGCCTGCAAAGTTTTCATCCTTGGGCTTGGATTGTCTTGTCATCAGCCATCTTTCAGGGACAGCCATTGTCTTGCTGAACAGTGCAGGCTGGTCAAAGAGATCTGGGAAACTGACAGTGTGTCTTAGCCGCTTGAAATAAATAGAGTATGGCCTTTATGAACCAAATGTGGCAAAGGAGACATGAAGTGCATGGACTGGTGAGCTATATTCACCTCAAATGGAAAATGCTTTCTAAAAAATTATTTGATTCAAAGGCACAAAGCAATCTCTAGAATTTCCATTTGCTTCTCACCTCTTGCATAGTTTGATTTAAATTTCACATTATGAAGGTAGTGGAAAACTTTTCAAATGAGTTGTAATTATTTTCCCATAAAAAAATAGTAACTTCATTCTGAAGATTTTCAATTGTGAATTAAGAGTCCTAGTGCATTATTTAGTTAATAAAGCATTGACTTCTAGTTGCAATTGTATTGGAAAGAACAAAAGGGACATTCTAGTCCACAGTTTAATCAGTTTGTGAGGACAAAGGACATGTGGTGCTGATAAGGTAGGAGTAATGGGCTTGTTTTTACAATGAATTTCATGACTTTCCAACAGCATACCATCCCACAGACACCACAGACTCAACCTTTATCTTTTTGTCCAAGGTCAGGTAAAGCAAGTGAATAAAGAAAACAAATAGCGAAATTGGCTACTCAAGCCCTGTATACATACGCTATTGATAGAGCCTATAAAATACATTTTTCTTCATAAAATATAGAATATATTTGTAGTTGTTATCAGAGCAGAATGAAGCATTGTAAGCCTATTTCTTTTCCCTACAAAACTGCTTTACTAATTAGAAATGGAGCTTCAGGACCATTGTATCAGGCATTGGAAAACTGTTTGGCCTTTTCTACTACAGAATGAAAGCTGTCAGTATTACATCTATATTTTCAAAACAGTCACAGATACTGCACTATCATCTAGACAAACTGCAAAGCTCACACATCTGCATTGTTTTTTATGCAGGTTCTTATGCATATTCTTACATGTATTAATTTGGGCACATATACAGGACAGCTAGAGAATAGCATGCAAGTTGTGGAAAGCGAACATGCAAGGACAGCAGAGAATGCCCTGCATTCACGTTAACCTTTACGTATTAGTCTGTCTCCATGGCTTGTTGGTCAGACATTACTGCTGCAATAACATGGCAGAATAGGAAATCTGAGGTTGATTTGAGAAGCAAAATATCTGGTATTCATAACCTCTAAAATCTTCCATTTTCATAATGCAGCAGATCTTTCTATTACTTAATTGCTTTGGAGAAGTTGCTTGAAAGAAAAACAGAACCTGTTGCTTTTGAGTTCACAGGTTGAAGTTTTGGTATGCTTCACATATATCTATTTCAAATTTGGGACCTGATGTATGATAGAGACTTTTGGTAGTGACAAAGTAGATTTTCCCTAATCCTCTGGGAAGGGCAGTTCTGACTTTAGACCTGGGAATGATATGTTGCTCCTCTGCCTTCTGTTTCACTGAAATGGATACTTACTGTACATACCATTTCTCCTGGTAGCCTTCTAGAGTGCAGCAGTGAAATCATCACTGAACAATTTCACACTGAACTGAAATAATCCTCATAACATCATAACAGTCAAAGATTCAGAACATGATACTGTCAGTTTTGTGCAAATGTGATTCCATGGATTGTCCTGGAGATGTTCTTGGTCTAGCCTGGTATAAGGAAAGGATGAGATTTTCTCCTTTTCTTTTCTTTGTTTAATGAAAGCAAATATTTGAAGTAATTTCTACTAGACAGTATTTTGTAGAGCTGCATGATCTTTGAGTTTTTCCAGAGCCTGCTTCTTAAGTTAAGTATAATATAAAAACCTGTATCATCTGCGTCTGACTTTCATGAGCAGATGTATGCATCTACACATAAAATTATATGAAAAAGGTGCACTTTTTTGTTTTCTAAAATTTGCTTAATTTGCAAAGTGAGAACCATACTTTCTAGTTTCTCTGACTGATCTTAATAGTCTGGCTGAATAACTCTGCTGCTACTGTCTGGCTGCTTCATCACTTTCTGTCAATTTCTGTCTGTCTTCAATACTCCAAAACCTGTGTCCTTTCCCTACTGAAATAAGTTCTTGCCTGCTACTCAACATTATCACACATATTCCCCTGCAGCCCAGTTGTATCCCTCAGTGTCTGACTCTCCTCCTGACTGTCCTTATTCACTTCCTTTTTTATAATTCTTATCCTTTTACAAATCTTGTTATGTGAACACTTACTACACAGTACTTAATAAATCATAGTTTTTTGTAAAAGTAAGTGTTTAAGCAATTAATTATGCAGATCTGAAATTACTTGATATACTGTCCATGGCAGTGGGGGTTGGAACTAGATGATCTTTAAGGTCACTTCCAACCCAAACCATTCTGTGATTCTAGCTTGTCACTGATTTGCCCATTGTTTTCTGTTAGAAGAATGACAGTACTTTTAAAAATTTATTTAAGCTGTACTGTTTACTAAGCATTAATAAAAAACCAAAAGGAATGACCCCTACACATTTTCATTTAGGTTATACTCAAGAAGCAGTGCATGTAAAAATACGTGTTTATAGATAGCTATAAACTGTGAGCTTCTCAGAAGTTACCATGCATCAGCAACTCCTATGAACTCACCAGACTTACTTTAGACAAATGCCAGGGACAGCAGTCCTGGCCAAAGGGTGATACACCACAGCATGGCATCAGAAAAAAGCCTCTAAGAAGACAGAACACTGACAGCTGGGATGGCTGTCATTAATGAAAGCCAGATTTGGCTTTCTCATTAATTACATGCGTCTATGCTACAGAAAAACACTGTTAGGTCACCTGAAAGCTGCTCTGATGTGCTGAGTTGCTTTGATTTTTTCATGTAGTTGAAAATTCACAAGACAAGAGGTTAAGAGACCCTTTTCAAGAAAGGGGAGGGCTATGCACATCCCCTGCTCTGAAGGACAGCAGTAGATGCCACGAGACCCCTTGCCCCCAGGCTACAAGGAGGCAGGACAGTGACCTGGCACTGGTTGCTAGGGGGTTCTTGGACTTTTCTAGTTCTTCTCCTTCTCAATAACAGCCTTTTTTTAAAAAAAAGACACATAAGTTTAACTGCTTCTTGTTCAAGAGAAATCCTGAAAATATAAAACAAGTAGGAAGTTATGGTCCAATTTCAACCCTCAACAGGGATGCCAAGAAATATAATCTCATGTACCTGCTGAAAACCACAGGAGGAAGTGGAGCCATGGTTACAGTGACCTACTCAAGCAATCCATTCCCCATTTTACTTATATCCTGTGGTACCCCTTTAAAATAAATATTAATAATAAAATAACCATTAATTTGCTAGCTATCTTAAGATGTTCTTCAGATAAATGTATCAGGCTTGGAAAGCACACTACCCATTATTAATATAATAGTTCTGAGATGCCACTTGGCAAACAAACCATTATGCAACCTTTATAGCTCTTATACAGCAAAGCCTCAAAGGGCATATAATTTTAAGCTTTTCTCAAAGTCTTATGAAGGTCACAGAGCTTAAACACTTAGAGACATTGAACTGAGAAAGATTTCCCGCACTACTGACTTGGCTCACCCTCCTATTTTGGGCAATTGGGTCATATAAACTCTTGAAGGAAGTTAGCAAGCTCCTTATATATAAGTATTCAGACTCTTGAGCAGTGAGGAAATTGCAACTAATGAGTCAGTTATCTCTGGAGCAAAGAAACACACCAATATCAAGGAATGACTTCTAAATATGATCATGTATTTGGAGCACATGGCATTGGTCAATGTACTTGCAGATTAGGTATGGAACTGTATGCATATTTTGACTTTGCAAGAGTGTGACTGAACTAAAAATCTCTGCTATTTTTGGAGCAGGCACAGTGTGTAAATTTTCATTGATACATTTATCTTCTTCCTTCTTTACGCCTAACATTCTAAAGCACAACATTTTAAATTAAGGCTCAGAAAACCAATCCAGATTGAAAAAATGTGCTTCAACACTATTAATATACTAGTATTCTAAGCAACTCAGCTGAGGAAACATTTCCCCTAACATTTCTGATCAATGGCAAAAAGGTCTCTTCAGTTCAAAATGCTACATATTATTTTTGCATTCCACTTGCAAAGGGGAAGACACAGATAAGAATCCCTTTCAGACTCCAGGTTTAGAGAAGCTGTTTTAAATCTGTCATCCAATAAAGATGAGGAGGCACTGTGAGGGCTGCAAAATGCTGTTTGTTGATACTGGAGACCGAGTCTGGGATTTTCTAGCAAGTGGATTAGTGAGGTGAAATACAGCAATGTACCAGCTTTCCATTTATAATTTTAGTGAGATAGTTGCTTATAAGAACAGTAAAATAATAAGATTTTTCAGTGTTCTGTCTTTCATTTTCACTATCTCTGACCAATTTTGTGAGAATCCTGGGTGAATGTCTTGCAACTTTTCCCATCAGTTTTTATTAATTTACAGGTTTATTGTTAGCCTGGTGTTAGATGCCGAGTAGACATGAAAGTCCCCTTGTGCTGGGGACCATATTGTTTGTTCTGTCACAGGGAAAAGTTGTCTGTGGTTTAAGGAGATGAAAGAAGAATCTGTAATAGGGAAATAGTCTGTAATAAGAAATATATAATATGTAATATGTAATATACTATATATATAACAAAATAACCTGTAATAAGAATATCTGAAGTTCACTGACAAAAAAGATAGATGTGGTGGCAATGAAAAACCAAACCATGCACTTACACTGCAGCTTAACAGTGCAACTTAACACAGCAGGAGAGCCCCAAATTGTCTGAATTTTAAGACCATACAAACACACACAAAAATAACCTCAGCTGCTGTTCAACTGGCCTTCACTGTTTGAAACTTGGCCAGCATTGCTCAGAACTTGTAGTGTTTTTATCTGTGAAGAATGTTCTGCACTAATAAATCACAAGCACATTTCACCACGTCCTGTTCTGTATTGCTTTTCCTTGGTACTGAGAGTCTTGCTCTGCCGTTCTGAAAGCAATGGAACTTACGCTACTTGACAATTTATGCTTATTTTAAATAAAAATTCAACTTCATCTTGATAGATAGCAAAATTAAACAATTAAAGAGTAAACAATCAAAATAGCAAAAAATTCACTGCTCAGAATAAGTGACCATCGAATAGTTATTGTAATGACTAGAAAAACACCTGAGGCATCTATCCACCTTCTTGAAGAAAATTTCTAGGTTTAAAACAGTAAGGACTTAGTACAGCAATTTTTGTGCCCAGAAAATCTGAATATTTGCCTTATGAAATTTTTTTTTAATATCTAAAGATTTCGAAACAGAGAAACTTTGAAGCACTGGGGTACTTAGAATGATAATGACACAGTTTATTTTCCAGCAGAAGCACATTTATTTGTAGAAGTTCATTGACAGCTTCTGCATACGTTAAAGTTGGAGGTTATGCTTCTTTCTGAATAGATCATGTCACATTTGTTCTGAAATGGGATTATGAAATAGGGTGAGATTTGATAATATGGAAAAAGGCTATTCCTCTCATATCAGTTGAACAGAGGGAGATGAAGGCTTCTTCATCTTACATTCCTTCTTCTTCATCCTTTGTCTGTTTAATCTGATGGGTTTACCAGGATTTACATATTTTTTTTCATTCTAGTTTGTTCTGTTACATGTGAATCTCTGTCTAAGTGCAATGTTCTCAAACGTTCTTCTCTACCACAGTGCCAATCTCAATGCAGTTTTACAAAAACACTTGTAGTAGTATCAAGTAGTATCCAGCTGATTCCATGGTGTATTATTACAAGAACAAGTGTCAGTTAAGGATATAACTGTTAAGATCCATCCACTCTAAGGTATAAAACCAAAATATTCTAAGGAGAAGCAGTCATGATATCACTCCACCATCATAATCCTTAATCTTATGAAAGTAGTAGACAGCTATTGTGAATTCACTCCCATCATTGAACAGAACATCAAAACAGTATGTTCCAGACTTCATCAGGTTTTCTATTGAAACAGTGTAGTAGAATGACACATAGATCTGACTGCTGTTTATTTTACAAAATAAAAACAATTGAGGCTTGGTGCTTGGAAATTTTTGTGCAAATGGCTATGTTGTAGCACAATAGAGAATTCACCTGGAAAAAGACCAGCAATTCCCTAAGAGTGTCATACACAAAGTTCTCATCTGGAACTGGTTTGAAACACTCGGATATTTATTCCATTAATTAAATAATCCACAGTTTCCATTGATTTTAGTTCAAAACACAGACACTTCACAACACAATTTGCCCAGACAGCAAAGCCAACTGTCTAATTCAAAGAACATATACAAGGATATTAGTATTGTCTGGGGAGAAGGAGAAAACAAGCTTAAACCAGAATTCCCATATTCTAGTAAAATAGTACTGAAATCTAAGTTTAGAATTAATCTGATGGATTGGTCTGAAAAACAGACCCATGCAAAGGAAATGCAGTATAAATATTCAAAGGAATTTTGATTACAAACATGCCTTCATTTTCAGCATGCCTGAAATAGAAATTGATCTTCAAATTGCAGCCATTTACTAATGGTATATAATAATCCAGCACAGCAGTCTTCAGTTCTAATCCAGTTTCATATGGGAATTGTGACCTGAAATAAACTTTGTTATGAACTCTTCCCAGAGTCCAGGAAGGAAAATTTGTGTAGCATGGTCATTGCTATTAAAGAAGTTCCTTGATAATGTTTCAAAATTGTACATTTGTGCATTACAGAATTTATGATGCTTGTTATTTAAATTTTTTTATGTTTCAGTAGAGCTTTAATGTTCAGCCATATTATTCTCAAACTCCATGATCTTCCAAAGACTCAGCTTTATATGTTGAGACTACTCCCCCGGCAATGGACAGCTCACACATTAGGATCTCTAGAGGGATCTGACCTATGATTACATAGAGTCATTAATCCTGAACTACCAGGTGCTAACAGGAGAAGGATCAGCAAAACGTCAGGTGTCCATATCTTTATCTATGGTTGATTTTTAATTTATGCCAACAGCAATTTCTTATTTCATGTGCAATCCACGGTAAATTCACTGTGTTTCAATTCACACAAATCACCACAGTTGGCTCATTCTTAAGTTTGTTTTAGTGCTTGCTGCCTGCTTTCTGCAGATATCTCCTATTTCAGGTCATTTTCATTTACCCCAATGACCTAATCTCTTCTTTTTTAGTTAAGTTCCATTAACACATATACTTACATCAGGGCCTTTGAATTCTCAACACCTTGGACAGTCTTGTTCCTGTCAAAGCAAATATGTTTCAGGTGCAGCAAGTCTTTGTTCTTCTGTTCACAGAATGGGATGAGAGGGCAGAGGCCAGAACAGAAGGATACTCCAACTGCCTAAATCCAACAAGATATATCTCTTAACAATATTAATAGTCATGGTAATTTGTCCAGTTATACCTGATGGGTCTTTAGTGGTAGCTGATGGAAAATGAAGCATTTCCAGAGGAGTGTTTCAACTACTTGATGCATTTGTAGACAGAAATGAGATATCTCAACCAAGAACATTTTTGTTAGGGGACAGCATTCTTTCTGACACACAATTTTGTGCATAAGTTCTGTATTTTTTCCTCCGCATAACTGATGTTCAACTGTTTCACTTTTCAGAGACCAAGCAAGTTCTAAAGAAATATCACAGGGAATAGCAAATGATGTTGCAAACTCAAACATAATTGGAAAGTCTGAATCATTTGATAATGGACAGTTTGATGAGCCTGGACTGATACATGATATTTGCCCTAATAGATGCTGATACACTCTTAACAACAATAATCACATCCCATCAGTCCTACAGTAATGTACTGGCATTTCAAACTGAAGCCATAGAGTGATAGAGCAGTCTTTCAACCAAATCTGGAAAGGGGGTCTACTGAGGCATCTAAATTAGATCATTATGGATTTTAAGTGCTTCAGTGATAGTTTTTAGGTGGTCAGCTTTGATTTATGTAGTTTATAGTTTGCCATACACAACATGCAGATTGCCTCAGCACTTATCAAAATATGGGATATAATTTTGAAAGCATTTAAAGCTTATGCTCCTGTTGGCACTGGGGCTCAAAAAACCTTAGATGTTAAACCAGAATATCCAGATGGCTTTTACAAAAGATATATTCTGTCTCACCATTGCTTTAGTTGTTCCTTTGTATGGCCTTATGTATGCCTCCTGCTCTCTGAAATTTGTCTATTTGACCTGTGCTAAAACTGCAAAAACAAGAGTGGAAAGTCTAGCTATGATAAAGTATACAGAGATGTGATGACTGGTTAGTGAACAGTTAACTATAATTCCTGAATATTAATACTCTGAACATGCATGTTTACTGGACAATCCGGTAAGCATAGGTATGCATACCCTCTGGGGTATACAAGTCTTCCAGCTGTGGGTGCATTTTGAGAAAGTTTTTAAGGTG
The DNA here is from genome assembly GCA_013397565.1 of Ptilonorhynchus violaceus. Classification (NCBI taxonomy): domain Eukaryota; kingdom Metazoa; phylum Chordata; class Aves; order Passeriformes; family Ptilonorhynchidae; genus Ptilonorhynchus; species Ptilonorhynchus violaceus. Next base: position 28,519 of record VZRJ01001787.1, read on the forward strand.
CCTGGAAGACAAATGTAGATCAGTGAAATCAAAAAAAAGCAAAGCCTGCAATCTTACAAAAATATCGCTTCCCTCAAAATGAAAATCTCATTACATGGATAAAGAACTGAAGTCTCATTCCCTAAGTGTGTCTCCTGTCACTGCAATGAGTACCTCCTAGATTTCACAAACTCTTACATCCTTACATCTAGCATTGAATTATAGGAGAGATTTTGACAGAAAGCATGATTCTCTTTGTTTGCCAACATATATGCATGCTATACATAATCCTTCAGTGAAAATGTATTTCTAGACAGTCTTGTTGGCTATTGTGTGCTGGGCCATGTGAAAAATCTGCATGTTTTCAGCTGGGAGCATCTTTCTAGTGTGCAGGGTCAGGCCAGGTGAAGAGACATACAGCAAGGACGCAGCTGAAGAAGTAGTCTAGACCCCCTGAGAGGAACAGAGAGGAAGCAAGAAGGCAGGGTGGAAAGAAAGAGGCTCAGAAAGTTTGTAGCAGCTGAGGAAGTCATTGGAACATGCTGGACTGGGATAAAGCATGAAAGTTACTGTTTGCCAAGACATTGTCCTGGAGAAGCTGTCAGCCCATGGTTTGGACAGTTGCCCTGTCTGCTGAGTTAAAAGCTGGCTGGATGGCCAGGCCCAGCCCATGGTGGAGAATGGTGCTTCATTCAGTTTCTGGATTCTTACTTGTGTGGTCCCTCAAGGCTCAGTATTGGGAGCAGCTCTGTTTAATAGCTTTATTGATGATCTGGACAAGGCAATCGAGGGTACTCTCAGTAAGTTTGTAGATTACATTAAACTGGGTATAAGTGTTGATCTGCTGGATGGTAAGAGGACTCCTCTGAGGGATCTGGACAGGCTGGATTGATGGGCTGAGGCCAGCTGGATGAAATTCAACAAGGTCAAGTGCTGGGTCCTTCAATTTTGCTAAAACAATTCCATGCAGTGCTACAGGCTGGGTGACGTGACTGAAAAGTGGTCCAGCAGAAAAGGGGCTGGGGGTGCTGGTCAGCAGTGGCTGCACATGAAGCAGCATGTGCCAAGATGGCCAAGAAGGCCAAAAGCATCCTGGCTTGTATCAGCAATAGTGTGGCCAGCAGAATCACAGCAGTGACTGTCCCTACATACTCAGCACTGGTGAGGCCACACCTTGAGTCCTGTGTTCAGTTTTGGGCCCCTCATGACAAGAAAGACATTGAGGTGCTGAAGCTTATGCAGAGAAGGGCAACGGAGTTGGGGAAGGTTCTGGAGCAAAAGTCCTGTGAAGAGCAGCTGAGGAAGCTGGGGTTGTTTAGTCTTCAGAAGAGAAGGCTCGGGGGAGACCTCATCACTCTCTACAACTCCCTGAAAGGAGGGTGTAGCCAGGTGGGGGTCAATCTCTTCTCCCAGGCAATGAAGGAAATGGTCAAGAGGAGATGGCCTCATCCTGCTCTAGGAAAGGTTCAGGTTGGACATCAGGTGGAATTTCTTCATGGAAAGGGTGGATAAACATTGGAATGGGCTGCACAGGGAGGTAGAGGCACCATCCCTGGAGATGTTCAAGAAAAAACTGTCATGGTCTAGTTGGCATGTTGGCTACTGGTCAAAGGCTGGACTTGATTATCTTACAGGTCTTTCCAACCTAAATGACTCTGTGATTCTGTGAAATGGCCTGCCTTGAATGGACAGAGTGGGTAAGGTAAGGTTTTCTTAGTTACTTTATTAATTTGTTCCACTGGGCAGATCTAGGGTTCCCTCTAGTTAAAGCTCAACTGTTCTAATGAAACAACATTAAAATTTCAAAGATCTTTTGAGTTTAATGAAAAGGTGCAGGCAGGTCTGTCAGCTGTGGCCAACACAGAGCCATATCAGAAGATAAGCCAGGGAGGTTGGAACTAGATGATCTTTGAGGACCCTTCCAGCCCAAACCGTTCTGTGACTCAATGATGCAAACATGCTAAATTTCCATTCCTGATTCAAAGATTGTGCAAAGAAATGCTATTAGGCCTTTATGAAAGTCAATATCTGGCCTTGATTTCTTGTTGTAATTAAAATGGTACTTATACTGTACTCACTATGTCCTTGTTTATATATGGGAGATATAGGGGTATTCAGCAATCCAGACAAAATTAACCTTATATTGGAAAAAAGATAGAGATGCACACCCATACATACACACTCACATCCTGGTTATGAAAAGATTGTATTTGTAATTGCTGAGAGGAGAGAAGCTGCACTACATAATGGTGAAGCAGTGACTAACAAATATTGTCATGCTGCATTGCAAAAATCTGCTGGAAGATCACTACTATGCAAGCACGGACTAAGGAATGCCTATATGTATGCATTTTATATGAAATATGATCACATACGTGTCAATGTGCTTCTGTGTGTGTGTCCAGAGTCCTGCCTAGCATCATTCTTTTTTTGCCTTCATTTTATTAATGTTAGTCTTGAAGATAAAGCACAAGGTGGGGTGACCTGGCATCTGTTCCTTCTTATTAGTCATTGACTGAACCGGTCCTTTAAAAAATCAGACAGAAACATATGTGTGTGTGTGTGTGTGTAAAGACATACCAGCGCAACTTGAAGGCGAAAGCCTGTGCAAATGTGTGAGTGCCAGTCATCGGAACACTTTTCTGTGAGCTGTGATGTGTAAGAGGGAAAAAGCCCAACTTGACCTTTACAACTGAGGTTGAATTTTCAAGATAGGTGGAAAGATATTAACCAATTGTTGTGAATTGTACAAAAGCAATGTCAAGTCACTGATAGATGATGCATGTGGATTAGTACAACTACTTTCTGCGGGCCTCAGTGCAAAAGATTATTTTGCTGCTCACCTTCTCTGATTTTTGCTTTCTTCCTCTCAACTTTTTCCCCTTTCTTCATCTAACACTGATACCTAGATAATACATAGCAAGTGAAATCCCACAGTGTCTGCTTGTCACAGTTCCTCTCCTTTGGCACTCATTTGTCAAGGAGTGCAGGTATCTTGGTCAGTATTTATTGCAGTGCAGGATCAAAGATTGAGGACACTGACACTGTCTGAATCTTCCTTTGATCCACAAATAGTATTTTCGTTAAAGACAGGTTTGTCTTTGGTTTTCCACCAAACTTTGCATCATAGCCTATTCCCTTTTTTCATCCTACACTGGAATCTTCCAGGGAAATATTATTTCATGATTACTAATTTTTTAAGATCCTCCTCAAGAACTTAGTCATGGTCATGTGACAGTCCAACTCGTGTTTGGTAATACCCTTTCAACTGTAATGCTAGACTAGGACAACCCCTGTGGGATTTTAAGACAGTTCTTCTGAAGATAGAGTTCCTTTATCTTGTATGTTTTATTTGCTCTATTATTAAGTACATGCTTTTATACTTAAGAGTATTAAAAAAGGTTTTAGTTCTTTGCACTCAGTTTAGCTGATCATGCACACCATTCTGGAGCAGGACCTTGTCTCTCATTTTGAAGAAGGTGCAGCATATGTTAGCTAGATGATAAAAAAGTTAATAGTCACAAAAAGACGAAGTGAAATATCAAATGAATTTAATGATTAACAAGGAGAGCAAAAGTTAGACAGCAAGAACTAACATTATTCTCAGAAAAAGATGACTTGCAGACAAATTCTTGTAGTTAGAGGAGAAGAGAAAAGCACTTTTTGTTTGGTTTAAAAAGACTTTGCTGGATAAGCTAGCCACTGAAAAAAACAGTATTTGCCAGTCATTTGTAAGAAACTATTTAAGTGATAGGAAAAGCACCTCACCAACAAGTAAATAAGCACTGTCATTCTTTCAATACAGCTACATCACAGTAGAAATGGAAACATGGTAATGAAGATACACTAACTGACACCAACCCTCCCTGCTGGAAAATCTACGCAGATATTTATGGAAATCGCGTGGAGTTTTGAGCCATTTCTTCAAATCACAAATCATCTTTCAATTCCACTTGGTGATGCTATCCTTACCTACATCCAGCATATTATGGAACTGTTTTGCAACAGTACATCACCCTTCATCTTGAGAAGTTTTCAGGTATTTTATATGGAAACTTGGAGAATTCTCTTTATTTTCTTACCAGCAATGCTTTATATTGACTGAAGATGGACTTACATTGTCTTGAAAGTGCTGTCTCATACCACCAGGTATGATATTTATAAGATATTTGTTACTTTCTTTTGTTTCTGGCTGCAGAAACAGGAATGTGAAAAGCAGTCTGTACATTTGCAACAGCTAACTGGTTAACCAACAAATAAAACACTGAGAGTGTAGGAACAGGTCATATTTAAGCAATCTATTATTATTAAAAATACCTTCTAAGCTTTTTAAACCTGTGTATATTTTTCCAATTCTTACATAACCCTTCACTTGCTCACACAAAAAAAAAGAGAAAGGAGCTGAGAACTTCAACATACAACAGCCCTCTATACAAGGCAGTCATTCATTTCTATCTTAGAATATACTGGTAGAAAAAACCATTCCTCTTAACTCTGATAGTAAACTCACATCTCCAACATCTCCAACATCTCCAACATCACCAACTAGTAATGTCCTTGGAAAAACGCATGCGTCCTAATAGAAGCATTTTTGAGGAAAAAATAACCTAAACTAAATCATGAGCATATCTAGTTTTTCACTGAAATTTAGTATTCTGCTAATCTGGCATAATAGTTGATTTAGGTTGCTGCATAGATAAAGTTCTCCACTGGCTTGTCCAGTGTTGGCTGTTAGCATGTGAATGCAAGTGGTAATAAATATCTTGGCTAAATCAAAACCAGCACTTATTAAAAGGCAAGCTTTTAGGACCTCTGCACTTCGTAGTTGGTAAAATGAGGTGTTTGATTCATAGGAGAAAGGGGTCTGAGAAGAACCAATTTAATTTCCATGTATGCCTCAACATTCTAAGATTACCATGTGCAGGCGGTANGCTGGGGCTCGCTGAGAAGTTCAGCTTGGGCTCTCCCGCCGCTCACCTTTTCCTCTCTGTGGTCCTGTTTCTTCCCTGCCTTTGTTCCTGTCTGCACCACTGAGGCAGCCTGTCGCCGGCACGACCTGCTTTGCCGCGACAACCTGCTCCGCTGTTTCTCCGCTGACGTCGCGCTCTGAGCCGTCCTTGGCCGCGACGACCCGCTCTGCCCGCCGCTGCCCGCACCCTGTTCCGTGCCGACGGAGGGGACACGCAGCCCGCCGCTGCTCGGAAATAGTGCCGAGCCTGCCACGGCAGCCACGCAGGCTCACCGCGGCTCCCAGCGCACACAACCCACCTCCCCCNCGGCTCGCAGCGCACACACCCCACCTGCCACGTAGACATCGACAGGGCTCCCCGCGGTTCTAGCGGTAACATTCCCTGTCTTCTGTCCCTGTCTCCGTCCTCTCTCCCCCTCTCTGCTCTCTTTTCTACCCCCCTCTGGTAGGAGCACTTATCTGTCTTTATTAATAAATGGTTCTCAGATATAATATCACTGTGTATGCTCTTGATTTTTGTCTGAGAAATCTATTAAAAAGAATCCTTCCAAACTCCCCTTGCAGTGGAACGGGACAGAGTCATGGAGAATATTTCTTCCAAGAGTTCTTCTAGAAGTTCTTCTGTCAAGATCTTGAGTGGTTTTTCATATTTACTCTTATCACTGTTTCATTTTGATTA
>VZRJ01001787.1:34153-51846 GCA_013397565.1 Ptilonorhynchus violaceus
ACTGTTTCATTTTGATTAAGATAGACTCTTGAACTGAGTTCTAGTTGATTTCCTAAATATCAGGAATTAAGAGACTACAATAGTCATATTATTGTTATATTTTATAGTGATGCCTAAAATAGGGGTACCTGAAACAGAGACTGAGCAAAGTTAAGTGAATAAAAGGTAGGAATTTATTGAAGGCCTTCGATTGGTACACCTTTGGGTAGTACAGAGCCTGGCCAAGGCTAGGCTGGACCCAAGATGGACCCCGATCACAAGTTTTCCCCCCCAGATATAGGTTTGGTACATTTGCATATCAGAAGTTAATTGCCCAATTACAGTTCCAGGTAATGAAGTAATATTCCCCCATTCACCCACTCCCAATTCACTTTTGTTTATACTTAGGCCTAGGATGGTGACCTTGGTTCCCAGGCCTAGAAGGAATTGTTTTGTTTAACCAGAATGTGAAGAGAGCTTACTTAGCACATAATACGGAGTTCAGAATTACACACCAATACAGTGCAGGATTAGAAAAATCTAAAGGCTAATACTTAAGGCATCAATAGTAATACATTACTCATGCAATTACTTCAGCAATATTATTACCTTACTTATGTAATAAATTAAGCAATGCCTTAAAACATAGTACCAAGCAAATAAAAGTATGTAGTTTTATGAGTTCTATATTGCATGAATATAGTTTGAAATGCTTTTCATTTGTGTACCTAGAACATGAGCTCAGGAAAGTAGGCTTTTGCATTCCAGGAGAGGTATGCAAATAGAATTCACCTCTGGGCTGAGAGAAGGCACGCTGTCTGTGTATTGTGTAAGAACTCATTGTGCATATTAAATAAGCCCCTGGAGGCAAATTTGCTCTGCACCTGATGATACTTACACAAACTGCACAGTACCCATTATTGATGCTTCAAATATATAGTTGTTAATAGTTATTCTCTTAAGAAATTACAGAAAATCACCAGTGTTGAGCATACTATGCTATAGTCCATTTCTTGTGATTTTATGGAGTGGAGAACCAACCAGATTTAATGACAATTAGGAATTATAAGTTTGGCCATGTAGTAGAAATGTGGACTTTTAACTTCAAAAACTCAAGACCACTGGGTTGGTTTGAGGTGCTGCCAAGTAGCACCAGGAAATACATGGGATTATTTTAATAACCCCACTAAAGCTAGGAAAATTCTGTTTGAGCTGCAGAAGGAAACAAAGTAGAATTGCCAGCAGCATAAACAGAAATGCAGGAAATTGCCAGTCGAAATGAGTATTACAAAATATACTGAAAGAAAACAGCAAACTCAGAACACATTTGTGTAAATGCTTCTAACAGTGCTTTGATTTTAGCCACTTTCTGAACTGAACATGGTCCTAAAAATTAAGTTTAGCTGACGAATACAGGATATGTGTGGTAGCTCACAGAGGGAGACTATACATGAGAGAGAGAGCCTGAAGCAACAACTAGAAAAAGAAGCCCTATAAATTGTTATATGGGATATTATAACACATTGTAGCCAGATCTAGCACAACTGAAACATTTTAGAAGAAAGATTTTTTAAAATTCTTGTGGGAAGACCCATCTTGAGGCATTTAAAAAGGATCTGTGTCCAGATGGTAGATGCTCAGCATACTTTGAAGGCTGGGATCTCTTCAGATTTGTTCAGTAGAACTGAAGCACTCAGATGACTTAGTCACCGGCAAGCTGTTGTGCAACCTTCTGTTTTGATGGGATTCCTCACAGACTAACAGAGGACCTGGCCTGATAGGCCTCATGCTTTGGCTCTTACACTGCAGATTTGAACTTCCCTCTCTGAATATTATTTGAATATAATTGCAGGTTGTTTGAAAAGATGAATTAACAGACTGTTACTTTTCTATTGAGTTGAAAAGGAAGATTTATTTCTATGTAATTATGACTCAAGAAAGCGCTATTCAATGACTTTTTAGTTTTAGTTTTCCACTATATGGCAAGCCTTTTTCTTTAAACCATGAATAAAACATTTCAGAACTAAGACAAGACAGAATTATTGACAAAATCATACTTCTAGTTGTGAATTCAATGCACTTTTTATGTAATTGGAATTCTAACCATTTTGTCCAAGTGGCTAAATCTCTCTTTACCCTAGAAATGAAACACATTGAACTAAAAAATTGGTTTAAAATGTTTTTTTCCTAGTAACTGCCTACATCCATATTTTGTGCTCAATGTGGTTGGGTCTGAGCAAATCTCATTCCAAAGGAAAAAACTTTGCTGTTGTCCAGGAAATTGGTAGGCTTTCAGTTGTGTGAAATGGAGTCTGTCAAGACTGCTGATTACATAAAAGAGGTTTAGAGTAACTCAGACCCTCTAAAAAGCAGATTATTATTTCTTTGCTTATGATATTATAGCACTATGTATAATACTTATAATACTATGAATATCCCATTATAAAATATAAACTGTATGAGACTGAAAGTATTTCTCAATGTTTGCACAGTGCTACAAGCAGTGATGCTCCTATCTTACTGTGGCTTCTTAATAACACGTGCCATGTCAAAAGCTCTTCTTTTTTTATCATAATCTCTGTTAGAAATAAATTTTATTAATAGACATGATAATTAACATTATAGCACACCGTACAAGTGTTTTATTTTCTTGTACAAGATATTACTTATTTTAGAATCCGCCTCTCTTAAAAAGGAAGTCTTTAACTGTTTTGCTTAGGATTTCAGAAATTTAATGATTAAATTGGACTTTATATAATCCCCTGGTTCCTGAGGGATAATTACTTACTATGTCCATCAAAAGCCCATCTCTCTGATGCCACTTACATCCATAAAATTAAAATGCCTGTTAGGTCATCTCAACATGTCTGCCAAATAATAAAAATATTACAGTAGCATTGTGCATCTGTCAGCCTGTTTGTCCTCTCTATAAGCACACATTTTTTAAAAGGCAGTTTTATACTATTAAATTGATTACTTGGCTACTTTTTCTATTAGGATTGCCCAGTTCTTGCTAATTTCCATGCTGTTTTCCTTTGAGACTAATTACTTTTTTGCACAATGAAGAGTGCAAGAAATACAGTCTGTATAGGCAACTTGAGGGATTGTGATAGCATGGAAAACGCTGTCGGGGTGCAGTTTTGGCGTATCTTTGTGAAGATCAATTGAAGTACTATAAGTGGAAAAGAAGCAGATAAATTTTTAATAGTAAGAGAATTCATCGTTATTATAAACAAACCTTCCAAGCAGCTTGAGAAGTAAAGCCTAAGTGTCATTTTATGATAGCAAACTAAGGAAAAATAATACAGCTTTAGCATTTTAAAATCTTCTATCTTTTTCCCATGTTTTGCCAGAAATTCTTTATGAGACAAGACTTTACATGTTCCTGGAAGACCCTCAATGAACTGCTTGTTAGTCTAAGTTGTTGCTCTGTGTTGTCTGTATATCCTCAGTTATGCCTGTACTCTGACTCCAACATGGTCATCCCTCTTGGCCTCACACAAGATGGTGCTGGGGCACCAAGTTGATCTCTGACCACTGCTGTGTCTTGCTGAACCTTTTANNTTTGGTATCCTGAGAATCAACATCACTTTCCTACAAATCCAAAACTCTTTCTTTTCTTCTCCAACTGGTTCAAATGTAAACATATGGTCTTTGTTTACATGAACACCAAAACGTAACTTGGCTATACACTCTGAAGATAGGCAGTGCACCTTCCTCTCATCTTTGTTGGATAGAAAACAAGTATTGATGCCAGTCCTGATCTCTGTCAAGAAGTATGCCAAACTCTCTTATTTTGTCCAAAAGTGATAGTTTGCTAAGACACATTGTACAGGCTGACACAGCCTTTCTGAAATTACATTAGATAAATTAATAACCTTGAACAAGGTTACCAATTAGGTCAGGTGACATGAAAAGGCCACTATGGGCTTTTGACATATTTTTGGTACTTTTTAGGTTCCTCCCTGACTGCATGAAGATCAAAGCTTAGATAAAGTCTTAGTGGGAGCTAAGTCTGTGGTCATCAAGTAACACCACATTACACAGAAGGATGTTTGAGAAACAGCTAGGAGAGGGCTTTAAAGGAAGTTTAGGCTTGCAGGTTTGGTTTCATTTTATGCTGGAATGTGTTTCTAGACCATGATGACAGAAGAGATCAGAGGTACAGAGCTACAGCCAAGGTTTTTCAGGTAACAGTTGCACTGGGGATGAAAGGATCTAATGGACACAAATACTGTGGAATTTCTTTGTAACTCTTTTGCACTAAAGCATTAAACTACCTCAGTTTCTCTTAAGCAGTAGATCGAGTCTAAACTTGAACACTTCAGCCCAACAGGCAGCTTTGAATTGTTCCTTTTCTGTAGTTTTCTGACGTTCCCAAGATCTGAAACTCAGCCTTACTTTGAGGTCTAGTTCAGTAATCCCTACACATAAAAACCTCACAAACATAAGCATAAATTTGGACATCTACCTTGATTTCTTTAACATTTTAAGATAACTGCATCTCATTTTCTTTTCCCATTTTTAACTGTAACCATAATGAAATCCAAAATCTGAAGCCTATCTCATCAGCCCTTGCCTGCCAAGTCCTGGTATCATTTTAGCACCAAATTGGCTCTAGTTTGACAAGCTCTATTTCATGTGGTTTCTAAGTCTTAACTGCATGTGTTATGTATCAAAAGTATATATCACCAATTAAATTACTTTTTTCCTGGTTTGTTTAGTTTTAAAATAGCAAGTAGAATGGATAAATATCTCTGTTAAAAGGAGTTCTTTAATGCAAATAGTTTTCAATTTCAGTATTTCTTTAAATACATAATAGAAAGTACCTAACACTGGAAATAAGTTGTTTTAAACTGTGCTGAGGAGAATTAACTTGTTTTAGAAACACTCTTTCAGCTAGATCTTCATGAAATACATTTTGTGAAAATATATGGAAAATTCTTCATATCACAGGTTTTGAATGCTCAGCATAGCTTGTTCCAAGAAATCATAAAAGCTTCTTGTATTCTGTAAATGTTGGGCACACTAATATACTGGAAACAATTTTAAAAATTACAGATAACATTTTATAATGCTTTAGACTACCAAAAATAAGACTGGTAAGGCTTACTTTCTGGTAGAAGACAGTTTGACATACCATGTCAAATATTCCCATAGAGAGTAGCTTGACAATGTTGTTAATCTGTACCCCTTAAGTGTTTGCCTGCAATGAATTTTAAATGTAAAAATCTAGCAAAAGATCAGACTTTGGTCTTTTATATTTTTCTATGGCCACTGCTGAAGACAGGAGACATAACTACATGGATTTTTGATTTAGCACAGCATGGTCATTTCCAGATTCACATTAATGTGAACGAAATAGCCAAAGATTTAATTGGTCAATATTATTCTTCTAGTGCACTGCAGGTATTGTTTGTAGAAGGGTCTGAGTTGCAAAAGTGCGAGACACAGTCCTAAGAAAATAGATATTACCCTGCAAAGAGTTTTAGAGTATTTGTTTTTTGGGAGGAGAACAGTATCTGCTAGAAGAGTGACTTGTCCCACCAGCTGGCTCTCCTGTATAAGTTGAACACCATTGTTAGGCTAGAAAGAGGGGAAGAGAATTAAGGAATGTACTAAGGAAGCAGTAAATATAATATTGCAGTATTGCATAGTTAGCTGTTCCTTACCAAAAAAAGGGTGCAGCTGCAAGAATCATTAATCCTCTCTAATTCTTTGCCAATCTTGATGTTACAGAAGTGGTGGGAAGTAGAACTAATGGAATCTGAGTATGGATATTAATTCTTCTTTTGTAATTTCCTGTGTAATTTGTTTTTGGTAGATTACCGTTGTATACGAAAGAGGATATGAGACTTCTACAAGATATAAAATGAACAAGTATGTTAAAAAAAGAGATTAAGTCGTTCATAAGAATGAAGAACTGCTCAAACAGAAATCATTTTATAATCTCAAATGATTAATGTCTCAGATTTATATCAATCCATGACAAAGAATTTTCTTTCTGTTACATATGCCTTTGTTGATTCCTAAAATGCCAGAAAGCCATCTACAGAATTTTTACTCCTTTTTATTCGCCCTACTATTCGCCAATAAGCATAATGACCCTTATATCAACACATTCCCCAAATCTTTCTGTTCAGTCAATTTGTAGTTCCTTCTAGGACTCAATAGGCTTATTCTATATTTGCCAAAATTCAAAAAGATACCACGGAATCATTTGGACTGAGTAGCTCTGTGATCTATCTTGTAAGCTTTTGTCCCAAAAGACTACATATCATCCCATTCATTTGTTGAATTATGTTTAATTCAGCCTTTTTCCTGGGGGTCAGCTCTGTTCTGAGAACTTTTGCCTGATCCAGCTAGTAGTTGGGCATAGGCAGTCAGGGGTTAGAAGTCAGAAGAACAAGCCAAGGCAATATCTGATCAGTGATGGCTTCACAGTTCCTTTTCTGCTTGTCATTTCCAGGATAAGACAATCAGAAGATATTGGATATAATAATGGGGACCACCAGGAGACACATGCACTCTATGGAGGCCTTGAACTGCTATAAATGAGAGAGACTGCAGATTTCAGGGTCAGGTGGACATGCTGTTCCAGGAGCTGGAAGTATCAGTATGGACACCAGCAGCTACTCTGAATTTCTCAGCCACATTCTATTCCTTGTGTTCCTGATCCCAGATTTCAGTAGTCAGAATCCCACCAAAAAATCATTCCCTTGGGTGCTGTCCCTTCCAGACAAACTAACTAAGGGCCTGAAGTAGCTGTGTTAGAAATAATTTTCTTGGTACTTGTGCTAAAGCTAGGGCTGCGGCTAAGCAAGATAGGCTTTTTCATGTAGATGCATTGGCTTTGTAGAATATAATGTACTGTTACTGAAAAATATGCATTTCTGTAATAAAAAATAGGGACTGAAATAACAGGGATCGCATGTAGATCTGCAGGTCTTTATAACATGTAGCCTCCCACCAGTCCCTCTGTCCAAGCAATTGGTGGTTGAACAGGCTCTCAGCTGATGCAATGGGCTGGCTTGGGGGTCCCTAGGCTAGGAAGTGAAAAGTGTGGGATGGCAGCAGTGAGGCTGCCACTGCCAGAGTGAGCATTAGTAGTCACAATGATGAGCAACAGTGTGCTTTTAACCTATGGGCAGGTGACTCAAGGCAGGAAGGAGAATGGTACCTGCCATTCAAATCCCTCTGTGTCTGAGAGACAGACAGGAGAATGGTCCCATACTGATTTTAATGACAGAGAGTGAAACTGAAAGAAGATCCCAGTGCAGCTGAAGTAATTGATAATGGTGCCAGTGAGTCCTGCCCTGTGGCCCTGTAGGGCTTTCAGGCCTGCAGAATGGTTACTATTGTTTACACAACATGTTTAGTGAGGGATGATCTTATTGTCTGGATATGAGCCAGCAATGTGCGCTCACAGCCCAGAAAGCCAGCTGCATCCTGGGCTACATCAAAAGCAGGGTGGGCAGCAGGGCAAGGGAGGTGATTCTGCCTCTCTGCTCTGCTCTCATGAAACCCCAGCTGGAACTCTGCATCCAGCTCTGGGGATCCCAACAGAAGAAAGATGTGGACCTGTTGGAGTGGGTCCAGAGGAGGGCCATGAAAATGATCAGAAGGCTGGGGCACCTCTCCTATGAGGAAAGGCTGAGAGAGCCAAGTCATTCCCCAAGTCTGGGGAGACCTTATTGCTGCTGGTCAATACTTTACATGGCAAAGACATTTTATCAGGGCCTGTAGTATTAGGAAAAGTGGTAGTGGTTTTAAATTAAAAGATGCTAGATTCAGACTAGATATAAGGAAGAAATTGTTTACGATGAGAGTGCTGAAACACTGGCACATGTTGCCCAGAGAGCTGGGAGGTGCCCCATCCCTGGCAACATTCAAGGTCAGGTTGGACAGGGTTCTGAGCAACCTGATTTGCTTTAATATGTCACTGCAGGATGCTTGGAGTAGATATCCTTTAAAGGTCCCTTCCAACCCAAACTAGTCTATGATTCTCTGGTTCTCTCATTCTATGCAAAGTTCTTAGAGCCGTTTATCTATAGCCATGGCTAAGATGATTTTGGAAGATTCAGAACATCATCTTAATGCAGGAAATGAACAATTATGAATGACTTTGCATATTTCCAAGGCCACTTTCACTTTTTTCTGTTGATTAGGTAAGCTGTGTAGAAGAGACATACTGAAGAGAATATCCTCAGAGGCAGGTTATTCCTGTCTTTTACCGACAAAGCTACTGACAGCATGCAGTGTGTCTAGTTTCAGACCCAGTTAAACGGGAACCCTAGCCTGACAGTAAATGCAGAGCTCCTAGATGCTCCTCCAGTTATCTATAATCTTCTTGCTGATCTGTTTTCTCCATTTGTTTTTTAATACACATTTCTAATATACTTTATACAAATAACAGTTATTGGTTTTATGTCACACGTTATGCTTATGCTCATCAACTATATTTAGTAAGAAGAACTAAAAGACAGCAGATTTAGATTAGATATTAGGAAAAATTCTTTGCTGTGAGGGTGGTGTGGCACAGGAATACGTTGCCCAGAGAAGTTGTGGGTTTCCCATCCCTGGAAGTGTTTGAGGCTGGGTTGGATGGAACTCTGAGCAACCTGGTCTAGTGGAAACTAGACAGCAGAGGGGTTGGACTAGACGATCTTTGAAGTCCCTTCCGACACAGGCCATTCTACAATATATTTTGGGGTTCTTTAAAATGTTCTTTGTGTCGTTGCATTGATCATTTAGATCAAGGGTTTCAACCAGAAAATTCATGTCAAAAGAACAGGAGGATTTTGGGAATATCATTTTAGGGTTCTGGAAATGGAATACCACATAAAAAGGTGAAAATAATTGTGTCCTGTATTTCACTCTGAGAAAGCAAACTACAAAACATGCTTACACTGAAAGACTGAATCAATTAAAAAATGCAATTAAACACTGAAATAAGAGTTGTCACTCTGATAGTTCTATCATATTTCAACTTTATTTGGAGGTTTAAAATAAGATTTTCTTTGTGGAACAAGCCCAGGGCCATGGCTCAACAAGGCATCTCTTTAATTAGATTTAATATGGGTCCACATAATACACTGTAATGGCTTAGAAAAGATTCACATAGGTAACAGAGATATTGACAGGTCATAGAGATAAAAAGGAATTAAAGAAGTTTTTATTTTAAATAAACCTGAAGAATTATTCAAATAGTTGGTTGCTTAAGCACATTTATTCTCATGTTTTGAAAATGTTTCGTAGAGTATAAAATTTTATGGACCCTAGGTCCTGAACAGGCATCAGCTCCTTTGGTGGTGTTACAGCTTCTTTTATTTGTGTTACAGCGTCTTTTGTTTGTGTTATATCAGCTTCCATTGTATGGAAGAGTTGGTTCTTGATAGACATTTTCCTGAGAACTGATAGAAGATTTTGACCCTTATTTCATACTGATTTAAAGAATTCCGTGTGTGCACAGTTTCAGGGACTGTATCGACACTATTCCTCCAAAATAGTTGCTATCAAATTATCAAATGTTAAGAAGAAGATCTTTCTGACCAAGATGTGAAATATTTAGTATAAAATAAAAAAGGAACAAAGTTTAATTTGCTTCTAGAATTCAGCTGAAACATAAATCATCTAATTATGTTTGAAATCCCAAAGGCCTCAAAAACAGTTTTCTATTAAGATCTCTCACATTGTTTTGCAGACTCATGAGATCTGAACATTTAATTGTTTTACCTGACTTTTGCGTTTTCCCTTTCATTGATCCCTAAAATGCAGCTACTTCTTTTCACTAGGTAATTCTACAGAAAGCAGGTAAGCGTGCCCAACTGGATAATTAGAAAAGTCAAAATGAATGCTACTAGGTCAGTAAATGATGGGATTTATAAAAAACAGACAACAACGACAGCAACAAAACCCAACAAAGCCAACAAACAAATGAAACAACAGACAACTGAAAAAAACCCCCAAAATAACAATAATAAAGTGTTTCCAGCCTAGGAGCTCCTTCGGACTAAGAGAACTTATATACATTTTAAAGGCCCCTCATCTGAAAAAACAACCCAAACCAGTTGGATCAATGAGTGTCAACAGAACAAATAGACTTGTTGGACTACACAGTGAAGCATTACAAAGCTGAATGAAACGATACAGAAAAAAAAATTTGTTCTTGAGAATAAGGAGTTTGAATTTGAGTGGGTTTAGTAATAGAGAAATCTTTCAAAGTTTACGTACTGCATATTTTCTGTTACTAAAGAAGTAGTCATCTTTACACAAAGTATTTTGGAAATTGTGTGTCACGGGTTGTAATCGGATGAAGTTTTGGACCAATGAACAGTTGTTTCACCTAGCGAAATTTGCATATTGAGGAGGAAGAAGACGGAAGTGACACCGGAAGTTCATCCATCTTAGTTCTCTGCTCTGCTTTGGAGGAGAGAGGTCTCAGCTCGCAGCGGGGCTTTGGCCCCTCTGGGGTGACCTGCCAGGCTCTGCCGCTTCTCTGAGGGGTGGCAGGAGCAGATATATGCACTGGACAGCGGCAGCACTGCGCCGGCAGCTCCTAGACCATGGCAAGACCTTTGCCGCTTCTGGAGGTGTGGCTTCATTTCAAACTGATATCCTACTATGCTGCAGGAAGACACCGCATTGGAGACTGCATGCCGAGGGACACGTATAATGAACACTTTCTAAGATCAAGATTCTTCAGGTATATACTATGAGATATTAGCCTTTCTTCCAAGCTAGAGAGAGAGAGAGAGAGAAGACCTGGTTGCACAGCGAGGAGACAACACGATGGGGCCACATGGCTGGGAACCTATTATGGCCACCCCGGAGTCAGAGGAGAGAAGATACATCAAATATACGCCTGGGGCTTTTTCTTCTGTAAGCCTTAATGAGCTTTAAATGCAATTTAATTATTCTTCTATAAGCCATGAAACATATCTGGGGGGATGGACAGTTTGTTTCCCACACCGCAGGAGGAGTGGCCCATTAAAAGCGCGAAGATACTGAGATATTTGTGGAGGTTGAAGAGAAGGACCTTTTACTTTTATCTAGATTGGAGATAACACATCTTATCCTTAAAAACACACCCCATGAACTGTTTCTTGGGAGAGGAACTGGTTTGCTCATTGCTGCAGGTTTTTCTCCAATGGGACTACTGCTTGTGTTGCCAGTTTGCAGCAGAAGAGAGAGACTCAGTTTCTGTATTAAGAAGGACCCTTAAAATCCCATGTTTTGTTTTAACTTCATGCGTTCGGTAGAAGGTGAGATTGGTGGTTTTTGGGAGAAGGGAAATGTATCTTATGTATTGCCTTAATATCTGTTTATTATTCTTTTATTTTTAGCTCTGGTAGTGTTAGTAAATAAAACTATTTCACTAGTTTTAAGCTTGGGGCCCGTTTTCTGCCATCTTATATCCTCTAAAGAATATAATTTGGGGGTCTGGGGTCTTCCCTCAGGCTAACTGATTACATTGTGGAATGATTTTTTTCTCATCCCTTTATCTAATTAAGGATATCTATTCATACTAATAACTATTAAATCTGGCTTTTTTCCTCCTGTTGCCTTCAGGAGCAGCTGAGCAGGAACATGCATTTTTGTAAATGTTCTTCTTTCATTTCTAGAAAAGAAAACGGGAAATAAAGAAACTCTACAATTATTTTGTACCAACTGTAGCAATGCCCAAAATCTTTATAAATCTAAATTACTTTCTTCTATGTGTGAAAATAGTTAATAGTGACTCCCTGTAGCTAACACCAGTCTAAGCATTGGAGCAGAATATTAAACAGTCATAGCTCTTTGTGGAATATGAAGGGCTTTTTCAGCCCACAAATCTGACAGTGATGTACCTGTAACCCACCTGTCTCCTATACACAATGTCTGAAACTGTTACCATATGCAGAGATCTCAGAATGGACTTACAGTAACAAATGGTGATTTATTTCTCTCTTAATGAAGAAAAGAACAAAAAATTTCTTACAAAACCCCAAGCTGGAGAACACAAAAAGCAAGCCCTGAATTACCTTCCTTGTACATGAGCTGCGCTCAGTTGCACTTCTTGTGCAGCAGAGAACTACCATGTGATGCCAGTGTCCATGTTACTTTCGAGTACTCAGTGGCTGAGCAGGAAAATGCATTGCCTTCCTCTGCATCTTCATGTTTTCTAGTTGTTCTAGGAAAGCAAATCTTCACCACTGTCGGACAGGTGATAAACAAACTAACATAAAGACAGCATGATGGTTAAATTTTCCTCTTTTTTATTGGTTACAACTTCACTACTCTTTATTGAAAGAGAGGTGGGGTGTTAAAGGCTCCAAGTAAGTCAAAGTCAGTTTTAAAGACCTCTTGTCACCATGCTGTGCAGTGTAGAATTATTGTAAGGCTTCGTAAATTTCTATAGCACCCTCAATTATTTGTCAGCCAGATCTGCCGTTAGATTATCCCCTGAGCAACAGATGCAAAAGTGGCATCTAGTTGGCTCCAGGAAAATGGTGAAAATATCTTGAATTGTGTTATATATATTATTATTATATATTATGTATGATATATATGTCTATCCATAAGTGTGTGTATATACATGTATATATCTCCCAAATGAAGACTGTCTCAGTCAAACTTCAGAATCTATCCTGTTATAGAAGGGAACTACCAGCTATGGCTTCTAAAATGCCTTTGAAGTGCTTTAAGAGTAGATTTAGTCTAATACCAGACAGAATTTACATAGTATAATACTACACAATATACTAAGTGTATATTATATACAGTATATTATAGTGTATAATATACTGTATATTACTAAGTGTAGTAATATACAAAGTGTATATTACTAATGGAGATTTAACCTGTTTCATGACAGCAACAATAAGTGACCATAATCCTTTGGAGTTCCCTTTGGCTTTGTTTCATGCATGAACCTGATTGACAAACTTAAAAGTCTAACTAAGAAAGGCTTCTTGCTGTGAAAGCTGAGCTAAAAGGTATCAGCACATCACCTACATTCATCAGAACAGAAGAATTTATTATTGATAGTTTCCTCACTGCAAACTCAGCAAGAAAAATGAAGTTTAACAGAAAAAAACAACAGTGTTATTCTTTTCTGGTAAACAGAAAAAAATGTAATATATAACTTGATAGAGCAGAGGACAAAGTCAGTAAATAATTTCTTCCTTACTGCGTTTAGAGGTGGAGTTAATTGCTTTACTAAGAAAGTAAAACAAATCATAATGAGCAATATATTCATCTAATTGCTCATGAAATACTTGGAAGAAGATCCTGAAATTTAACAATGCAGTTTTTTCTAAATAACTGACATGATAGATTTAACAAAATTTAGCCTGTGATTTAGTATGAGCACCTCAGAATTCTCTGCATTTTGTAACAGTACAGAGTGTGACTTCATTAAGATGCTGAATATTCCTGAACAGTTGGAATATTTTTATTTCTTTTACCGTGGTGAAATTTTTGACCTTTTTTTTTTTTTATTATTTGGTTGCTCTCTTCCACTTAGCAGTAGAGATGAGTTTTTCCCAGACAAAGCAATCTTAAGATTGGAAAGGAACTTAGGAAGTAAGAAAAATTTTTCTTT
The DNA here is from genome assembly GCA_013397565.1 of Ptilonorhynchus violaceus. Lineage (NCBI taxonomy): Eukaryota > Metazoa > Chordata > Aves > Passeriformes > Ptilonorhynchidae > Ptilonorhynchus > Ptilonorhynchus violaceus. Next base: position 47,718 of record VZRJ01001787.1, read on the forward strand.
TATCCTTACAGTAATTATAGTAAGTGGATAAGTGGTTTTGTTGTTTGGAGTCTGGAGATTATTAGTAGGGACAAGTAGGCCTGCAGGTTATCAGTAGGAACAGCCGTGTCAACTGAAAAAGATCAGAAGAGAAGAATGCATCAACAACACTAATGAAGAAGTCTAAACAATCTGTTGCAACACTGGGTGCTGTGATTATCCACAAAATTTCACTGTTAATTGACCCCCTGGCTCTGTTTTCAACCACTAAAATGGGGTCCATCACAGATATATCTCTTCCAGGGGTGGCAAGTGCTAAAGCAGCATCAACACTGGCTTTAGCACCCCTGAGCAGTGCCTGTCCCTCTTTAATCTAGTGATACAGACATAGTGAAAGACTTAGCGCTGCCCAAAGGTAAGCAACCAGTGATCTTGATTTTCACCTCACCTTGGTGTTAGCCCCAACCTTGTACAAGCTTACTCCCACATCTTTTTTACAACACTCTTAGATGTATGGGTGAGAAGTGCTGTTCAAGTGCTAAATGTTGACTAATTACTGTTATTACAAACATTGCAAAGTTTGCTTGCTGGGGGTTTTCAGTGTGAGGGCCCTAACCACAGATAAAGAGAGATGAGCGGGAAATGACATTGGTTCCCGTGGAGCGATGTATTGTACACAAAATGCTTTATTTTTCCCCTCCTAAAAACCAAATTGTTTTGTATTATTGTTTATCATCCTGTAATTGCAAGTATTTTCGAAGGAAAAATGGTTGTTCTTTTTGGATTGGTGTGAAAGTGTGCATTTAGAAAGGGCCTAATGTGAAATTTAGACAACAGAGGAAAGTAAAAGGAAACTCAGGGGTAGCATATGCCCTTCTTAGAGAGCCTGAGCTTCCTTTGTGTAAATTAACATAATTAACAGTAACATGAGTTATATATATACTATGCAGGGGCCAGCATCCCAACTACAGAATACTACTATTCAAACACGGTCAATGACTATGCAATGTGACATGCCAGTACCTTCCTGCGGATTGAACTGGGACTGAATTCCAGATGGAAAACAATACGAAAGTTTTAAATATGTCTTTCTGTTTAACAAAGTTGCACTTCTGAGATTGTCTGGAGAAAGATACAATAGATAAGGAAGAGAGGCTCACAATGGAAGTAGTTGTATGCACATAGAAATAGTTTGCTGCAGAATCTTTTAATAAAATGTAGAATTGTGCTAAATGTGTTTACATTACTATTTTCTCTGCTTTCTCTCTGGTTGGTTTTGTATACATCAGTCTGATGGAGAGCTGTTTTACTTCAGATAATATCTTAACAGTGACTTCAAGAGCAACAACCAAAGGTGAGACATTGTAGAAATTAGGATAATTAGCACTGCTGCTCTATGTCAGCATATACTAAAATGTGATCATCTGTTGATGTGAAGGTCTTAGAACTAAATATTTTTCAAGAATATGGACATGTTACAGAAAAAATTATATTATAAAAGGCCCATTTTGAGTTTGAAAAGGCTGAGTGAAGAAATAAAGGTATGTAAGCTCTCAAACAAAACTACTATCAAGCAAAGACTGAAGGCTGATTACATACACCAAAAATACAGCCAAATAAAATAGAAGAGCACATGCTGATGTTAAAGAAAAAATTGTTTCTTTAGAGAAATATAGGTAGAGATTCTTTTATGCCAAATGGAAAAAAAACCCCTCTGTACTTCTTTTGTTACTGTGCTCACTTCCCTGTAATTTTACATACTGAATTTAATGTTGTTAGACCTTGTGCTCTTGCCATAAAAAAATCTAATTGTGAATTAATGGGCATGCCTGTAAGCATTTTGTAGAGGAGTATGCATTGACATTCACAAATGTGCATTCTCATTACTTTCAGTATTGTATGTTTTTAGGAAATTGGGTCTTACACACCCACCAAAACCAACCTGTATAGTCTAATATTCTATTCCATTTTCAATATGGCTTAAAAGTTGACACCTGTAAAGCACTAGTTCTCAAAAGCTGTAAAGGCAAGATTTCTATCTTTAGAAGTGGATATTAGTAAAATTGGGAACTTTTACATGTAGAGAAAGACTGTAGAGCCAGAACAACAAACGGGCTGATTTGTCCTCCTGACAGCTCCTGTCAATTAATGAGAAGCACAGTATGTCTACTGCAGTCATGGAGAGCAGTGGTGTCACTAGGATCAAGCCAGACCCCCCGGCCTTATCACATAGGCAGTCCATCACTTTCTGCAGCGGAGCAGAGAACCTGCTTGAAATTCCAAGCAGAAGGGAAATAACAGCCCAAAAATTTGCTCTTAATTTTTTTGTCTTCCTCGAAGGACAGGTTATGGTTAAGAAATGAGGGCTAGAGCACGGGCTGTAGTACAGCTACAGCTATTAGCTCACTTTTCCCAGATAATAGTGATCCTGATGTATCCTGAAAGGGAACTCAGAGATGTCTTGTGACATCTGAGACACCTCATAAACAAATTTAACCGTCCTTGCTGCATAATTAGGCAAACTGAAATGCCCGTCAGTGTTTGTTAATAGATTTATTTCAGTAGGAGAAGATGAACCTGAAAATCATCCATCAGTCCTTTTGATTTCGGTAGCAGTGTCCTTGAACTATGAATGAAGAGTGAGAGGAGCTTCCATACAGGTGTTTGTAGGGACACATCCCAGATATATCATTCTTAAATTCCCTCCCTTTACTGTGTTTCGTTTTGTTTAAAGTTTGGTGGGAGGCTGAAAAGGGAGGAGGAGTGAATGTCTAACGAGACAAGGAGAAACCACATTTTCGGTCAGTACAAATCTTTATTAAAAGCATTGTTACACAGTTGCTGCAACTAGAGCTTTCATTCCACAATATGGACTAACTTTCTGTGTTATTCCAGGCTTTCCCACCCTTCAAATTGTATCCTTTCTCCCAAGATTCATACACATCTTTACATTTCCATCCTAGCAACCCATATGTTTCATTTCAGCTCCCTTTTTTTCCTAAGAAATTAAATTTTTTTTACAAATGGGACATCCAGTTTTCATTTAAAATATGTTGCTCTTTCCCCCAGACTTTCTTTTTGGAAAATTGGACATTTTCTACTATGTTGTGCTGTCACTTTCAGTCTTCCTTACATCATGGTTTATTCTTCTTAAACATGGTCCACAGAGCTGTGGCTGGGTTTTCTGGCTGGATTTTTGTAATCAGTTTATCATCAGTACAGGCTGCTATGAGCACATACTTCGATTATAGAACTTGTTGTTTGCCATGTGACTTCTTTAAGCATGGTTTCTTGATATAATTTCGCTTCAGAAATATATATTTACCTGCTGTGCACCCCATTCTCTTGTGTTATAAAGGGGACTTTTTGTACAACAGATGATCTATTAAGTGCTTCACTGTACCTTTTCTCTTCCATTTTCACAGAATTTTCTGTTGTAGATAATTGATGAGCTGAAACATACTTTTAGCTGTGGTGTCTTAGACTTGGCATGAGGAATAAAAGAATTAATATTTATGATACTATAAAAACGATTCTGAGCTGTACATTCAGAAATTGAATTTGGCCCAGTACATTTACTAGGGAATGGTCTGGGGCGAAAGAGTTATGATCTGAAAATTTAATTTGGAGACATTGCTAAGGGTATGTTTAATCTCTGTCTAACTGCAAAGCTTTCTCACATAAAATTTTTTTGATTTTATTAGGCAGATCATGACAACAGCTGAGGTCAGCAGAGGTAGCAACTAGATGTCTACAGCCAGAGAGTGTGATCTAATTCCTTCCCCAAGGAGCAGTGGAAATACAGTCTGCAGGCCAATCATCTTGATTGGTGCAGGCATTCTTCCAAGCACAAGAGAAGTTTTGAAATACTAGGGGCTAGAGGCAAAGTAGAGAGATGATTAGAAGATAAATAGCCTTTGCATGAGATCAGGCAATTTTTTTTGTATCGGTCTTGAAATCAAATGTTCCTTTGGACATGTAAAATTAATTTAATCCTGAAATAGCACTGAACCCAGGTAAGTAGATGAAATATGTTATGCAAACTCTTCCTTTTACTTTGGTCCTATTCTCCCTCTTTTTAAAGATATTTTGTCTGTGGATGAATGTGTTGGTTTTGCAGGGCCTGTGCTTTGGTAGCGGGGTGGGGGGG
>VZRJ01001791.1:0-154324 GCA_013397565.1 Ptilonorhynchus violaceus
TGTTCTTAAGGGCTGCTTCCCAATTTGCAATTGAAGATTAGACTGAGTGAAAGAACCATCAGTCAGTGCAATTTTAGAACATTTTAAAGCATTACAGAAGCAAGAGTAAACCTGGTCTTTTCATGATGTGAACATGAATAAAAGGTGACACTGTGGCAGCTACAGAATATTTTCTTTCTTCATCAAGGCTTTCTTCTCAGCTTTTCTCCATCACTCATGTACTTGCATAGGCTTTTAAGCAAGCTACTGTAAAAACATGGAAATTATTTCCATGTCTAGCCAATCCTCTCTTGGATAGACATGCCTCCCACATGGTCTACTGAGTCTGCCACTGAGCCTATCTAGTGACTAATAAAGTCTTGCAGTTCTAGTGCTCTCAAATGCACTTATTACTTCTGGCATCCCAGAAATGAGAGGGCTCACTCATCTCTCTTAGTCCAGCCAGAATATCTCCTACTTTGTCACTTCAGATATTTAGATATATTTCCCCAACATGTATGGCTAATAGGGCTGGGGATAGGCTCCAGCACTGCTCCGTGATAACTTGTTGTCAAAGCTGTAATTAATATCTTGTCTGGTGCTTTTTCCCACACCAGGTAGCACTGGTATATTTGGATAATAGTCTGGTTTTAGCAAAATGCAATGGCTGTTCTGAATAGGCTCTGTACATGAGGTCATGATATTTTTTTGAGGAAAAAAGTGTGCTATACGGGTGTAAACTTTGTTGTGCTACTTGAGCTTAAGGCCAAGGAGTGGGGCCTTGCCCATAGATACTGTCCCTACATAATCTATTTCTCTGCAAATGTGCTAAACTCCTGGAGAAACGTGCCAAGAAGGCAAATAACTGAGTCTCAGCAATCAAGTTTCTTAACTTTCTAACACTCTGGCTGATCACTTCTCATTGGAGCATTTCAGGCCTTTACCTTCCCATAAACACTCACACATACATATTCCCCTTCATTTTCTGTAAACAAAGATTAATAAATGAGAAACTGTCATAATAATAGAGAAATGTCTCTCAGCTGAGGGCCTTTTATTGCACAGTGACCTCTCAAAGTCTGCCACTCCAGAAGCTGCCAAGCTTCTGTGACACAATTGTTGCTGTAACCCATCCCAACAAACAGTGAAGATGATGCTGCAAAAGGAAGGTTGCAATGCAGAGCTAAGCCCTTGAAATAAAGTGGCAGTTTGCCAAGCTGACATTTTATTACTTTTTCATATTACTGAAAGGTTTTGTTGTTTTCTTGACCTAAGATTTAGAAGAAACTATTATGTTTTCTTCATTAACCTTTCTTGATACAACTCTCTACTCATGCATATGGTTGTAACTGGTTTCTTGAGCACTTTGCAGGTGTGGCACACACTATCCTCTTTTGCTATACTATTTCTTTAATAGAAAAATAGTAAGACATTCTCTAGAAGAACAAGTAACAAAGAAGAATCCTGTATCAGTTTTATGAGTACAAAAGAAGCCAGCAGCTCTGTGCATTGGTGTGGTCAGAAAGTGCTCTCAAATATTGGTTTCTATTTTAAAAATTCCTCTCCATTTGTTCTCTTTCTTAATCTTCTATTATCTTTTTAAATAAACCCTTACAATGGCCACATCACTTCACTCTTGCTTATGAAAAATTATACATAGCTATCAAAACACTGTCAGGGTCTTAAAATCCTCATTCCTAGGGGAGTAGATCTCTAAAAGTCTGCACTAACCTATTAGCATGAACAAAGAAAAACATAATGTAACTTCAAAAATTAAACCTTCTTTTAAAACAGTAAATAAAAATCAAGCTCAAAGATCCAATTATTAAACTATGTACTGTAACTCAGGCAAAGGTTGTCATGAATCCCTGTCTTCAGTAAATGAATATAGATTTTAAGGATTAGATGTATATCTTGCCTAGCAAGCACCTGCAGTAATTGAAGATGCTGCTGTTCCACAGCAACATGTTACTGCCTTGGTGCTGGAGGTTACTGCATTGACCTGCATTCTTCAGCCACTTACTGTGAGATCCAGCAGCTTAGACCAAGCCACATTTCAATGACAGTACAAAATAAAACCACTCAACTTAGCACTGGTTGATGAACACTCTCATGCCTTGTTGATGCATCTGTCCAGCAGGCAACTGGCAGGTTGTTTTTAAACTTTTGCAGCTGATTGCCATGTGACATGCACCTAAGATGTTAACTGTAAAAAGATGAAAATTAAAATTTGTACTTCTAATCTGCTTCTTCAGAAACCAGGCTGCTCTCTGGAGCACTTTTTGGTCTAGTTTGAAACTCGGATTGCTCACAAGTCTAGCACTAGTGCTTCAGACTTTTCTACAACTAGCCCAAAATTAATACACAAATTCAAATCTTCCTGTGAGAAAAAAACTTCTTTTAAACACAGCCAGGGTATGAATTTCATTACTTAGTCTCTTCCTGCAACACACTAAACAAACTAATTTAAACAAGGAAATGTGACAGTTATGGTTTGCCCTGAGGCAAAAGCCCTACAGAGATATGGGTTGCAGAATGAAAGCTGTGACAATCTGTACAATATACATAAATGCAAAACAAAGTGATGGAGTGAAATCATCAAGCATCTGAAAAACAAAAAATAAAACTCCATTCCCTACATCAGAAGTTATCAGTAAAGTACTACCAGTACAGAAAGTTTTCATGATAGAATTCAGCACATATCACATTCAGACTGATGGAAACAAAGATGCTTGTAACCCTGTTCTGAATTGCCTGAACAGTAGCTCACAACACAGTTTTCTAATAGTCAGAGTGGAGAAATGTGCTTCTGACAGGGTACCTGAGGAAAAAAATGCCATTTTCAATTACTTACTTCATGAGATCCTACACTCTACAGCATAATCACTTCTGTAAATTATGAAAGCTTTGCTCCTGTTGTAATGACTTGGTAATAAGTCCAAATGCATTGGAGCATGACAGAACATCTAAACCATTACACAAAGTGTAAAAGATCATTACCTGGTTCAGAAATTATTATTGTAAATAGCATCTTGTGCAATTAACAATGTCCATTGAATGTGAAAAATGACAAGTCACTTTCAGGCAGCCATACATTGCTTCTCTAACATTTGCATATCACTGTGCATATCACAAGGACATCTTTATAGTTAGAACCAAAAAGTCTTGAAAATTTGGAATGTATGTGTTTGAGCAAGAGTGACCATGAATGTCTTTGCTGGATGTCATCTGTTTGCAGTATGTGTTGAGCTCTAGGATGTGATAACCTCAGACATTGTCTGAAATGGATATACATTTGATAATTTTCTGCTATCTGAAAATAGTCTAGATGTAGCTTCCAACTGTCATGTGCTATCCATATGCTTCTTATCTATAATCAAAACATAATAAACTCATCCCATCAAAAAATAAATTTGGTGAAATAAGGCTTTTAGATCAGTGCATAATGAAAGCTGCCTTCTACGCTCTCTTCGTAAGGGGCAATTTCAGTTTTGAACATCACACAGTTGGAAAGTTTCTTGTAAGTTTTCTGAGAACAAAAAATGCATTTTTGTTTTGATACTTTACGGTTTTGGATCTTAAATCATCAATGTAACTGTCTTTAGTGAAAAGATAATGTGATTACAATGACTGTGTCCAACTGATGACAGTAGGGTCCTCTATTTTCAAAAGAGATTGCCCTCTTTTTAATGATAATTTATGAAATGACACATAAAAAACCTACATTCTTCAACCCTTTTATGTTGAGCCCTTTAACATCATAAAGTAATCAAAGTGAGTTTCAGCTTTCTGTGCTTCACCAGAGCACCTCATCAATAAAAAACAAGAAAGGATTTTCTCCAACAGGAGAAAAATCTACAGCAAGTTCTCCTGTCCTTGTCCTAAGTCCAGGGATGCATTACTCAGGGGATACTGCATCAGTGCTCACTACACTCTTACTGCATTTTATGAAGTTTCAGTAGCCTCTTGGTTTTCATTACTTTGTTCTCTAACCCCCTCCTTTTCACCTCTCTCCATCTTGACTCTCATTGCATAGAAAACACCCTAAATGCAATTACACCCACTCTTGAGGGGGTTTTGTGCTGTATTTCAAGATTTCAGCATACGGCCTGTTTCTGAAACCGAATTGCTACTCTAATTATAGTCACAATCAGGGAATATTACCTTATCCCTTTAAATAAATTTTTATTTAAATATTTTATGTCAGAGAAAAAATGTAGATGTGGGTTCCTAAAGAAACATGGGGTGTTTATATGCCTATATATGTTTATTACAAATATAACCCAATGACCTTCAGATCTTCATAATACACAAGGTCAGAAATAAGATGGAATAGACGTGCAACAAAACCAGTCTTGACAACAGAGACATGTCTTCTTTCCACTGTTTCTTTATCCAAAACCCAGTCAAACTGAACATTTTCTGAGCTTTGAAAAACTTGGCTACATTTTCCCCATCAGCATTTTCTCCTTCTCTGATCTCCAGATCACAGGAATATCAGACAAAATGCAGCTCTTGTGGTCAGAATGATGAAAAGCAGAGGTTCCTTTTCAGTTGTGCTGGACTGGTTTGTGGAGTCAGTATATGCAGTGACTGAATGTTCCCCTAGATTTCTGCAAACATACTCAAAGTTCTTCAGATTCTTCCACAAGCAACACTAAGAAAGGAAACACTTGCATTCTAGCAAGTGCCTCTTTTATTAGCTAACACCTCCATTCAAAAACAATGAAGAAAAACAAGACCTGTTTTATACGAATCCATGGCCCAAACCACTACTGACTTTTCTTATAATAAAGCAGCTGTTCCAGAGACTTGAACAGCCTTTTCTATATGTAATATGACTATTACCAAGACTGCGTCAAAGCCCACTTCATGTCTTTAAGGCATTTCTGACCTGCCAGTTCCTACCCCTATTGAGTAAATACCACAGTACAGATGAAAAGCTCCTGGAAGTGCAATCTGGGAAGTCGCTCATTTATGATCACAGTCTTAAAATCCCTCTGACAGGGCCACACGAGGTGTGTGTGAGATTCCAGACACAGTCAGTATACTTTTGGCAGTGAGATTTCATGAGAAAGCGTGTGACTGACCTACATCCCAAAACAGAGATTTGCTAAAGCAAAGTTATGCAGCTTTGACATACAGCTGATCCATACAATCAAGTCAGTAACCTTCCCCGATTCACCTTTCAGGGTGCTAAAACCTTGTGAGTGCCTTCTTCAGTGAAAAATAGTGCAAGATCACAGCATGATCCTGTGTACAGAAAAGCTGAATAATGCACCACCTCATATACAATGACTGTTCTTCTACTCTACGAATCTACAGTTGTAGGTGTCTTCTGAATCACATACCAGGCTGTAATTTAAATGACCAACTGTCCACACCATATAGTTCATTAGGAAAAGAGCAAAGCTGAACTCTCCCCCACTTGCTCTATTTCCTTAATTAGCTGAAAATCTGCTCTCTCTCACTCTTATAATGTATATTAATGAGATATATTTCATTCATCTACTAATTTATTATGACTTTTATTTCACAAACTGGATTCTGAAAGGAAGATTCACAGTTACTGTTGTTTTCAGAGTTCAGGTTTTTGATCATTTGATAGTCAGGAAACACAGTAGGAGATGCTTTGTATCAGGGAGGTAACAAGGGACTTACCAAATCAGAGGATTTATCTGTAGTTAGTTGTGCTATCAATAAAACAACAGAGCTCCTGCTAAGGAAGCAGTTTGTTGGGGGCATGTAGCACAGTAGGAACACCATGTCTGTCTTTAAAGGTGACCTGAAAAAAATTATGTTATACTGCTGAGCTGTTTATTATAGGGCCTGTTCCTTTAACAGCACAAAACCTGTCACACTCAAAAACTACTCCAAAATGTTACTCCAAAAATTCTTGTTTGAGAAAACCTGCAGGAAAGGCATAACATTACACAAAGAAAGAGGGTCAACAGACATGCACCATACAAGTTCACACACTGATAGATGACAAACATTCACCAGGGAATGATATCACTAATCTTTTGCTATGCCCTTTATTGCTTCAGTAGTGACACATTTTAGTAAGCCCTCTTGCAATAGGATGTAACCACTTTAAACTCAAAGACAGTAGATTTGGGCTAGGTGTAAGCAAGAAATTTTTTACAGTGGAGCTGGTGAAACATTGGAATAGGTTGCCCAGAGAAGTGGTAGTTGTTTCCCACTGATGCTATATTAGGTGACATGACAGTAGCTTTTGTAAACAAAGAATGAAATATGTAACTACCTACAATTCATCTATCTTAATTTGCTACCCAGTTTTTCATTAGTTTAAATTCATAATAATCTCTTCCTCGGCTGAAGATAAATATCTTCACCATTCAGCCTTTAATTTGCTCAATATTCTACTATCTCCTCCCCTTCAACAGAGATGAAATTATTAAATTATTATGAAAGATTAAATACCTTTCATATGCATATGTATGTAAAAATAAATCCTCTCTCAATGGTATGGGCAGACTGTCTAAATGGCAGCTAAGGTATGTTACATCTAAGTTCCATTTTATATTTTTCCTCTTAAAGACAGATAATCTCAACAAACGAGAAAAACATTTAATTGATAGAAAATGTAAGGACAGATACCAGGAGCTACAATGCATGTCTTTTCCTCTGTATTTTGGCAAACATGCCATCTGTCTTTGAAATGGAAAAATAAAAATGTCTGATGAGAGAACATTCCTCCCAGAATGTGGCCCTCTGCACCAAGGTCATACAGTTATGAAGATGTTTTTCCTCCATTACAGCACATTTTTATTATGATTTATGACTGCAAAAACCTTTTCACATTAAGATTTGTTTGATTGTCTGTTTCTATTAAGGGCATCATAATAATATTTTTCCGTTTTCCAAACAAATGTTCCACACAGCCTAGCATCCGCCAGACATGCACAAGAATGTGACAGTGATTAATTTCTGTTGCTGAATTCTTTATTTCCAATAACTAATTTAAGAAACTCACTGCTTTTTAATAACTAAAAGGTACAAATTCTGCAGGGTATTTTTGCTTAGGTAATTGATAAAACATCTTCATATAATGACTGTAAATTATGACTGTATTATATAAATCTATCTCTTCTGAAGTGTCCTGTAGGACACGGCAGTATAGGCAGCTGCTGTGCACTGAGGTATAAAATTTATACTATGAAGAATAACACATCACCACAATACTAGAAGTCCTTTGAAAAAATAAATATAAAAATATTTTTCTGCTATAATTTTATCCGGATGATAAAGTTCTGATTAAATCCTATATAATACAAATAGATTATATATCTGGTTGTTGAGACTATTCAATATAATCTTCCCATAGGAAATAGCAAAAGCACAATCTGGTTTGCATTTTTAGAAGCAAATTAGACAAACCACTGGAAAATTGCTTGTGGAGAATAACGGTGCAGTGGCACACAGAAGGACATGTAACTTAACAGAACTTTCTTTATATCATAGAATTTCTCAACCTTTGGTCCTTCCTTAGCTAAAACTATAATCAAATGCAGACAAAGATGGAAGCAATTGCAAAAATAAATGGCAAACTAACACTTCATTTTTAAAGCCAGCTCATGAAATTATCCTTGCTTCCACATAATCCTTTCTTAAAGCTGAGGCCCACATTAGAAGATTAGGACATTTTCTTGTGTAGTATCGGATGTTATGCATGCTTAAAAACACTTTAATGTTTAGAAAACAATTTGGTCCTATCATTTCCTATCATAGTAGGTATGCCCTACTATTTTTGAAGAAGCTATGGGAAGTTTTTCCAGGCAGTGATGAATCCAAATCATAGTACAGATGGATAATCAGACTTTTTATGAGTAGCTAAGAGTTTGGTTCCACCATTTTGTTCATCTATACAACACTAACACCTCCAGAAATTGTCAGCAGTCAAAATATGCTGATATTTCATCAGGTTTTAATATCCATATATTTGTATTCAATTTTATTGCACCTTACAGGAAAGTATAGTCCAAATATTTAGGTTAATAAAGCTTAAGATAACTTCCCATGCAAACATAAGGCTGAGAGAAAGACATGCTGAAAAATAAACCCACACCTCTGAAATATGTTCTCAAATATTCTCTGCTAAGAACAATGTCTCTGGGCATTTAACCAGACTACAGAGGGGAGTAAAGAAAAGTTCTTAAGATACTCAGCAGCTGTTCCTTATTGTGTATTTTACTGGGATTCAAAGATGACCGTATTTCAGTAATGCATATAATCACAAGTATGGTACCTATACAGTGTGAAGGCAGGGCCATCATTTATTCATATTGCACTATCTTTGGTTATATCACAGCTATCCTTTACAGCTGCACAGAAACAACAGGAGCTAAGGAAGATACAAAGACACTGACACAGTCCCCTCATCATGCTATACTCAGACACCTGTATTACACTGGTGAATAAAATCTCTCCAGGCTTTTTATCCAGCTAACCTTATATCACTTCTATGCATGCTACTACCTGCCATATTTTGCGTGCACAGGATTTTATTGTTTATCAAAAAAAAAAAAAAAACACTAAGATGTTCCTGCCAAACTGCTCCTCTTGGACAAAGAGACATTGTGTGTGAATATGCAACTGAATTTTAACAGCCCTGGAAGAGACAACAGAGAAAAGGTTGAGGACTCCCAGTCTGTAGACTAGTATACAAAAATATTATCTGCCAAAGGTGTTTTTCTCAGACATACTCTTAATAGCATTATCGTGTTAGTCAAATTTAACAAGAAAGAGAATTCAGCTAATGCTATGAGGAGAAAGAAGTTACTATATTTTAGCATTCTGTCCTTTTAGCAATTATCATGGGATTTATTAAGTGCCAGTCAGTCATGTCTTTCAGGGACTGAAAGTCTTCTTGGATATGACAAAGGCATTTTGTTACATTATTTTTGTACTGTAAAGCAATTTACCAGGTATGGAGCAGTGTAGTAAAAGAAAATTACAGCAATTCTCAAATTGACCAGGATGAATGTGCTCGTACCTTAAATACACATTGAGTATCACTGAAAAGAAAGGTCTGAATTCCAAACAAACCTCAACATGCCTCAGTCTGCAGCTGAACACACCCTCCTTCCTGTTCACTCTTTCTCAAAGGAACTATGCTGGAGTTACCAAAGGCTAGATGCTTTGCTGGGGTCAATTTTGTCTTACTCCAACAAGGCTATTATACAGCAAAATTATAGTTTTCAAATTGCTGCAAGTATAAACACCACCTTGCTTTTGCAAACAATGATATAATTAGAGGCTATTATAAAATAATAAACTCTGAACCATAATTCTGCATGTTTTCACTAAAAATGCACAGACTATAATTTTTATAATTTTTAATTATTGTATTTTTTTTTAACATTCAAATAGCATTTCATGGAAATGTTTCATCCAATGCAGATTTGAAAAGACCCAACACCTTCAACAGTTGCAAAGTCATAAATGAACTAACAGTTCCTGCATGTACCTTAAGATTTTACAAAAGAAACGTGCTAAAAGCCTTGAAAAAGACATAGATGCTATTTCATATCAGAATGTTATCAGAAGTAAAAATTTAATTTCAAAAAAAAGCATAAAAACCCAAGATAAAACCCAAGATAAAACCCCACAGGGTAAGGAGTAATTTCAGGGGAGTAGCAAGGCTACTTATGCTGGTAATAGACACCTTTGAATTTCCTGATGGCAAAATCTTTGGGTTGACAATGGACAAAATTGAGTACATCGTGTCCTACAAAGGATCCAAATAATTGAAAACTTTCTGACATGCCAATCTTTAAAATATGTAAGTGCATGCAAGATTTTACTTTTGCTTGCAGGAATTTGTTTGAGAAAGGACCTTCCACCTCCACATTTTCCTTTTTTGTTTAATCCAGTACTGAAAAAACAATGGAAGATATGTACCTATTCCAAATCCAAGGAATTAACTGTTATGAAACTTCAGGCCTGATAGGTATCTACAGCTGAGGAACGAAGCAACTGCACTAAATATCAGAGAGAAGGAAATACTATGAAAACATGAAGCTTCATACAATCATTACAAAATAGCAAATTCTGAATCCTTCAATTTCTAGGAAAGCCTAACAAAGATACTCAAGCATCCTATAATTTACATCTATCACTTAATCGAAATTTAAACATAATGTTCATTTTCCTTTAAGATTGTATCATTAATTTTAACTTCAAAATAGAAAAGCAGTCCAGAAAAGTACTTCTCCACAGTTAAACCTTAAGTCTTCTGGTTTTAAGTGAGAATTGAATAGACGAGAACCACAATCTCAGAATCCTACAGCCCGAGGCAGATCTCCCAAGGAAATAATTGCCAGAGCTCTTCCTCATGCTGACAAGCAGCCAAAAGAATAGAAAAGAGTCACTCTGAATAACTGGAAATAGATTTGAGAGATAAATTATATATTTTTATATTTTATACTTACAAGGATACCACATGCATTGAAAATAATTTAAAAACACATAAGCAACACTACAGAAGGTAGAATTGAGAAATATAACACTGAAAACTATTAATATTTGAAAGGAGTTTTGCCATTATTTGCAATAGAACTAAAAACATTATTGAACTAAATTTATAAATATTCCTCTAAAATATTAAGATTAAAAGTACATCACAGCCTAACAGTTTTCTGTCTCTTTTTAGCAGCGTTACCTGGCAGCAGCATGAACAGGATGTTTTGCTACAACACTAGACTTAATTTATTTATTAATAAATTGACTTGTCCATAAGCATCTTGTGTTGCGACAAGAAAAAATCCTGACTCCTTGCCTACTGCTGACAATGAATTTCCTGCAAAATTTAGAAAAAACAGAAGACATGACATTTTCCATGTAAGTGCACTAGGCTACTAGAGCAGTGAGCTTGCTGTTCACCATCCAGGCAATGGCTACCTACATATAGCACGAGACAACTTTGAAGCTGATAACACATCTGAGTCTGCCTAATCCTGGTATAGCAAGATGAGTTCTTAGAATATTTTGATTTGTATGACTGAGGGCAGCAAACGTGGAGGAGCTATCAGAGGAGCAAAATAAAATGCTGTCTTAGGCTACTATAGTGCACTGATCTTCTAAATGGTAGTAAAAACTGTTTTTAATGCCTTGCTGTGCTTCTTTGGGGAACATTTCATAGCCAGTAATTTGATTTTAAAATATTAACACTTAATGCGTTTATGATATACATATATTAATTAATATTCTTGATTTAATTAAAACCTGGCCAAAAGTTGAGTTCTCGCTATAACTAGACACACAGTTGTCAACAAAATCCAATCTATGGCAACATGGAAAGAAGTAAGCATGGAGTAAACTACACACCCTCACTTGTTTTCTCCTGAAAAGGACATCACAGCATGACATGGTGCATGCACACAGTGACAAATGACATCTGCTATTATCCTGTTCCTTTCACAGGTTATGCTCTTTCTCTGCCTTGACTTTTTTTGGTCAAATGTGCAAGCTCTGAATGGACCTTCCACCAAAGTGTTTGCAATAAAGCCTTGGAGAAGACCACTGCACTGTTTCCACATTTGGCTTGACCTTAAACACAACTTTATCAAGAAGAAACTTAATCTCCAGGCAGATAGAAGAATTTTAGAATAGAAATTATAATTGGACATTGCACAACAGCTGCTCTGCATCTCCTGCAAATACTGCCACTGCTCTTACTGTCTTTATGTGTGTCCACACATTCTAATTCAACTTGCCAAAGTCCTTTCTCTTTTCCCTTTTTTTCTTCAGAATCATTACAGTTGAGCTCTTTATTAAACTATTTTTATATAAAATGTGGAAAAATTTGTGTTTCATTTCCTGCTCGTTACTGTCACAGGTTGTAATTGGATGAAGTTTTGGACCAATGAACAGCTGTTTCATCTAGCGAAATTCGCATATTGAGGAGGAAGAAGACGGAAGTGACGGGGGAAGTTCATCCATCTTGGCTCTCTGCTCTGAACTAGAGAGAGAGGAGCTACAGCCCTCTCCTTGGGCGGGCTCCGGCCCCTCTCGAGCTCACCTGCCTAGCTCTGCCGTCTCCCAGAGGGATGGCAGGAGCAGAAATGCGCATTGGGCAGCAGTAGCACTGCGCCGGCAGTTCCTAGACCCTGGCGGGACCCTTGCCGCTTCTGGAGGCGTGGGTTCCTTTTGAACTAAGACCTGCTAAGCCGTGGGTAAACACTGCATCGGAGACCACACGCCAAGGGAGAGATATAATGAGAACTTTCTAAGATCAAGATTCTTCAGGTATATACTATGAGATACTAGCCTTTCTTCTGAGAGAGAAGAGAGAGAAGACCTGGTTGCACAGAGAAGAGACAACACGGCGGGGCCATGTGGCCGGGGACCTATTATGGTGACCCCGGAGTCAGAGGAGAGGAGATACATCAAATATACAGCTAGGACTTTTCTTTTCTTCTGTAAGCCTTGGTGAGCTTTAAATACAACTTAACTAACCTCCGGTAAGCCATTGAACATATTTGGGGCGATGGAGAGTTTGTTTCCTACACTGCGGGAGGAGTGGCCCTTTAGAAGTGCGAAGATACTGAGGTATTTGTGGAGATTGAAGAGAGGGACCTTTTACTTTTTTCTAGATTGGAAATAACTCATCCTTAAAAAACACACCCCCACAGACTGTTTCTTGGGAGAGGGACTGATTTTCTCACTGCAGTAAGTTTTTCTCAGGCGGGACTACTTCCTGGAGTTGTAGCAGAAGAGAAAGACTTTGTTTCTGTATTAAGAAGGACCCTTAAAAATCCCATGTTTTGTTTTAACTTCGTGCGTTCAGTAGAAGGTGACATTGGTGGGTTTTGGGAGAAGGCAAATATATCTTTATGTATTGCCTTAATATTTGTATTATTATTCTTTCATTTTTAGCTTGTTAGTGTTAGTGAATAAACCTGTTTTACCATCTTTTAAGCTTGCAGCCTGTTTTCTGCCATCTTGTATCCTCTAAAGAATATAATTTGGGTGTCTGAGGTCTTCCCTCAGGCTAACCCATTACAGTTACCTTTAATTTTTCTCCTCTCGTGTCTATCTTATTTAAAATCTTCCTCCATTCTAATCATATCATTGCCTTCTCTTCTTATTTCCCTTTGTTATACAATCCTTTATTGCCCAACTGTCATTATTTTTCTGTATTGCAATTTCTGGGCCTATCACTAAATCTATTTCTATCTCCTTTTGTCTTTCTCCTGAACATCCCTGTTGTTATCCAGCATGGTCCAAGCCCTTCCTTTCTTCCATTAGTATTTCTTCCTAACACTGAAAATATGATCCCACTTTCACATTATCGTGTATTTCTCCTACATTTCGGTTCTCCCAAATATAAAGCAGACACCTCTAGCAAACTTCAAAATAATCCCTCAGTTTCATGCTTGTATTTATATCTGCCATTACCATGGTCTAGACTTTAACTCCTTTCCTTAAATGACTCTCATGGTGGCTACACAACGAAAAAAGCAATGTACCTCAGCAATCCCTTGGGAGAAGTACAGGAGGGGAAGGCTGAATGAGCCCTTCTCTCACCATGCTATGTTGAGCACCTTCTGTGATGTCCCATGGCGGGCACAGATAATTAAAGCAATAGACAATTCAGTAGGACACAACAGGAAGCAAAAATGTAGTATGAATATTATTCAGCAGGCTGAGTGAGCCACAGATGAAGTATTTTGGGATACAGAAAGAAAACAAAAAGGGGACACCCTCTGGCGTACAGAGAAAGAATTTATTTGAATATAAAGGTGTTCTCTTTCACTTGTAAAACACGAAATTACACTAATGGACAAGAAGACACCCTGTCCTCATTAGCTTTCCAAACTAAAGGAAGAAACAGAGCTTTCACTTCTGTTTCTGCTTTTACTGCACTGACCATCACTGACATAATCTGGAAAAGGACAACTTATGAGGGCAGTATCCTGATATATTTTAACTACTGTTCTCATGCAGCTGATGAGAATAATTTCCTAGAGACACAACTGAAGATATTTTCAAAATTATTTGAGTAAGATGCTGCTGCCCACACAATTCTCACTCCTGATTCAGAGAATGAACAGAGTTCCTTGGGATCAACTCACAGAAAACACAACATTCACAGAGTTCACCTTGTGCCCCGGCAGAGAGTTAAAACTTTCTACGTTTACTGCAAGGAGTTTACAACTGTCATTTAATAGCTTCCATACTTCAATTTCTACACTGGAAAGTAAAAATACCAAAATGAAGGATAAATTTATGTTTTTTACAGGCTTTTCATCTCAAGAACTGTTACCAACATTTCTAGAAATGCATACTCATCTGTGGCAAATACCTATCTTTCCTCTCATCTTCCTTTTATATATAATTCAGGAATAATACACATTTCTGCTACTAAATCTTTTAAGCATATGTGAAAAAAACCACCCTTCAAATGCTATAATACAGTACATGGCTACAAGACACTGTAGCCTTAAAACACACGACAAGCCAAGCAGAAGGAAATGTGGGACTGGATTTTGCTTTGTTTTGGTTTGTCTTATTCAAAGGACAAGCATAGTAATATTTACAGGCAGGAACATCTGACTTAATTTCATTTCTTGTTGGCTAGAGAGAACAAATTGCTTCATTTCATTTTCAGCAACCTAGAATTTGATTCACAAGATCATAGAACAGCTGCAGCACATTCAAAGATAAGCCTTGAGCTTCTAAAGTGAGGTATAAAAATGTAATGGGTCCTTCCTTGCAATGAATTTATATTCTCATTTTTCAGTAACCAGTAAAACCACAAGAAACTATAGAATACACAGTTGCATCACAAAAGCATCAGGATTATTTCCCTTCAGAACTTAGTTCAGGTAAATATTAATGAACATGTGTAAAATAAAAAGTTTAAGAGTCTGGTTCAAAACAGAGCTGATCCATGATACAGTCTGTGCATGTGACTAGGAGAAAACAAGCATGAAAAAATAAAGAGATGGGTATCCAGAAAAGCTACACATCCTAGAGAGCACCGGCATTAACATTTACATTTTTTTGTAAAATGTTTATTATATAGTGTATTGCATAGTCAACAGATAGTTTTGTGCAGTTCTTTCATTCATGTGTCACATTATTTGCATACAATATTAAAAACTTGTTTTTAAATAAAATCAACTTTTTTTAAGGGGCCTGAGGAGAAAGTCAGATTTAAAATTTGAGATCTTGAGCAATGGCTAGCTCACTTTTGGATATTAAGCTTTTGAGCAGATTTTTCAGCCAAAACAATTCATTTTTTTCTGCATTTTTGTGTCAAGGATTCTTGTTTCTCTGCCTTGTGTCAGATTTAGGGAATTATGCAACTACATGGTGAGTTAATTCACTTGGCTCATCCTGTGGAAAACTAACTCTGCTAGCACAGAAAAAGCAGAAGGCAAGTTTTCTGATGGTTTAACAAGATATATTGACTCACCTTCTAGTGATAAAATCACTTGATCCAATGTGAAGTAGGAAAGTGGGAACATGGTTTGGGCAGGAGAGCACACAGACTGTTTCTTTAAGTAGTCTCTTGTCACAGAATGAGATTCGCATCCTTCACATCTCCCCACTGTATGGGCCATTCCTTAACTTTTACCATCCAAGATCTCTTCTCTTCCGTGACTATGACCTAGGAGTCCTTTCTACTCCATTTTCTGAGTAGTGAAATCCAAATCCTGTTGTTTTTTATCAAAAAAGTTGTGATACCTCTCCCAAGTTATCCATAATTACATATCTTTGCAAATTATCCTTTCATAAGTTCTTAAACCGTATCTTAGGAGCAGAGTTAGTGTGGAAAGCACTTCATGAGGAACACCACATAAATTAGGAAACGCCTTATTAATAAAAGAGGTCTTTCTGAAGTACTTCCTGCTTTGTAGTGACTGACACTGGAAAAACAGAGGTACGAAAGGCAACCCTGTACTCCATTTCCTCTGAGAGAGGCCTTGGAACAACAGGATCATTTATGAGCACTTGCTTTGAAAGAAATTCACAATGCAGTGGGTCTTAGACATCCAAGGCCTATAGGGCTCCTGAAGAACACAGGACACTGAGAATAGATGAACTGTTGATATAAGGCAAATGTCTCCTTCAGTGTCTTTTGAAAATGGCTCAATGTATTGCCCATTTCTATGACATCTGTGACAGAAGTGACTGGAGAAAGCACTCTGGTTTCTTTTCAAAGAAACAGCTGAAACAGAGACAAAATCATTCAGTAAAGGCCTGGATTTGCAGAGTGCCAATTTTACCTCATGCTGTTTCAAGTGGAACTGGAACAGCCATCTATCTGAATTTCATATCTTTCACGAAGTTTAGTAGTGCAAAGTTCAACACAGAACTAACTCATAAGCTTGGCCAATACCCTGAGCAGCTTCAGCCATGATATGTGATTTCTGAGGTTGTCCTGTGCAGGGCCAGGTGGACTCTATGACCCTTGTGGAGCCCTTCCAACTCAGGGTATTCCATGATGCTCAGTGCTGAGCTATGTGGCCTGGCCAGAGATGACTGGTACTATCACCAAGCCTGTGGAAATCACAGGTGTCTGTGTCTGAGATGCTGCAGAGGAGAAAACACCATCGTCATCCCTGGAGAAAAAGAAAACATTGGTGCTTACAGGCACAGGCCTTGGAATAATGAGCCTAGGACCAAGAACAGCCCTTGACAATAGCAAACTTGAAGTTTTTCCTGAGTTCTCAGAAATGGTTAGATCCTCTAGCAGTAATACATTATTTGTTCAACTGCGTCCAGAGCTGATGAAACCACAAAAGTGTTTGCAAACTGAAGAATTTGGCAGGCAGGCCTAAAAGCCAAGGGACTAGGGATCTGCCACAGTGACTAAAGTAGTCTCTTGAAAAGCACACTCAGTAGGGAGAAGTCTACGGACAAATGTAAAGTCACTTTTTTCCCTCCTAAATACCAGATTTATGGAATTTCAAAGAAGAGGAGAAATAAAATCCAATCACAAAATGAAAATGCAACTGTCCTTCACATAAGTAAGCTCTGCCATAGAAGAGACAGAGCACATGGCCAGCATTTGTTCTCACACTAAGCTTGACTTGGTTTTTTGTTGTGGTCGACAACAATTTCTTCACTGTGGTGTACTCTTACAGTCTATGTGAACATTCATGTGAGAACAGACAGACATTTGAGGAACAAACACATTTACAAGTCAACTAAACAACTTAGCACAACTGAAAGGTAGTGACTAATTCTCTTTGAAGTTCTTCTCTCTCCTGAATATATACCTTACTACAAACACTACAGGAATCTCATAATTGATTTGTTTTCTCAGCTCCAAGCTTCTGCTTACTATATCCTGACACTGATTTAACAGCGTTAATTCAAGGGAGCATTTTAGGATGATCTTAAAATATTTTGTAATTCTACCCTGCGGGTCTACTTTTAATTATGCTGTCCTTGCACAACTTCCTCTGCTGAGCTGATCAAACACCTCGGGCTCCTCTTTCGTTGTTCAGGTAACTGGCCACAAAAGTCCCATTTGGGAATCCTAGACTGCCTTCTGTGTGTACTCAGCCCAATGCAAAAGAAACCCTAGCTCACATACAGTGCTGAAGAACATCTCAGAGGACTGTCAGTGAGAAAGCCCTCTGGATTTGACTATGTGGTTACACCAGCACCTACAGTCACTGAGGAAGCAGATGAGATTACAGGATAGTGCAGATGAGGACAGACCATTTTTTGAGGATCTTCTGCCACAGTGCCTAGCTAAGACCAGCTTATCAGGAATTTTCAACTATAGCAGCACCCATGGCCACAACATGTACAGTAGTACCCAAAATAAAGCTTGTCTCATGTACATCAGTCACACATTAACCAAATACAGAGTCTGTGTAGACATTCACTCAAAGAGGAAACAACACAAGAATTGGGCTGCCCATATAGACTACCAGAAACATCAGTCATTGGTTCTTAATGCTTTAATAATTTCTTCATAATTTTTCCAAAAAAAAAAAAGTAGCTAAAACTGCCCCAAAACATGAAAATGGAACAGCTAAAATCTACAAGTATAAAATAAAAAGCTATTAAAAATTTTTGATTGACAAATCAAGAATAATTTTTTGTTCAAAAAATACCACAGGTCTTGCACAATGCTTCCATAGGCATTAGCATTAATACATGTACATACTGCATATTATGACCTTTCAATTCAAACTACCTAAGTCGTTGCTGATTGTGTAATGTCTACAAAGTGCTCCTTTGGTTATTCTACTACTTTTTTGAAAGTTAAAGAAGAGAAAAACTAAAAAAAATGAAGCAAGAGTTAAACTTGGGAATCTGTGGAGTTTTTTCTATACTTCCTTCCATGCTCATTTTTTAGTATTTGCATTTTGGATATTTTAGATATGCAATCTCAGCAGACCTGAATCCAACAGAATGATTTAGGGAAAGGAGAGCAAATTGCACAAAAGGCAGAGCTACAGACAATAGTTAAGGAAAGAACAAACATTGTAATCGTGCTACATATTAGTGTGACCCTACACAGAAAAAACCCCCACAGAGTAATTTCCCATTATATCACAGAAAGCATCTACTTTCTATACAATAATTATTTTTACTTTCTTGTAAAAAAAAAAACAAAACCAACTTTTTAGCAAATCACACACAATTTCCAGAGGAAAACTGGTTTTGACTAGCTCTAGAATCAATAATGCTGCTCTGGAACCACAACAGAGACTACTTCTATCTCCAACAGTTTGAAAGGGCACTGCTGTCATTTCCCTCATGCCTCATATGAAAAACATTAGCTGGGTGCTGCAGGTAACACTGATTTTCCTCTGAAGAAACACTGGTTTTCCTCTGAAAGCACTATGGTGTTGAAGTTCTGCTTTTCAGTCGTATGTAACCATGAAGGAGGTGAGGGTAAAGGAATAATAGGACTAAATAACATGTATGTTGTGGAGTATTTACTAATTTTGAAAGCCCACAATATTCAGCAGAGGAACAACATGCTTATGGAGAGAAAATTCTGTTCATAAGAAATGTCAATACATCTTATTACAGTGACAGTGCAATAGCATGCCTTTGATATTATTAAATTCACAGCTTTGATAAACAGCCTACAAATTACCTCTTGAAGGGAGCTGCATAATAATACCTGAAGCGTAAAGAGAGGAAACGGAGTTTAATTAAGTGTTGCCCAGCTAAATCACACAGAGAAAAGCACAGGGAGGTGGGAAAAATACTGAGGACTTCCATCTCTGCATGGAGGTGGTAAGACAGAGTGGCCAGGCAAAAGGCTGTATCTGAAAATATACTGAGCTATAGTGGGTTACACATCATCACTTCCTGATGAGCAAAAGCTCCCATTCTCATTCCTCCCTTTCCACATGCAACGTTCATTTTCTCCCCCTTGTAAACAAAGGAGAAAAGCATTATCATAAACCAAGGAAAAATTAGTAAGGATGAACTGCACATATCCTAATTAATATTTAATACTTTAAAAAAAAAAAATACAAAGCTGTAGTGCAATGCGCATTTAGTAGCCCAGCAGGAAAGTCCTGGGGAAATAAAAACGACGACAAACACAGATGGAAACACCATGGAAAAGAGGTGCCAGTGTTATTCTGGGCTTGTAAAGTGATGGTACTCAAATATCTTTTGCAGCATTGATAGATATTTTAAATTAGATGGTCAGGATTGGCATGATGCTAAATGGTAGCATCATACACTGTTTTCCTTAGACATCACAATTAATAGTCCTTCATTAATAATAATTAATAAATAACACATTACAAGGAATTATGTATTATTTATAATAGAAAAATATTATGTAATTATATGTAAAGTATATAATACTTAATACAAGAATACTTTCCATAGTATATATAGATTATTACATCTAGTATGATTTAGTAGTAATAACTGGTTAATTAATTAATAATGATTAATAGATTATTAAGTACTGTCTATCATCAAGAACTATATGGCTTCCCAATAAAAGTGAAGTACCCCAATACTTTTGGAAAGTATACAAAATCTTTAAAATATTATGAGTCCAACTTCGTTGAAACAAGTAGATTCCCAAAAGCATGTTGTGGCAAAGCTCCAGCACTTACTGACATCCCACACATTACAATGAGCCTGCATTCAACTGTGTCTCACTACTAATAATCCTCGACTCAGCTCATTTCACAGAATCCTAGAATATCTCAAGTTGGAAGGGACCCATAAGAATCATGAAGACAACTCCCTGTTCCTTGCCAAACTACCTAGAACTAATCTATATAACTAGAAGTGTCTGGAGGATGCTCTTAGGTATATGGTTTATTGCTATTGCCCTAACTAAACAAATGAACTTTCAGAAACAGAAACACATTAACAGTCTCCTAAATTGAAAAGCATTTTTTAAAATTCCTTGTGTAAACAATAATTCAGTCATTTGATAGGATATAAATTTCTAGGCTTTTATGACGGTGAGAAATAATTCCAACTCTTGTTTTTCACCACTCTGAACTCCTAAATTAAAATGTGCCTTCAATAAGCATGAAAATATGAACAACACCTAATAGTTTGAAAGCGAGGTCCAGACATGAATTTAATAGGGAGCCATCTTCATAGAAAGACCATCCCAACTGCATCGCACACAAATAATCCAAGCAAATTTACATTGAAGTCAAGGACTCCAAAGCAATGCACCTCCCCTTCAGAAACAAGCACAGGCAGATATTGTAACAACTGTTGCAGTTTTGCCTTTGCCTAATTAATGAATAAAGGCTCTTTAAAGTGTTTCATGTGACATAATCCCACAGTAATATTTCTTCAGAGAAATTCCATGTTTCTTGAGAGTACTGGCTAGTCTAAAGCTCCTAACTTTAGCTGCTAACCTAAAGCTCCAAGAAAGCAACTGCTGATGCTCCTGTAGTGATACCATCTCAACTGAAGACTGAGCAGTCAAAACAGAGAAGTTCAGCAGCAAATTGCCTGGGCTAATAATAGAGACAATAGGATCATCTACTAATTAACACACCAACAACTGAATATTGATTAGAGTTTGTCACTTTCAAAATAATTGAATCCATCTTGCTTCTAACAGCCAAGAGTGTTAAAGATTCATAATAAAGAATGGATCTTCAATTCAGGAATGCTTTGTCAGCTTTCCTATTGTATTCTGAACACCGAAAGACACATTCAAAATATCTCCTCCCTTTCGATAATTTTTCCTATTTTTTGGTTCCCAAAGAGAAAACACCTGGGATACCCTGAGTGCGTAAAATTAATGCATACCTTCTCGTTCCCATGTACAAAAGTAGATCCAAGTACAAAGGATTTAAGAGAATCCTGGTAATACTGCTGAATGTTACCTAATTTACAGGAAATTTGGATAAAATTATAAGGGTTGCACAGCAACCCTATGAAAGCCCAGTAACACGAAACAGAAGGGGTTTTTTTTTTCTGCTGGACTTTTTTTCCCTTACCAGTTATATTTTTTTTTTTTGGAGGCTGAATTTTCAAAGAGATATCTGAAGTATAAATTGTGCATCTACAAAAAGCTTTTGGGTGATTCCATGGGGCAATCAAATCCTGAGAAACAGGATCAAGTGGAAAAAGAATCTCTGGGAAGGTATCTGCATGGTTAACAGCAGTAACAAGTTAACAGCATAATCCTGCTCCTTGCCTGGAAAAAACAAAGGCCACCGACCTTCAAATGTTTTCGTATTGGGAGTGAGAGGAATATAAGGAGATGAGGCCAAAATCCAAGCCCTAAGAGGAGAATTGAAATTAAATGAAATACTGTTCAGAAATATCCCCTTTGAGTGATTTTAGTTCTTCATTAGTTCCCTCAGTTTCACATGTATGTAGTTCTTAACAGTAATGCCTCACAAAACATAAGATTGATAATAAAACAGTTGCTTTAAAAATAAAAAGTGATCTTTCCATTTTCCATCTGGTTTTCAGCATTTTGCATTTACAAGAGAGGTTACCTTGCGAGTTAAAAACTCATGTGTGAAAATATCTGTCATATATATACATGCATGTGACTTACCAAGATAATTTTTTAAAGTATGGATATTAATTTAATATTAATTTAAATTTATAAAAAGAATTTTTTCTACAATTGGGATTCAAAAAATGCATTTAATAAAAAAATGCAAAGTCATCCTGATTCCAGGATCTTGTACTTAACAAAACAATTTTGTGATGTTTGCTTCCCAGATGTTGAAGTAACTGGAAAACTGTAACTGCCTGTTCACATAAGTGACTTCTCAGTTCTATATTCTCCACCCCAAAAGAAGGGCAAGAGCTTAAAAGAACCATTACATATGAGGAGCGATTCCTGTGGTTAAAAGGCAACTTAGGTATAAAAAACCCCGAGGTGTTGCCGGCCAAATAAATAAAGACATTTATTTTACCTTGTTTAAGTAATGGGGCAGTCCATAGGTATTCCTTTGCTATTCTACATTTCTTACGTGGAAACGCAGAAGTGGAAGGCCCTCTACAACTTATGCAGCAGCTGGAGAGAAATGGTGACACATATCCACCAAATAGCTCTTTTTCCTCTCACAGAACGCTTCTTCTGTGCTTGGATTTTGAGGGAGAATATTCTGGATGGAAAAGTCAATTTTTCATTAAAAGTTACTGAAGCTTATCTTTAAATTGGTGCCAAAAAAGGTTCTTCCACTGCGACCTTTTTTGTTCGGATTCATCACATAGGAAATTTTTACAGCAAATTCCACACCTCCTGGAAAGCATGGTTTACAATGGAAGCTCCAACACAACATTAGCAATGGCCATGCTATGATAAGAGAGAAGAGAATACAATAATTGTTATAGTTTTGCTAAGCTCCACCTGGAGAACCTGGTGGCTAAATGGATTACTTGCTGACTTTTCACCTCTGGGATTCCAGCCCTGACTGGAGTGACTGAAAATCATTCTGATCAGTCAAGTGAAAAAAGACCAAAGTGAAATTAGACTGGTGGTTTCAGATCAGTTCCCTCAGTGCTGCACTTCCAAATCACAAAACCACAGCACGTTGAATGCTGCTAGCAGGGGAGAAACTGAGAGGCTTTGAGGCTTAATGAGCATGAATCCAGCTGCCTATCCAGCTCAAAAACACCTTAACATAGACTATAACCATCCCATACAAACAGGCACAAAGTAGAATAAATGACTGTGGATTACCATACAAATTAAGCAGAAGCAATCCCTTGCGAATGTGTATTGAAATGCCTGCATTGCACATCACAATAATATAATTGTTAATCATATTAGATTAACTCTGACAGCCAGATGATACTTTGGTAAATGTTTAAACCAAGTCTCTAACAGTATTTGAATATTTCTATTTTTAAAAAAAAGCCTTTCTGTTTTCATTGCACTCACAAAAACGAAACAATCCTAGCGTATCCTATGACCCATGTGTACAAGAATTATTTCAATTTACAAATGGGAAAACTGGGGAACAAAGAAGTTGGAGCGTTTTATCCATAGATTTTTAAGGCCAAAAAAAGGACAATGTGAACGTCTAATCTGATATTACACTTCCCACCATCTCTGTACAAAGCTGGACAGTGAGAATCAGTCAAGAGAACTGCTGTTACCATGCAGGAATTCGAGATTTCAAACCTCAAGCTCAATTTCCTGTCAATTTCTAGACGTAGGCATACAAAATTTGCCTTGAAGCCATTGTTTTACTGTAGATAAAACAGTCTTGCCCTGTGCTGCTCTCTTTAGCCATAGCTCAGCCACCAAAGACAGACAAAATCCCACTTCCTACAGTGAGACAACTTAAATGGGAAAGAGAGCTGGCATACATTAAATGCGTACAGAAAGTAGTCCATTAAATTACTGTTTGGAACCAGTCAGAAGAAAGACCTCTGTCCTGTCATAGTTTGACTAATTCAGGGCTAGGTTGTTTTTTTTTTTTTTTGGTTATTATTTTTCCTTGTCTAAAATCATATAAGATTTCTGCAGAACCTGCAGAAAATACTGTGCTGCTACATGGAGTGACAACGTAGGTATAGAAGAAACTGATTTTGTATGCTGGAGCTGAGATGTCTCAAAAAGAAGTCTCATTGAGAATGTTGCCTATAAAAATGAACACTTATTTATTAGATTATTATTTGGGGGCATCTAGCACATTGTCATGAATTTCATTAAATGAAAAATCAATTGAGGTAAAAAGAGAGTCTGTGAATTTCTCTAGGGGATCAGGCATCGTTCCTCATTCAAAAGTGATGTTGGTTTTGCACCTCAGAGCATTCTTGATTCTCACATCAGAGCAACAAACAAACAGGAGTTCTTATAAAGCAGCCACAGCAGCCCAGCTTCAGTTTACAGAAGTGTGACATTATTGTCCTCCCCTACCAACTATCCTCCATGCTCTATTTAAGGAGATTAGGGAATATTAGCAAATATTCGACATTAGACTGCTGTGAAAATGTGTGAGAAAAAAATTAGAAGTCAATTGAAACATCCTGTGTACGTGGAGGATTTTCAAATATGGTTCACTGCAGAAGGCTTGATTAGCTAGATATGATTGCAATCACTAATTCTCTTCTTTAGGGTCATACATCTGCTCAGATGCCCAGGAAATTTCAGCTACAAAGCAAATGGGCTGTGTGTACTCCACAACTCTTTCACTAAACTAATACTGAAAAGCCTTCCTAAACACTGTATTTGACCATAGCTCATAAAAGCAATTTCATGTTCAGGATTATTTGTCTTTAGTTAATAATACTTGCTTTAGGATTTTTCTTCATTTATTTTAAAATGGTTTACAGTATAAAACTGCTGGTAGAACTTTTGTAAAACTTACATTTAATGAAAGAATATACCAAAAGGCCTTCTAGAAATCTGAAAACAATTCAAACACCTGACAGCTATTTTGTTATGGGCACAAAAATAAACAGCTCCAAATTAATTTGTTTCATGTATTGCATATACCTTATATTGCAAGACTGCTCTCTGTCTACTCTTCAGCTCACTGGCTTTAACGCTGTTGAAAAGAGACTGTATCCATATATTGGACTTTATTTTTTTGGTTCAGTCTCTGACAACTGGGACCTGGATTACTTACTGTAGTCTATTGAGTTAGGCTTCTACTGAAAACCATATGACATTATTTTTCTCTGAGAAGTCATATGCATTATAATAAAAACTTTCTCAGTGAGAACCATGGTGAAAACTAGTCTGAAATTAATTGGTCTCCATACAGACACCAGTATAAGACAAAGGACCTGATATACTATCATAAAGGAAAGATCAGAATTGCTAATGGCATTTAATGCTATGCAAAATTAAGGGATTAGGTGCAAGTTAATTGTATCTGATGTTTCATCTATTTCATCATAGAAACTCATGTGCTCTGCCTTAGAAGAGTACCACTATAGAAAATGATGCTATCTTTCTTTTGATGCATCACCAGAAATTGAAAACAGCTTTTTAAAGAGTCTATTGGGGAAGCAACATTTTCCACAATTTTTTTTGTCCTTTATTTCCCCAAAATGGATTTTCTTATTGATTTTGGAGCTATTATACATTTTAGTTCACAGTAGCCCAGCACACTGAAACATTGCTGGGTACATCCATTTCTTTTGCTCTCTGATATTTACATTTTGTATTATACAGTCATTCATCCCCCAGTGTGCAAGCCTGCATCATTTTCCATCTGTGCAACCTATTAATAATTTTTAGGTATACTTTCACATCAACTCTTTTTCTTGCTAGTCAATCTTAATTAAAAATAAAAATCTAAAAATCTACTGAAGATTGTTTTTAGCAAGCATTTAATGTTTTGTTTCATGTCAAGAGAAGCATATTCATTTGATTCCTATTTTACACTTACAGCACTATCCAAAATTACTGCTGGTCCAACAAAATACAGCTAAAAGAAAATGTTCTTACAACATTTTTCTTTGCAATACTTTCTCTTTAGAGTGACTATCATTAAGTCTAGTTCCATTCAAGAGCTAGTCATGAGACAGGTACATTTTTCTCAATTAAATGCATCCTTGTATTAAGAATCATTATCTGTGTCTATTTGTACAGAAAATGTACTTCTTGGAGCATGAACAACCTGAGCTGTGAGCTACTGCCTGTGAATCAGATGGAAGGATTTACCTTGGAATGGACTACCCTGCTGCAGGACATTGCTAAAATGCTGAGACCTAGCTGCACATTCTTCTCTCATGCGAAATTGCAACCTGATACCACATCCAGCTTTGCATTTCTAGAAGTTGGACACTGCATTCAGTCATACTTCTGGATAATTATTAAGGCATTCTGAATTATTGTCTTCCTCTTCTGTGCAAAAGCCATTGAGGGAAGAGAATGCAACAGCATCCTTGTCACCCTAGGTGGGTCTGGACATGTAACAAAACCAGCATCTTCAAATCAGGACTCTACTCAGCAAAAAAGGCCTAGGAGAAAGAGTCTCTATTAAGATTGAATCCCAGCTGTGATGTCATGCAAGTGTCTTAATCATGTGTAACAAGATGTAGCAGAAAGAAAAATATTTAAAACTAGTTAATCAAAAGAATAGGATGATATGATCTTGATCTTCCTGTATTTTTCAGTCCCAAATTCTAATACGTGTTAGTGATATATTTACCGTGGTCTAAGTATTAACATCTCAATTTTACACAAACATGATTGGCTAAGGATAGAGTTTTTTTTATTCATTCTTCCATACATGCAGCTATGGTTAGCTGAGAAATCAACATATCCAACACCAAGGTACAGCAGCCAAAAGCAGGACACAGGGCAGGAGGGCTCCTGCGCAGAGCTGTAGTAGCTGATGTGCCAACAGAGGAACTCAAGGGATCATTCAGAACAACATGCCTTCCCAACAATCAGCCTCAGGCAGAGAGTCCTTAGCAAACAGGGAGAGAGGGAGAAGGCTTAAATCCCTATCTTTGTAACAAAAGAATAACATTTTTCCTAAGGGAGCCGTTTAGTTTATTCAACAATTCTTAGCTTGTGTTAAATTAATGATCAGTTTTGTCCAGTTTCTTTGCACAGTGGGGACTGTATGCAAGCAATGGTTAGAAGCTCCCACTCCCTGAATCTCTCACTACTGTGATGAGATTCTTCAAGTAGAGGCATAAAAGTTAGCCCTCATTATGCTGCAGTGTCACTCCTACTGGGTTTGTGAGAGGCATAGTTCTCCTCTCTCACAAAAAAAGCCCAATAAAACACATTTAATATGCCAAGAGGAGACCATCTCCCTACCAGCTATCTTTACTAGAAGGGCCCTTGAACACCCTTGAGTTCATTTGTGCGGCTGATATTGGCAAGGCTTGTTTTTTCCTCTTACTGGTGATTGTTGCTATTTTAGGGGAAATGCTGTTGGAAACAAAAGCACCTGTAATCACCGACACTTCATAAAGTGTCCTCAGGCACAAAAGCAGCCAAACAGTGGATGCCTCCTCATACATTGGCATATATTTGGTGTCTTTATTCAGAGGAAGCTATTAGACATACAGAATGGTTGGTAATGCTGATATCTAAAGACAATTGCATGACATATTTAAATTAGCCTTTCCCCCACCCCAGCAATACTGCTTGGAATGGTATTTCTAATACAGCACAAAGAAATTTCCACACAACTCCACTGTCATGAATTGAGATTATAGCAGCATTTGCTACAAATAACAGCTCAGGTTGGTAGATGTCCAGACACAGTCCCTAATGAATTAACATTTCCACCAATGGTAATATTGTATGTACAACCCCAGGTGATACCCTGAAAACTCCCAAGTTTCTCTCAGTAAATTAACAATTTTTCTTTTAAAATTACAGCAACTTTTTTTTTTTTTTGCTTTCCTGAGGAACAATACATTTGTACTGTCTTAGTGACCTTCTGCCTCTGGAATTTGTCCAGTTAGCATCACATTACTGTACAGGAAAGGAAACCATAACTGATCACAAGTCTTCTAAAAGCAAGCATTCCTTAATTCTCCTCTTCCCCAAATAATACCTCAAACACCTGCAAAAGGTAGCAACACACAAAATAAGACTATCAAATTAATTGCAGAGTTGAATATTATCTTCTTATTAAAAGGTGAGAAAAAGTTTTATTTAGTAAACTTTGGCTCACCTAATATCATTATTTTAACACCTTGATGAACTTTAGAAATCACATTCGCCAGAACTATTGCACAATTAAATAAAACAGTGAAGGAAAAAATACAGCATTAAATACTCCTATATCCAATAGGCTTTCTTAAAAGAAGACACTAATTACAAACATGTAAAATACGAATCAACTTTTACAAAAAAATAAACCAGAAAACTGTAGCAAACTTATAGCTCTCATAGACCCTAGGGTCTATGCATGACCATTTTATAGCAGTAATTAATTCTCCCAAACCAAATATACTCAGGAACAGTTACATTTTGTGCTCCTGCTACTATCACACTTTATCTGAAACAATTATTTCACTTCCTTCTCTGGTGCCTGCCCCCGAAGCAGTAATCACACTCCTCAGCATTAATTGTACCGCATTTAACAAGTCAAACTCTCTTTGTACCCTGCACATGGCAAGCTTTCCATTTTTTAATTACCCTAGATCCACCTGTCCCAGTTGAAATTCATTTTCCATGAACATGGCTAAACAAAACTGTCAGGTGAGGTCCCTCCACAGTCCTGTACATCATGATGCTCACCTATCTCTACCCAAATGCACTGTTTCCCAGGGGCTGATACCACAGCCTGGCTTATGGACTCAGCACGCAGGTACCTCTGACACATGGAGTTCTAGTAGGTTTTTGGTTTTCTGTTTGTTAATTTGTCATGGTAGGGGTATGTCAGTGCAGAAACTGATACCCTATAAGGCTAAAAAACCCCAAGTCCCAGGACTTCTCTATCCCTAAAGCCACTGTAGCATTTTTATGCCACAAAATGGAGTTTATGTGTAATGTGCAGCATAAGGGTGCAGTATGAGAGCATATGGGACCACTTGAAAGTGCAAAGCCTGTTAGAGTTTGGTTTGGTTTTTTTTTCCTAATAGGAGAAGATTTACTTTTTCTTCATTCACTGAGATGTATAAAAATGCCTTTAAGAATATATTTTCTTTTCTTCACCTCTTGTTCTCTCTAATAAAAGACACAGTACAACAAAAAGCATATTCCAACTAGTATTCCACAAAATAACCAAACCGCTGAGCTTATTCTGCTCCCAACCACTGAAAGGATAGGAGCTAGAGACTTTTTATGATAAAAAACCTGTATTTCTGTGCAGTCTAAAGGGCAGTTTATTTATTATTTATCCACTCTTCCATTCATTCCAGCATCCCCTTTGACTGTAAGAATTACATCTGCAAGACTAACAAAAAAGATGACTTTTTAAAGTTGTTTTTGATCCTTTGCCAGTTCTCAACCAAGCTTCCTCTGTCTCTCTGGAACTAACTGAAAGCCATATG
Source organism: Ptilonorhynchus violaceus (assembly GCA_013397565.1). NCBI lineage: Eukaryota > Metazoa > Chordata > Aves > Passeriformes > Ptilonorhynchidae > Ptilonorhynchus > Ptilonorhynchus violaceus. The sequence continues at coordinate 29,374 of VZRJ01001791.1, forward strand.
CTGAAAACACTTAGCTAGAAGACTCCTCCAACATTAGCGACCTTATGACTTGCACCAACAGAACAAGGCTTAAAAGGAAAAAAACAAACCAAACAGCTACTTTTCAGAAGCACTGCGCATCTCCTGACCTACCACTACTATGTAGAAGCATTGGTTTTGGAGACAAACCTACCGAGTAATCAGATGGATGTTCTTCCCTCTCTCCCAAAGACAGCTAATTGTAGAATTCTTTTGAAGAAGAAAACAAATATTCCCACATTTACACAGAGAGAGGTAAAACCACAGTCTATTTATGGTCTGGCTGAGAATATCCATATCGATATAAACATGCACTGCACCTTGCCAGATTTAGTTTCTGGCATCAGATGTAAAGCAGTATGTGTGAGCATGCAGTTTGCACAGGAGGAATGCTTTAATAGAAAAAAAATCCCAGCAAATCCTTCAATATGCTCCATCTCAGCAATACAGTTCAATAGCACAATGATTTCTGAGAAGTAGAAGTACATTCTCTCAGAAAAGGACCTGGTAAACTAATCATTTTATACCAGAAAGCTCTGGCCAGCCTGAAATCCCTCATTCTCAGGGTGGATTCAATCATAAACAAACTCCTAAAGGGAAGTTTAGGAAAACAGGGAGTTTCAGGAAAAAGAAAAATATTTCTTTCCTACTTTAGAAAAACAGCCATTTAGGTCTCATCTGTATATCATAAAATTAAATTCCATTAAAATAAAAGCCATATTATTCTATAGAATATGAGAAGTAAACTCCCATCAGGAGTCCCATAAACACTCACTCTTTTGAAGTGCTGCTTCCTAAACAGTGGAAATTCACACATAACCTCCACTTTTACTAGAACTGGTGGTAATGCTGGTGAGATTTCAGAAGTTTCATCATCTGCATCTATTTTTAAAGAATGTTACCAATTCTCACATTATGGTAACTCCAACAAGCAAACTATTTTAAAAAAGTAAACTGATTTTGTTGCGGGTTTTGTTTATTATTATTTCCCAAAGATATGACTAAAGAAAATCCAGAAAAGCTAGAGAGCTTTCCTATATAGGCTGTGTTAATGAATTTGCATAAGTAACTGGTCATTACCACCTATAATTCTTTCCCTGTGGTTCTTTGCATTTTAGCTACACTTCCCAAGCTACTGAGGATGGATACAGGTTCACTTCCCCAGCAGGTGATCAAAACATCTCATTTTCTGCTAGTGGGTTTTTCTCACAAATTATTCTTGCCTGAATGCCCTTCTCTAAAATTTCACTAAAGCTTTTCACAGGCAAAATTATTTTACCATTTATAGTTTCTTTTCTTTTAATTAATAACCTAGGATATAATTGCAATATGACATTTCAGAGAGTGCAATTACAGTTTAATAAACCATGTGAGGCATTTAAAGGCAAAGTGCCCCAGGTTTTGAAGTACTCTGCATTATTTGCATACTCTTTGACATGCTTTGTGGTTTAGTCTGATGTGGCTTTTCTAATTAGAAATAAACAGAAGTTAATCATTCAGGAGGCAAAGGGAAAGGCATAGTCAGAAAAAAAAATGCCTATTTTGCAGTTACTCATTAATTCCACGCAGTAATTTAGACACAGTTTATCCTTTTTTTTTTCTTTTTCTCTTTTTTTTTTTTTTTCCAAATGGACTGAAAAAATAGAGTGGCACTAACAAGGGAGAAAAAAACCCCAATAAATACTATCGGAACTTTAAGGTAGAAAAATGTTCTGTTAAAGTTTCTTGAAGAGTCTATATATCACCTCTGTCCACATTAGGTTTTCTCAGCAGTACCTTGTAGTTCTTCCATAGGGAACAATAAACAGTTAGTTAACCAGATGATTCAGAAAGGAAGAATTTGATAAGGATATCACCCAAGTTGTAAACGGACCCTGCATGACTCATTTGTCACTTAAGAAAAATCTATGGTATCATTCCATTACTCATTCTCTAATATTTTGGGACTATCTCCAGTGGGGATAATTACTTGGGAAAAAAGTACAATCAAATTATCTAGGAACAAGGTCAGAAGTCCATACAATTGAAAGACTTGATTAAATAAAACAACTGTTCAGCTACTGTCTTGCAGGAAGCTCAGAGAAGATAAGGAAACTGTGTGCATGGAAAGTTATTGACACACTTCATAGTGCTGAGCGGCAAACAAAATAGTCATACTACTGAATAAATACTGGTTTAAAGTCTGCAATTTAGGCTCCATTTTCAAACTACTGTTTTCCAAAGTAAATCACAACCAGAATTGTCACAATCTTTGTGTGCTCCCTGCTACAGACAGGTAACTCAGGATCCTCTCAAAATGACTAATTTTGATAAGTTTTCCTGAAAATATGATCTTTTCCTACTTCTGACTACTTTTAAGTCAACTATTTTTACAATAAATATTTGTGGTGGTGAAATGTGCTCTGAATGATGAGAAAATGAAGAAACTTACTAAGGAAAAATCACTAGGAATCTGATCAAAGAGAGAAAAAATTCCTAAAATTTATTCCTATAGTAATGACAGGATAGGAAACTGTTAGCTGTTTTTCGCAGTTCTCTAAATTCCCTTGCAAAAGCTTGTCTTAAAATATTGATTTTCAACTATCATCACAATAAGCTTCTAATTATTCTTCCTAAATGCGTGTAAATTAGGAAGCTAGGGGTTTTGAGAAGCATTTTGTACATATATTCCAGGTGCCTTAATTATTATTTGACTACTTCGTTCTATTTCTTCTTTTGGGTGTTCAATATTGCATCACTTAAATGTTTGCTAGAACACGCCCTCAAGGAACACCCACTGTTCACTCGGACCCTCAACATTCTCACCACTAAGTTAGTGATCTCAAAACAGTACTACAAGGTATGGTTAGTTATATTTGGCACTACACCTATTATTCAACCTTAAGAAACCTCACAGTAATACACCAGAGTCTGGAAAGACCTTTCCTTTACCTTTTCTCCCCCCTCCCCCTTTGATTTGTTACTCTCATTTAGTAAAGAGCTTCTCAAATGCAATGACTTGAAATCCACAGCTGCCAGGAGGACCATAGAAAAGCCCATGACCACCAGGTGCTTATCTTATGCTCCAACTGGGAGATTTTCTTTTGCTAAATTCCCATTAAACTTGTAATGAAGTATTTTGGTTCAGAAGGTGGTCGAAAGTAGTTGGTATTTTTGTAATGAGCAAACACCCCCTCCCCCCCCCGTTTGGGAACTATTTGCTCTACATGCTCATGTCCCCAGCACCTGTGGGAGCTGCTACCAAAGCAGATGGCGAAGAGGAGGACGAAAAGAAGACGGATGAAGGAAAGAAGGAACCAGACGGACAATCCAAGATGGTATTCATCTAATTCTTCACGGTTCTATTTTCCTGTTTCCTCCCTTCTGTCTCTCTGTCTGTTCCAGACTGAAAATCAGTCGCCCTTCTTCAAGACATTTTACAATTTTACAAGCAAACTAAAGGAACACATTAATTCTGCTTTTATTGGGCTCAAAACAGTGAGCAAAATAAGTCTTCATTTATAATAGCAAAAATCCTAAACAAAACACGTTTTATGCCTGAAAAAAAAGGCTTTCTGATTATGTGACTCTCCCATCATATAAGAAAAATTTTTTTCACAACAGTCCAAAGACATTTGGAATTTATCTTCCTTAATTCCTGACTGCTCCTGCATTTTATCTCTGTTTCTCAACCTCCTTACTCCATTCCTGAAACCTGTTCTAATACACATGTAAACCATTACTAAAAGGCATATAATTAGACTTAAATCAATAGCTGGATATCTGGATTGTACAGTGGCAAAAGTCAGGCAATTCCACAGAAATAGCCCCTGAGGGATATCCTCTGCTGCTCTACGAGGTTTTAGATTTTACTTTCTGCATTTTGACTGATTAATACAAAATGTACCTTGGCATTTTTGCTCCTTATAATGAAAAAGGTTTGCAACATTCAGCAAGATAAGACTTACATTTGACCAATATTTCTAATACAAACACTACCTTAAATTTTTTTAATTACAGCAACAGATTTTTATTATTTCACATACCACACACACACACTCTGTGGGTAAAAGCATGAGCTGTTTAATGGTTTTTAATGAGAATTAAAAATCTGTTTATTTGATTTAATCAGCTCATTGAGCATTCTCTTTGTTCCTCTAATCCCTCGAATGGGGATGTCAAGGCATGTGATAGCACACAGCCATGACAATAATCTCAGGAGGTTATCCATCGCTGCCATTTATAATAAGTAATGCATTTTAGTACTAATAAGACAGCGATACTCATTACAGGGGAAATCTACTCCTCCCCGTGCATAAGAGCAAGAGCAGCAGCTGGCTTTGGGCAAGGAATTAGAGATCTTCTGGGTACAGAACCCATTTGCAAAATGGGAGCTGGCTCTGTAGCCCTCCAGAAAGGCCCAGGCACTCCATCACCTCTTTTTCTTTAGCCATAGACTAAGGAGCAAATCATAATTATCTCTTAACTCAGTCTGCCTTCAGAACTTCCTCCTGTTTTACCACATTCAGAAGCTGCCATGGACCCACCACTCTACTCTGCCACTGGGTATGAGCACTATGGGACTCATCAGAAAAGAACATTCCATCTCCAGTTATGGACAGCTTTCAGCATATATCTTACATGGTATATATAACATTAGACCCTGAAAGAATGGCTGTACAAATAGAAAAGCATGTCCATTTTTACTTCCAAGATTAGCACCTTCAATTAGTCCTTCCTGTAAAAGAAACTCTATTCAGAGGTGTTCAACACTAGCAAAGCCCACTCAAACCTCAACCAGGACAAAACTCTTTTAGCGATTGCAGAAGGACCATAGAGTCTTTCAGGGCTTATCTCTGTCAGATTTGAATTGCATTTTCTTTTTTTTTATTATTTTTCAAATCCAACAGTTACTTGCATTTGTAACAATTTTATTTTCTTTCATACTCTATCTTATGTGGGGCCTGTGGTTGCCTTTACCTGCACAACTGAAAATGCTTCTGGGATTTCTACTGAAGCTTAAGCCTGCTGCCATTATTCGAGCATTCATATTCATGTATACACTCTGTGGCTGCAGAAACATGGTGAATATCAATCACAAAATTCCCATCTCAAAAAAGCAGCACAATATAACCTCTGCAAAGTGACTAGGTCCTTACTAATTGCAGCTTGAGGTAGCAGGACAAGTTCTGTTCAGCAATATGTAGAGAAATAATAAATTCCTTAAATGCAGCAGAGTTACCCGAGAGCCTTACTCAGTGACAGGGAGATCAGAACATGACCATAAATAGCACCAGATGAGAAAGCACAGTACATGCAGTGATGCTTACCTGTTTTTCATAGAGGTGACATCTAAAAGAGGTATTATTACAGAACTGAAGAAATAAGTTCGAAGAAATATGATATCCAAATGAAGAAAGATGATATCGAAATTGCCATTGACTTCTCCTAGAGATAAAGCTCAAGGGCTGCAGAATCAGACTCCCACTTTTTAATGTGATAAATGGATGTTTATGTATTGCCCAAAGCAGCAACCACAGATACCACAAATTATTTTTAAAGAAAGGATAATTTCCATGCCACATTTCTTGAGCGGCACATTTTAATGACTGCTCAGTCTGATGACTTGTATATCACGTCCAGTCCAGGGAAAACATCCTTGAAGAGTGAATCACTCTGCATGGATAATTGCACTGACTAGAGACAACTGCATCTCCCCATCAGAGCTGGTTGAGGAATTCATTCAGTCCATTTGGTGGTAAGTTTGAAATCAGCTTGGGACCCTGACTCACTCCATTAACTAAAGTCAAGTCACCTCCTGGTAAAATATTCAGGGCTTCTTGAATACAAGACAAAAATTAGGTAAGCAAATAAAGACATCATAAGTATCAATTTAACCACAATGTAGTCTAGTAAGAATGGAGTTATTTCATAACTACCTCTTGTATGACCTCAAAAGAACCACATGCAGGAGAAATTGTTAGGTAACAAATTCAGGTGGGTAGAAGTGACAGACACCAGGTTTGCCTTGTGCAGTGAAGTATGCAGAGAGGGGGAGCTTCTTCTCCAGCTGTAATGAATGCAGTGCAAGCACATTAACGAGCCACTTGTTTCTATTCTGATTTATCTTTACCATCAATTAGATAACTTTTATTTATGCCTTAGGGCTGTGCTGTGTTGGCACTTGCTGTGCACTGTTACCCCTGTGAATTTATTAGCCAAAGATGTAATTTAATCAGTGATTTCAATTTACCACCAGCAAATCACATTTACTGTCATTATATCTGATAATAACGTTTTTCAACCATGTGGTGCTTTGTTTTGTTTCACTTTTAAATAGTGTCTTCAGTATTGTCAATCTGGTCACATTAGGCCTCAACCTGCATAAAAGAATGTGCTAGTTCCCTGAGGTGTAACTCTCTACTACTCCAACATACCACACGTGTCAAAAACAAAATCAAATTTTAAACTAATGCCTCAGGACTGTTGCTTTTCTACCTCAGTTATGGTTCTGTTACTTTCCAGATACTGATCCCAATGGTCTCAACAAAACAACTCATATTGACTAAACCTGTGTGAGTAGGGTAAGGGTGACAAAAGACAGTGGAGCTGCTGCTTTGAGCTCCTCCTCAGGCACCTTTTATCATTACTTTGCAACATTAACATTCCTTGTGAATCACTGGCACGTCTAGGACAGGAGCTGAAGCAGCCAAGGAGCAGTTACCATAAGAAATACACCATCTGGTCTTCATGGATATTCAAGCTGATTATGCCAAAGAGTCCCTCAAGTGGCTTCCACCTTGTAGTACCTGCAGCAGGAAAGACTTTGTGAAGCTTCCAGCTACCGATGCTGCTAACAGCCTTCCATGGTGGATGAACTGCATGAGCTGAGAAGGCCTCTAAAGTCACTACAAAAGAAGTCCCTACAAGGGATCCTACAGGCTCTGCAAATATTTGTCAGACATTTTCCTAGCGTGTGTTTGCTGGTTAAAGGTAATTCCTTTCCTTAAGGGCCTAATTCCTTCGTTACTTGCTTTTCTGTGGCATGGGGAAACAGATCGTTATGATTTTTTTGATACATAAAATAAAACCAAGGAAGACTCAAGCACTTCCTCCATATAAATGTGACATTTATAATTCTTAAAATTCAGGCCAATCTGAATATCTGACAGCTTTGCATTTAAGCTCAAAGCATTGAACAAGAAGTTGCTGCAGCAATGGTCTTCAAAGGAAAGAAAGGAAAAATATGAGATGAATGGTGAAAGATGAACAAATAATGAATTAATTAGGACTTAAAAGGTGTACTCACTTATTAAAAACAGGTTCTCTCTTTCCAGCCTTTCATGATTCTCTTCATTTGACATTAAAATTAAAACATTGATTGCAGATTATTATTTCTAGATAATTTGCTATGTGTATAAACTCTGTAATTCAGATGTCAAACATCAGGCTGTTACTGAACGGTATTTTGCGTTTTATTGGTTTTGTTGTGTAAATATAATTTTTACTGTGGTTTTATTTACTCTGCTAAGGGTTAAAAGCTGATACGGTTAATGCATCTCAAAATATATGAGAAATAAACCTCTGAATAACAGTATTTTATACCCTTTTTTAATGAGTGAAAACTGTTAATAACAGCAATGAGTGAAAGTATTTGTAAGTATTAATGTCTATTAGTTTTACAATTTAGTTCTTCACATGCACATTTATAATTAGCAAGAATTATGGAAAGCAAAGAAAATCTAATCCATTAGGTAACGTTTAACTGGAATATGCTTTTCCTCAGGTTCAAAAGAATTCTTAACATGGTACAAATGTGTGATATATGATACAAAAGTGCCCCATTTTTCAAATGAAAGAGACGGATGTTTAAATTCATTTGGGGAAGGTGCATGTTTCCTGTAAATGAGATTTAAAATGTACAAGTTATTCCCACCTACTGCATGTCCTCACCCTTCCAAGTATGTGCACTCACACCCCAATAGCTTCACAGGGCTCAGTGTTATTACTTTAAATAACCTAAATAATCCTCAGATGCACCAACCTGCCTTTTTGGGACAGATTGTAGGCAGACTGTCCTACCTGGGACACCTAAACTTTACCTTTTTATCACCCCATACATCAAGTATATTAATGGAAATAATATGGTCAGGGAGTCTGTTTTACTCAGTATTGTAATCAATTTAGACACAGAACAGAGTCCAAAAAGGACTACTAAAGCCCACATCAGCACAGATTTCATCAGAATCAGGAGCTGCAGTCAAGAAATTTTGAGGAGCTAGAAATCTAGGCCACTGTCTTTACCTGTTTTTGTCAATTACTTTGGTTATCTGCCTGCTATCATCAATAACCTGTAGCAAATTCCCAAAATGAATTAGGGTCTCAGATTAACATTCTGTACAATAATAGAGTAAAGTGAGCTTTCAAGTCGCATGGATACAATCCCATGGAAGTCTTTAAAGTGAACTAAAGCCCATGGGGTAGGAATTAAAAGCCATAAAAGGCCTCAGAGGACAAACCAAGATACTTTCTGAAGCTTACTTCTTAGTTCACAGCATACAAAATAGTGAAATGGACTTGTGCTTGATTTGCTACAATTTTAATTCCTTCCTTACTTGACCTTTTCTTTCATCTGTAACACACTAAGAATAAAGTTCCATACAATATATTTAATTTGTGCTAGCATTCATATTCCTATTGAAAAACAAAATAATCTAAGTGTTCCTAAGGTTGAATCTTGCTGTATTTAAAAAAGGAACACTGAATTAAACAAACAAGCAAAAAAACCACAACAACAAAAACCCCCAGTTTCAGATCTTTCCAGATATCCAGATGGGATTATCAACTGGGAAGTGAAATTTCCCTGCATTATGTGCCTTCAAAAGTGAGAAGACCTAGGTATACCACCACACAGTATAGCCAGAATGATCCCAGTGCTAACAGATAATAAATTGGGTATTACAGATTTCAGAAGTATTATCACAAAAATAACCCTCTGTACTTAATCACTGCAATAAAAGTAACATCCAAAGACATAATTTAAGTCTGGAACTCTCAGAGGAGTGAAAACAAATTACATTCCATTCTCAGAAAAATTTGGCCAATAGATTGCACTGTTGATCAAAGGCCCTATGTATTTAAGGTTTGCAAACACATTCTGAGTTATCTGAGGGAGCTCCTAATGCTAGTACAATCCATAAAGCACAGACTAGTAAAAGGTTATCTCCTTCAATACTTAAAGAATAAAAACGACTTAATCAGAAGTCATCAAAATGCAAAGGTAACACAGCAACTCAGCAGCTAAATAGTTCATGACTTCCACCTGCATTTTGCCTGCATTTGGAGGGCATGAAGAACTGTTATCTCCCACAGAGGACTCTGGGAAGTGGCAGCGCTCTGCACCTTGAAGGATCGTGCCTCAATGTTTTGCTTAAATCCAATAGGACCTGGCCTGTCCTAACACGATGATCCTTGGATGGTTAAAATACACATGGATAGGGGACACAGTGAAAAAGCTCAAATGCTTTTTTGATCAGAGAAATGAGATGGAATGAAGGGAAGCATCTGTTCAGAGGAAGACCAAGCACACTCTAAATACATAGCCAGAAACAGAAAATATGTAAAGACAGCATGCTTGCTTCTAGAGTAGCTTTTTTTTTTTGCTACTGCAAAATTAAAAACTCCACAAATTAGTTTCCTTCAAGGATAGCCAAAAACTTGGACTTCCAGAGGGCTGTATCTACAAAACAATAAACGTTCATTTTACAAAGTTCTTTGTAAAGATGCATGAAAAGGAAGCTCTGCCTAATTTACCACTTAGGCAGCTAAGGAGTGCTTCTTTCAGCATTCCTCTGTGGCCTGTGTCAACCCTATTATTCTTAATAAGATAAGGAGGCCTCGACACATGCTTCATTTTCTGTATTAGTCAGAAGTGATGGTGCTGGAAGAGCTTTTCATGCACATGACCTTCCTCTATCTAACTGCAAGTCAGCTCTTGTTTACAAGTGGTGGTATTGTGCTATGCTGGTATTGTTATCTCTATTATCTGCAGCATAAGTTGCATTATAGATTCATTTTTTAATGATTTTTTTTCCTTTGGATGAAAATTCTGTTTGCATGATACCACAAAAAACTCTCCAGACAAAACAATATTGGCATTTTTAAATTTTCCAACCTACTGTTACTAATAGTACTTCATATTTGCACCACAAGTCATTCGCTGGTACTCAAGTGATATATAAACAGTAATTAATTAGGTTTCTCAACATGCTGGTGAGCTACCTTGGCTATTATTTTCATCATACCAAGACATTAAATGACTTGTTCAAGGATGCAGAAACAAATCAGAAGTTCAGATGGGAGGTTTGAATCCTAAGTTCCTGCTTTTATGGATGACCAACATTTCCTCTCCTTTTGATGAGAGAAACCATCATAAAAATTTTAATGACTAATCTGTTAAACATCTAATAGTGCATCACACAGACAATCACTATCAGTGTGCATAAATACATGGTCTCCAAGCATTTCATCTTCACTCCAAGACAAGTAACTTCAGCAATAATGAAAAAGGAGATGTATCAGAAAGAGATCAGAGGTTAATTGTTATCACATTAGACTCTAAAAATATGCTCCCCTTTAACACCTCATGACAGATGCCAGAAAAACAGACAGAATCTGCCACAAGGGAAGAAAAGATGCTAATTTGCAGATAAGCCAGCTATAGTCTACAGTAATAAAGTCAGTTCTTGTTGTTTCTTAATAACGAGCTGTCAGATGGTGGGATTATAGCGTGGTTTGACACCAGACTACTCACACAGAGCCACACTGTTATGACGACACTCATCTCCTTCACTCCTCTGGGATATTTCAATCCCATTACGTAGAAAATGGAACCCAATTTCCTTGGTAGAACAAACCAACTTTGAAATCCTCAATGTAATTCTGTGGGGTGAGCGAGCATGAGGAAAACTACTTCATAAGGAAACAAAATCACATTACCACCTCATCATTTCTCACAGATATACTCCCTACTCTGCCTGGTACCCTCCCCTCTTTTTCCCCTTGCCCCAGGGCACAACCTAGGACTGTGCAGCACATTGGCTTATGAATCTTCTTCAAGTACCCAATTATCCTGGTGCACCAGACTTGTCATTACCATGACAGCTGTGTGCAGTATGCAGCACATGCTGTCAGAGGTGAAAGATTGTACGCAGGCATCCTGCATTTCCATTACAACGTGGAAAGCAAAGGGGAAGTAAGACAGACACAAACATGCACACACCCCCAACAAACAACTTTACTAAAAATGTTGATTAACAGCAGAAGTGAAGATCATTTTTTTAAGTGGCAATCTAATTGCCAGGCATTCTGGTGCTGTCTATGCCTCCAGCAATATTCCTCCTGTGTATTTTTTGTCATGATAATTAATGAGTTGGTGTAAGTACATTTTGAGCACTTTTAAAAAGAGTTGAATAAAACAGTCCATCAGCCTGAAGTTCCTCCAGAAGAATTAAGCTTCATGTTTTCTTTCCTCTGACCAGTTTTCTTCTTTTTACAAAGTAAATACCTCATTACCTTTCACAAACAGAGACCCACCCACAAAATCCTGTGGGATATCACCACAGTAAACAAGCTGTGCTGGCTTAAATAGGCTCCCAGGCATAGAAAGGGGCCCAGAAGTCATATAGGACACTCACATACTAGGTGAGCAATACTGGCTAAGTACAGACATCTGACCCAGGACACATCTGGCAAACAGAGTTGTGATGGATCAAACCTGGCACTCACATGGCAGGAAGTAACTGATGTTACTCCTTTGAGCATATGTTCATGCAAGGTGTCATATGCCCTCAGTTCCTACTAGTGCCAATGAAAACCATACCCTGGAAACATCACAGTCAATATCTCACTGGATCAGGCCTTTAAGGACAAACATGCAGCACAAATCAGTTGTTACAGTTCTTAAGAATGTGCTGCAGATTTTCTAATTACTCAGTGTTTGGCACACAGTGTTTAACGTTCTGCATCTCACTTCCTCCTTCCTGAATTACCCCCAGCAAGCCCTTGCCAATTCTTCATGTGATCATGCAGTTCATTACAGCTGTAAATATAAACATCCTTTTCCCACAACCTATCATTATTAGGAAACCAGATTGGACAAAAATATCCAGAACAACAGTGAGATAAGTGAGATTTCATCTTCCCTTAGTAATGGATTTTCTATTTTAAACCAATGTATAATAAGGTTGCAGAAAACAATAATTACAGACAGTTAAGGATTTTTTCTAAAGACAAGCAGGCTGAAAAGGCTGTGTAATAACTCACAATTCAAAATTAATTTAATCTACATCAATAGAGACAAATGGAAGCAACCTGAAACCTCTGGTCAAGTATTCTAATATCAACACTTAAGAAGATGTATCTTCCCTGTCTGAAATGGAAGAGAAGGGGAGCAGCTGCAAAGAGAGACGGGAAGTAAGCAGAGAACTCCCACCTCTCTCCTTTGCAAAGTGGGAATGGGGTGTTTATTACTCAGCATCAGCTACTTGTGTTCCACAGGATGACGTAACACAGAGGCTTCTGAACAAGATCTGGAGTTACAGCACATTTACATTGCTAGAGGACTTGGGAGGCTGAGGTTATGGGGAGTCAGTGCAGCTTAGTGAGAAGCCTTTCACTCCGCGTTGCACGTAACTAAAGGACAAGCACCGGTTCCTTGGAAAAGCTGTACAAAATCCTGTGCTCTGAAATCAGTGTCATGTCATGATACATGATAGTGCTGTTCTCCTGTTTGGAAAACACCACTCCTTACTGAACAATAAGCACTTGGGTAAGCAGCCTCCCTCTCAGAGTCAATAACACAGAAAACAGAACACATAAAAAATGTGTAGACAGGGCATAAGCACTGAAAGGTAAGTATTCAGAAAAATGATAAAAAACCAGGAATCAAAACACTCTTCAATATCAAACATTTAATCCTTCATAAATTTTCTCCACTGCAAAGGCCCAGGAGCATCACTCTATCACCTTCTTAGCAGCATACTCACACCAATGTCAAAACCAGACTTAACCCTGTTTGAAAAAAGATCTTTGGAGATGGTGTGGGAATTATGACAGTGAGACAGGGGAATGGAGAAGGGTGGAAAAGAGAAATAACAGTACCAATAAGAGTGAGTTCTAAAAAGCTAAACTTGATACTTGTGTATTATCTTGTAGCAGCAGCTCTGACAAAACGCAAACCCAGCAGTTAATCTGACAAATATAAAATATGCATAATTTTTACTAGTTATGAAAACTGCAGCTGTTTTATAGCAGGTTATGAATTTTCACATGACTTAGATTATAATTTCTTTTAAAACCTACAGCAAACTAACAACCAATTATAATTCTCATCTCTCTGATAATAACATTTTTCTATGTAATGTGAATTGCTTTCATTTTAAAGTATGCATTTTTTTTTTCCACAAAAAACTAATACTTACAAGAATTTACAAATACTTGGCTTATCATATATTCCTAAAGTAAATATCCTCTTGTGAAGCTGCAAGGTCAGAGGCATAGAATGCACACATGATCATGCTAGTTGTAAGAAGGAGCTATAAATATCTTAATTAATTTTATTACTAATCTTCCTCCCAAGCTCCTTTCAAGTTAAAGTTAGCAAATCATCTTCACCTTGCTGAAGTTTTGTAAGAGGGAGCACTACACAGCCAGAGGATGTGACAACTTTTCAGTCACAACGATATGCTTCGTAATACCTGGACAGCATCCTGTGAAGGTTGCAGGAAGGCAGAGAACATTGATCTTCAGCTTTTTAAGGGCATTTAGTGTGTCTAAGTTCTGGCTCATTTTAGTTCTGTAAAATTACCCTTATGCTTAAGATTTTTTTTTTTCCTTAGCATCTATTAACCCGCTTGGCATTTTGGTACTTCTGAATGTTAAATCATCTGCAATTCTGGCTGTAAAAAATAATTTTGGTAGCCTGGGATTAATAGTCTTGAAAAATATTTTGTATTTTGGTAAACACATACAAATCTCTTCCTAATGCGTAGGAAACCAGAGGTGTTAAATGTAACTTCCATTCTGAAAAGCAACACCGTAAAATTAGGATATATATATATGAAAAGCAAAAATAATGCACTATATTTTGATAAACAGAATGAGAAATTCAGAAATCACTTGGTGATAAAAAGATAATTTTCCTTGAAAGGAAGAGGAAATTACTCACTGAATATTTATTCCCTTGCGCCTCTGCCCATACTCATACACCCAACAACAGAAATTAAAGATACCACTCTTGTTAGAGTGAAGATCTCAGGGAGATGAAGACCTCAAGTTATCAGAATTCATGGGAATGTTCACAGTCTGTGAACCATTGAAATCAGCAGACTTTCCACAGGTACACCAATGAAGATCTCACCTTGAGATATGATGGTATCACACCTCACTTTCAGAGAGTTTTCTTATTTTAATTCTAATTACAATTGAGCCTCTGATTTTTGAAGGTGAGCACATTATCCCAAATCTGCCCCTCCATTACTATTACCATCATTGAAGTTACTAATGATATTTTCAAGACATGAAGTTATTCTTAAAGTATACTTTAACTTATTTATTACAACAAAAGCAATTTTTCAATGGAAATTGTGTCTTTGCTTTGAAGAATTCAGAAAATACCCCCACATATGATTAAATTTTAAAAATATCTAAAATACTATTTCCCCATTAGACACCTTTTCTTACCTTAAGTTTGGAGTAATTATTATTGCTGTCAATATTAAAAATAATAATAAAAACCCCTCAAACAACAAAACCCACCAAAAATAATAGAGATTAATGAAAGGGGACAAAAAAAATATTAAAAAAAATTGTAAAGATGCTCTACTTCATTAAAATGGATAGTGAATACCCTGCTTGTGTAGAGAATTAGTTTGAGCCTTTCGAAACTCTTCTGTAGAACATGCAATGATGGCAGACCATGGTGCTATGAGGTGTGAGATGTCAGTGGTTCCACCTGATCCCATACTTCAACAACAAATAGCAACTTCCAGTTTGCCAACTTTCAATTTCTTTTCCTTTAATCTGCTGTTATATTTTATTTCAATATTAAAACTCCACTACTAAATCCACACAACTGACACCTGTAGGTCATATTCAGGACACTGGGAAGTAGTGTGAGGAGTGTTTGTAAAACCATTCATTCTAAACTTTATATGCACAAGTGAATTTATAATTCTGGCTGATTTCTCAAACTGTTAGAAAAAGCCTCACTGTACCTGGAATCCATGGTTGTTGGATGCTGTTGTCTAAACAGTAAAATTCTACTCCCATAAGAAGCACAAAAGAAGTGTTAAATTCTGCAGACAGTGCTTCACAACTGGAACGTCTTTGAGGAACCAGCAACAGTTTGGGGCTCTAACACAGCCAAGTTGCTGAAATACCTACTGTCACAGAGGACTAACAAGAGGAGAGCCTTCACCACTGTCATGTGCCACTGGGCCCAAAGAAAGAAGTAACGCTGTAAACTACCTGTATTACAGGACCATAAGGGAAGGTTCAAAACAAAGATTTGGGTCAGTGGGTTAGGACTTGGAGAAAGCTTCTATCTAAGTGTGCAGTAGGACCTCTATACTGTGACACCATGTGCTTTCAAATTGATGTAACTATTTTGTACTACAGAAATAAGAAATAGGAAGGTTTTGTTCACTAACCCTATGGTAAAACCTATTGGAGGGTAAAGCCTTGAAATAAATGTTGTATAGAACTGTAGAGGAAACCCTGCTGCTGCCTACTGCCTGGGATAACATGAGGCACTGAAATAGTCTTCATTCTTTTATCATATCATTGGTATAATTTGAATGGGAAGAAGTTTAAAAAAATAAAATTCAGCATCATATTAAAGATTTGAATGTATTAGCAATGTAAGTCTTCTGGAAAATTGCCTTCACGCACAGACAGTCTTTTAATTTCCAGCTTTTCTGTTCCTATGTGCTTTTTAATAATACGGCATATTTATACTGTCATGGCACAAAACCACTAATTAGCAGTAACACTTGATAGTAATGAAGCCAGGAGGAAAGCTACCTTCCTTAACTGTGTTGCAGAGCAGCAGCCCCTTGGTTTCCCCCATGCCTAGACTCCGTGGGATGGCTGCTGGATTTGTATAGGAGCAGACCTCCCAGTTTTGTCGATCTCCTCCTGCTCATCGTGGCCTGCACCTCAAACCCTGCTCTGTGGCACTGCAAAGACATGTCTGAAAAGATGGCCTGTGCCTTGCAGGGACACTCTACATAAGCTCCCCAAACCATTTTAATCTTCTAATACAGGATTATAACACAAACCTTTATCAACATGATCAAATCAGGGGGTGGGGAAGAAAATGAAGGAATTGCTCTATCTGCAGTAGAATTTCACTCTCAAGACTACAACTGTGTTATCAACATTTCATTTTGAAAGTTTTTTAATACATCCTTCTAAGAAAAGATATTCTGCATTTGTTTCCCTCAGTCTGACATTCAAGAACACTCACAGGGCAAAAAATATGCAATTCCATTTGGTGCAACTGATAGGCAATGAAAGTAAAGATAATTTATGAATTTTGAATCTAATCACAGCAGATTGCTAAGATGACCGACATAAAATGGGACACGGCTTTTAAGATATTTTTCTACCCCATTTACAGTAAACAGCAGAAATGTCTTTAGCATTTAAGGAATGCTAAGGCTGTCTGGGAAACTGTTCTCAATTTAAATTCTATTGCCATTTAAAAAAGCTGAGGTGGGAATAGAAGATAAATTCTCTGTATCAGAGGAATTACATCCAAAAAATGGCAAAACAAATTATGACATGCAGCACGGGTTGCCCAACTGCTTCTCAGTCATGGCTTGGGGTCAAGCATTGCTTGTCTATTTGTTTCACACTAACAGCTGGACACACTTATGCATGGTAAATGTCCTTCCTAATGAATTATGCTTAACAATATAATCTATAGATCTTCTCCAAAACCAAAATGCAGCCACTAAAAAAAACCTGAGACACTTTATAGGCAGAGACTATCTCTTCTTCAAGGGCCTGCACAATAGAGATGTGCACAGCAACTACTTCTGGCCACGTAAGAGGAGATGGGCTGTGCCAGTCCTCTCCAAATGTGGGAAGACAAGAAGCTTTCTAGCAGGACTGGCTTCAATACAGGGCTACACAACAAGCACACACAGCTGCAGGAGAGTGCAGCAGTCTCCAGGGTCAGAGGCAGATGTACAAGCTTCTCTCTCTGGTGTGAGGGGTCACAGACTGGAAGGAAGGCCAGTGCCATCCTTCAAGCCCGCGGGATGTCATCCTAGCCTGGGAGACGCTGGACACAGAAGCACATCTCATGTACCAGGTTGGGCAGGACTGAGGCAGAGGTGTGCATTTAAACCAGTTTACAGATGCAGAAATGGTGCTGTGGAAGTCCTGTCTCGGTGCCCTTGCAGACACTGTGTTTGTCTTAGCTGTGCTCTGATCCATGCTCTTTCTGGTATCCAGTCCCCCCTGAGGGTTTAAAATCCTCTTCTCTCTCCTCCTGTCCTGTCCATGCGTGCTCCTACTTCACTGTGGTCTGTAATTTAAATATATGCTTTAAGACATAGTATTGGAGTGTAGAAGAATATGGCAAGTGCCCAGCTTTCTTAAACACATTTTTCACATATCAGAACTTAACCTCAGTTACACATCAGGAGCTGGGGTGTAGCTTCTACTCTTCTGCAAGAAAGAAACTATTCATATGCAACAATAATAGCTATTGGGTTTTTTAATTAATAATTTTAAGGACATACTAAAAAGATAGCATAAAAATGGAGACTTATTTTCAAAAGAACCTGAAGTTTTCAAGGCATCTCTATTGATTGTTGCTGAGTAATCTGAGTCCTTCAAAAAAATTCAACACAATTCATTAGCCATCTGATAAAAAGTTATGTTGGAAAGCTCTCATAGCTCAAAATCTCCATAGAGGATAACAATGTGCACCGTCATACACAAGTTCTAGTCTGTGTGTGTGCTCTGAAAAGAGGTAGCACCCAGTGAGGAGGTCTCTTTATCCAAGCAATATTCTCTATTATCTGAGCAATATCCTCTAAAAGTAACTCAGAGAGACAGCAGCAGCCTAGAAAACAACTTAGTAGAAGTACTCCTTGGTTACACCTACAGTAGTAAATTTTACTGTGCCATGGAATATTCCTGGGTACTAAGCCTTAGTGGTCTCTACTGTTAAATCACTAGAATATGCATTTGGGCTGTGATGACCATTGTGCTGCCTAGCAATTTCCTGCCACAGTTCAGGGGTTAGTATACACTGGAGACTGTTTCTAATACGCAGTCTGCCTACAGCCATGCTGGCCCTGCTGTGGAGAACACGAAAAGTGTGTGAAAATGTATTATGAGTGTATGGATATGCTATAACAGTCCTGGCATGTTTAATTTAGTAATGAGTGTGTGTCAGTTACAGCAGATCCCAGAGGTTGATTCAAATACATTCAGAGCAAGCTATTAATAGATACTATGTTCAGCAAGAGAAATGTTTTAATTTTTTGAAGTACATGTTTACTTTTGCACAGCTAGTGTGTCTAAATGGCTGCCATAAATGAAGACAGAAGGCATGAACCATACTAAAGAAGCACAATTTACCAAAAATTCGCCTAAAATTTAGAGTAAGTGCATTACACTATGTTTCTGGACTCAGCCAGTGAAAGTTTATTTCCAAACGTAGTTAACACAGTGGGAAAACATCAGTTCAGGGTAAAGATCTTTGTTAACAGAAAGGAGTTTCCTACAGTAGCAATCTTTGTATATGGTTGATGCACAATCTAAGAAAAAAAGTGCATTGCACTTGTGTGGAATAAACCAACTACTGTAATCCAGTAATTGCCATGAACCCAAGGTCACTATTTTCTGAGCATCAACTGAAAATAACCAGTATAAAAACAGAGATTCAAGTAGTGTGCAACACACTGCTGCTACCACATGTATACTGTCTGTGTTGTTTTTACTTGCTTAGGATATAAAGGGACTTTTGTTCTTCAGAAGAAAGGGGAATTGGCAACATTCCACCAAATGTGCTTATGTGCTGCACCTCGGGGGGCCAGTCACTAACTTTATTTTGCTTTTGTTTTGTCTTTACATAAGGATCTCCATATGCTTTACCAAAATACCCATATGCCTTTTCTGTATGCCTCCAAATAAAAAACTGGGCTTTTCTCTTTTTTAACTAACAAAGATTTTGTTAACATTTATCGGATGTGAAATGAAAGCATGAAATGGAAATTTCAAGAAAAAAAGTGTAACCAGTTTTATTTTCATCTCTGGAAGCCCACAAATGGGTAATCTTTTGCTACTGTTCTGAGTACTCAGAGGTCAGTTCTAATACTTACGGTGTGGCACACGATCATGTGTCTAAGAGAACTTGGGACAGAGCCTTTTAAACAGTATCTCCTCAAAACATACAGCTAAATTCCTCTTCCAAGAATATATAAACATTTTGTAAAAGCATGTAAATCAAAAAAACAAATAGTATACAAATTTGCTTGAATATCTGTCTTTATACATACCGTTTTTGCTAAAACTTTTAAAGGAAGAGACAAAGTTATCAATTACTACTATACTGTACTTAATTACATTCAAGTGTGCTTTTTTCCAGGTCATGCATCTGCTGTGGTGGGTTTTTTCCCTCAGATTTGTCAGCTACTTCTAGACAAAAAGATGGAACTGAATAATCACAAGTAAATTCCTTTCTCTTGAAAGGTCTCTATTTACTACAGCCTCTTACTTTAGTACATGCAAATAATACTAGTTTGGACACAGAGGAGGAGCTGTCAAGTGTTTATCAAAATGTAGAAATAATTGGAGATTTAAAAATTTGATATGGAAAATAAAGGTGCAATTCTGGGGAGAGAGACCTTCTTGGAGGGAATAATGTCTCATTGTATAATTAAGGTTTCTGCTTTCCAAATCTCTAAAGTCTGTTTTAATATATCACCTTCTGTTTTCTATCCTTTGTGTTTCTTTTTTTTTTCATTTACAATCCCTATATATATATATAAATATACAGCCTTTAGCTATCTTTTATTACCCAGTGACACTTAATGTGTGTTTTTATATACATATATTTGTATAGCCACTGAATGAGCTACATAATATGAAAAAAGTGTTTCCTTACTCATATGTGGTGAATGACTGCAGCTGGTCACCCATGCACTTAACAGCACTAACTTGTAGACAGAGAAATTAAAATACGAAGGGCTTTCCTCTTGCATGATGATAATACCTGATCTTTCCTATTGTAAAAGAGCCTTTCTGTCACATATCTCTGTTTCAGTCTGTCTGTGTTTTGAATGTTTTCTTTTCAAAGGTTAAAAGCCCTGCATATTACATTTACTTTGTAAAAAAGTGAAAAATATGACTTGCTATGACAGATAGATACTTATTTGATTCTGAACATACAAGCATTTCCTTATGAGTTTTCCCTTCCCATGTTGTCCTTTCCAAGATGCTTCCATGGAAAGGGAACAAAAACCCTACATTCCCACTGAGTAACAAGACTTTGTAAACTGAAAGCTGGATTGTGCAATCAGGCAGCTACACAGAGATAAGAAATGAACAAGCAAGTTAATACTTAGAAATCTTCACTCTTCATGTTTGAAAGTAAAGAAATTACTAACACAAGGAAGCACCTGCAAAACTACATTATTCTTGCAATGAAAACACACAGTGTATCTACACAAATGCTTTAAGCTCAATTTCCTCTTAAAACATATTTGATGGATGCTGGCAAAGTATCTGCAACCTTATCAAAATAAAAATACAAGCAAACTTGTTCTGACTGGCCATGAGTCAATACAGCTCCTGCCCACCAGTTATTTGCAGAAACTGCCAATGACTCCCAGGAAGGCTGTGATTTCCATCACAATAATGATACATTATCTCTCTTTCCCCCCTTTGTCTTAAAGGATGTTTTCTGTTAGTCCTGTCCCACTGGCCACTAATTCCTGCAAAAAAACTAGCATGTTCTGGTCACTGTGAGCAAGTGCAATGGGAAATCTAACACTGCTTGTGCCATTACAGCATCAACGGGGTTATCTTTCCTCTTCCATTACCCTACCTTGTGAGTCATGTTTATGAAGTAATGCAAACTTTTCTACTTCTTAAAGCAGCAATCCATAAACATCCAAGACAGCCAGAGAGAACTGCAGCACATCTCACTACAAGAGCTCAGAAACAAGCAATACTCTGCAATAACAGGAGGAATTAAAAATTTGTGTGAAAGCCCATATTTTACTCTAGGCTGACATTCAGCCACTATGTTGTTCAGATAACATAAAATGAAGTTAAAATAAACGTGCTTCATAAAGCTCAAGGCTAAGAGAAGGATCACAAAGACGACAGGTGGCAGAACATAATTTTTTATTATGCAGTGACTATGGTTAAAATCATCTGGACCTGGCCTTCCATATATTCCTATGCTGGCAACAATTTTATAGTATCTATCTGACTGCTAATTGATTTTTGAAGGATTTTTTTCTTACTTCTTTTATTAATCTGCACAATTAGCCTGTAACAGAGTAATTTTTGTCACAGACTTCATATCCTGCAAGCAAGGAGGAAAAAAATTTTGAGAAATCTAGAGAAAACAAATGCTTTCTAATTTTTAAATATTCCTCTGACATTGCCAAGAAGAATTAGTCCCTCAAACTTCAGAGAAGTCAAGAAGTAAGATATATATTGATGAAAGGGACATCTTCTCCATAGGTACTGCTTCATAATTAGATGCTTGCCCAAAGACAACCCTTGTGAAGTCATTTGGTTAGAAAACTCTCCTGGTAAGAGCACGCTGTGGCTTTGAATCCTAGAAGTCTATTAGGATGCTTCAAAAAAATTCTCCTTAGGCCTTGATTCCGCACACAAACAAAAACCAAAATCCCCTAAAAATTCATCTACAAGCTACAAGAAACAAAAACTTTTCAAATTACTATGCTGCTGTGATTTGTGTCAGTTCTCTGTGCTTGGCTAGCCCTTTGCTCCTAAGACAAGTGGTTCTTGCATGTGGAAGACAGCTGAAATACTTTAAACTTGACATGAGGTACTAAAATTATTTTGCTTAACTTTGAGGGTTTTTTATAGCCCTTTCTTCAGCCAGAGAGCCTACACTTCAGATGAACACAGCTTCTCTTGTATCTCACTGACTTCGGAGACCTGAAATGAACTTTTTCCTGCCAGTAAAATTCTTGTGACTTTGCTTCGAGGTGTTTTTAACCCAGTTTATGGTGAATTGAATTTTCTTTCTTTAAACTACTCCTATATTTTTCACAGTGTACACAGTTCTGCTCTGCCCTGTTGACGAATTTCATACAGTGGAAAATTTGCCTTGTGTCTTTGTCCTATAGCCTGAAAAACTGAAGGGAAAGATGTTGCACTTCCAATTATATTTTTCAATGTCCACTAACCAAGTGGATGGATATTATACAACACTGCCACAACAGTAGCCACACCTTCCCCTATGAACATCTTGTTTCTGCTTTTCCACTTCTTTGTGCCAGATGACAAATCAACTGATTTTCACCATCACTTATACCTACTACCTCAGAGTTAATTATCACTTTGCTCTTTCCTCTACCATGAGCTGAGATGCTACAATTCTACTGCTATTTCATTCTTAGCATCTCCAAGACCCTGCTTGTGCTTCCTACAGACAAGTCTATTACTCAGACCCTTGTTAACCCTTAAGAACCGGTAAGTCCTGTTCCTTGACTTGTCAAAAGACTCCCCTCATTCATGCAAAACACAGCTGCAATAGCCATCTTCCTCACTTGTCGATTTGATCATGTCAAGTCACTCCCTCTTTGAAGCCTTCCATTTCTGTCACATCAAATTTAAGCTTTTTGTCATCACATTCAAAGCTTTAAATTGCCTGTCATTGCCCCCTGTTCTCTTGACCACTTTTCGTTATGCTGTGGGTTCCCTAGAGCAAAGAACATCCTCCTTGAACACTTGTAAAATCATTAGTTGTATGACAGAGGTTATTACCACAAATAAATCACAAACAATAAAAGACCCCACCAAACCTCATTTTTTATTTCACTTGTTAACCTTGCAAGCTAATTCCTACAGCTCAAACACCAGTGAGATAAATTTCATTTTCCAGATGACATCTGAAAAATTTCTTAATTATTGGCCTCAAAAAATCTCTTCTGAGAGTATAAGATAAAATTGCAGCACAGAGAAACCAAGCAACATGCAGAATGCACGGAAATGCACAGAAAAAACAAAACTGAGGACAAAAGAACCAACAAGTTCTCCTCAAAGCAGGCTTATACAACAATGCTTTTTTGCTTCTAGATAAAATCCTATGAAGAGTTTTATGACTCTCTATGCACATTATATCACACCATAAACTAATCGCTTTCCCACATCACTCTGCAGAGTAGCCCTCTTGCTCAGGTGTGTCAAACATGGAAGAAAATTTCACATCTGCTTTCACTGCTTCGTAAGATTATTCTGCATAGTAATATAGCTACTTTATGTGCTTCTTCATTTACTTTAATATAAAGCTTAGATATAAGTAATCCATATATGCTGGTACTACACTCGTGAGGTGCTTGACTGGCTGGAAGGAAAGACTTGAAAACTGGAAAAGCTGTGAACTTTGTTGCTGTATTTTCAGCCTTTTTGATTTCCAGTTTCCCAACAGCTTGCTACAGATATTAGGCACAAAACCTTCCTTACAAATGGGCTTTCTGCAGATAACAAGATTTCTTAACCTTAAATGTTGAAAAAATAAGAGACACTTGTGCCTCCTCATCCAAGTCTTCTCCAAAGGTATGTCATTCTGAATTTGAGACAAGGGCTAACTAGCTGAAAGATCCCATATCTGCTCTGAAGCACTTCCCTCTTTGTGTATTCCAGCTTTCTGTGTGTTAATTAAGACAAGCAAGATTTCCACTTGAGCTAACTTCAATATGTCAACATCTGTAGCAGATTCAATCCCTTTTTCTGTAGCTGCCTTTACATCAAATACATGCTATATTTTGATCAATTCCCTGCTTGCTCATGACAGATTTAAACACCCATGACAACTCAGCACAAAAGGATGATTCAAGCTTTTAAGAATTCCAGCAAGTGCCATTGGGAAACCTCCTCAGGCAACCACACTGCCCTACAGCCTTCACATATCCTCTGTGACAGTAAAAATACCTGTTGCACTTACCACTACTCCCTCCTCTACTTTTGTTACTTAACCATTTCACTCACACACTGAAATTTACCTGCAACGTCTACAGCACATTTAAAAAAAAAAATAATATCTGTTAAGTTCATGCAAATATTTCAGGCAAGGCAGGTGGATTCATATCGAAAAAACATGCAATAAAAGCTATTATGCTTTTTTTTCCCTGCAGCATCTGTATTTCCAAAATCCTGCCACAAGTTCACAAAAACCATAAAAAAATCCACGATGACAGAAAAACCTGGTGGATGCACCCGATTCCCAGCTCTCTGCTACTGCTGAGTTCCGTGCACCTTTGTTCCCTGATCTTGACTTTATTTGCTCTTCTGGTTCTGGGACATTCTGAGTGAAGCAGATCTGAAGCACACTGCTACTACAGAAGGAGCTCCCAGTGTTGCCAACTCCACTGCCATTCCCCTGCTTTGATCCCAGTCACTTCATCTACCCCTCATCTTCCTTTGCAGCATATCAAGTACTTGTCTAGTTTTGTACTGGGTAGAGTTATTCCTCAGAAACAGAGCCTGAGCAAAGGAGCTGAAGAACCTCCTGTTGAATTAGCAGCCTAAACAAATTAAATGAAAAGTTAGTGGGAGCCAAAGCTGTGGTAAAGGAGATGGGTAGAATTGTGGGGTTTAGCAGCAGACAGGAGGAGCAAGGGAGGACCCCTTTCTACACCTCTCGATGAGCTCAGCCTCAGCACCTCCAGGCTGAGGCTCTACAGCAGGCTAAACAAACCAGCTACTGCTTACTTGGACCTGCGTTTCACTGGCTTAGTGCGGTGATATGCAGGCCTGGTGAATACCGGAACTGTCAAAGGTGAATGGGACACGTGCAGCAAAGAAAGGGGGAGAGTGGGACTATGCAGCCAGCAGTGAGACCAACTTAAATTCCTGTTATGTGCTTGCAAGAGCTTCAGTTACTTGTCTGAGACAGAAACTTGTCTCATCTGCATTCATATGATACAACTTCAAACTCAATAAGGCCATTAAGTGCAATCACACTGGAAAAATAACAAAACATAAAATAAGATGTCAAATTGAACATGTCACTTTATGATGTTTGCTGAACTAGCTCTATTCCTAGTAAGTGATAGCATCAGATGCATCACAGATTTTGCTTAGAATACCTCAGTATATTTGACAGATCTCATACAGATATTCAAAATGACAGAGTCCAGCACGAAGCGCTTTCATTTTGGAAGATCTATGAGCATCAGGAAGAGAGCCATAAATCCTTTATTTTTTGTTTCCAGACTATTTTTTCTAAGACAAATAGAAGAGATGTATCAATTTAAATACACTACACTAATGTAGCAATATGTGGGACCTTGTTTAGAAAACTGATGCTCTTTCTGTGAGAATTTGTAACCCGTTTTAAAGGCTCTTCAAAGCTTAAATAAAATCTGACAGTTTTCTTCCTACCATATGTAGAGGTAATGAATCTATCAAGTCTCTTGAGGGAGCCAGCAATTATCTCTGACATTAGATACAACACACTTGCATTTACCCACACAAGCATAATTTTAACTATGGGCAAGAATAATTAAAACTTTTGAAGCTACTATGAAGTAAGGACAGAACAGCTGGCAAAACGAAAAAGCACTGCAAATGGATTTAAAAACTGCAGTGTGCTGAATTTCTCCCAAATGCAGTTGTGGCAGTTAAGAACGTCCATCAAAAGATGTTCAGTGCAGCAGTTTGGCCCAGTCCACCACTGAACAGTTTGTGCACCTGCAGACCCACTAGCTCTTGATAGAGACAATTCTCTCCAGGTCTGGTGCATATCTCCTCTGAATAGTTTGGTGCTGCTTTGAACTCACTCTTTACCCTGACTGCAGATTGGCTAAAGAGGGTAATTATTTAATCACAGTCACTGTACTCCAGAGGGTTTGGAAATTCTAGTTCAAACCATAATAATAAAGGTACTGGGATTGCATACTCTTGTCTAATCTCCATTTCCTGAATCTGAAATTTTTTAATATTCTAGGGCAGGAGGAATGTCTTGTTTTCTTGTTCTCCAGTCATCTTTGCACAGGAATGGTTAACAAGCCCTTGAATGCACTGCGTCTATCTGCCACGTAGAAAGGCTGAGAAGTGTCAGATATTATTAGTTATTCAGTGATGCTTTCTCAGAAAATTCACTGTCCCTGCCAGCTGGGCCAACTTTGAGACACAGCCCAAATTCCGGATCACCTTGCAATGGCTTTCAGGAACAAGGTGTCAAATGTCCCTCTCAGCAGGTAATACGTCTGCAGTACACTGTCCTGGGCAAGCTTAGATTTGTTCTTGCTGTAATACAAGACGAAGATACTAATGTAAGACATAGTGACAGTCTGACACATGTATCTTACTGTCATCCTTGAAAACTGGTAGTTTCAGGCATATATGAGTTATAGCTACACAATGATTTCCACTATGCAACCCAGTGAGAAGCTCCCCATCTCTTCCTTTTCATCTTCACCTTTTAAGTCCTCAAGTCTGCACCACTGGAGTAGCTTGGACTACTTTCTCCTCTTTCCTCTCAGAGTAGATGTTTACTACAGATAAGCAGCTATTTGTGTCCAGATGACTGCATACACTAGACAGACTTGCTTAGTGAGTAGCTTATATGCTGCTTCTGTAGGTCAGCAAACCAAAGCTAAGAAAAAACTGCAGCTATTGATGTGCCCAGCCCTGCTCACATAACCTCGAGAGTCCTTCAGCACAGGTACAAGTCGAGCACCACACCTCTTACACAGCAGTGTTTGCATCCCCCACAATGAAGGGATGTACACACATAGGACAGTGAATTCCATTTTTACTGTAGTAAAAATTTCCATATGGAAGCACTATGCCTTTGGATATACAAGGTCTGCTGTGCAGGACAGATACAGATCAGGAGCTTCGTACTGAGACTGGGGGGAGTGGGGGTATAGTAAAAAAAGGGGGAAAAAACCCAAACTAACAAATTCCACAGTGACTACTTGCATGAGACAGCATGTCTACACTACAGCAGAGAAACAGAGTTCTAGTCTAAATTACTTTAATTTCCTTCACCCACTCCCTGTAAGTCATGAGTGCTGGAGACCCCTGAAGTCAGAGTTTCCTGGCACTGAAGATCAAGCCTGCTTGGGCTATGCTCTCTTTGGAAAATCCCTGTTGTCAGCACATGGGAATTTTTCAGGCTTGTTTGAAAAATGTTGCTTTTAGTCTCAGCTCTACAAGACAGAAGCCTCCCCAACCATTCCACAGTTACAATTATAAACCCACCATATGTTTGAAATAGACACATATAAGCTTACTAAGCCTTCAGAATAGCTATGGTTAAAATTTATTTTGATCACCTCTACAGCTTTCTATTGTTAGAACACAATGAAAATTAACAGATTTGATATATACTATGAAGGTGCATGTTAACTTTTGTGCCTGCCACAGCAACTGGATGGAGAAGCAGAACAGTAATTAACGAACTATCTGGATGTTGTGCCAGTGTTAATTAGATACTGCAAAATCTGATTTAGCTCCACAACAATTTTCACTGAGGTAGTTGCTTCAAGCACTTCTTAAAGGGGTCTTTCTGTCAATCATACAAAAAGATTCCTGTTTTGCTTCCTTTTTTTTCTTTCTAAACTGTCATAACATACTTAAAAACTTGGCACACAAAAGAATAAAGATCAAACTATGCCTCCTCATTTTCTCTGTAATCAAAACAAACTCAATACTTGAAAAGTCAGGCTTACTTGACTTGTGAAGAATGCACAGCCCAGCGCAGCCATATTTAACTGTGGAATGATTTCACATACTAGGCCACAGAACAAAACAAAAGTTCGGTCACTGCTTCCAGTCTGTTCCACAGAGGTGATTCAGGTAAAAAAAAAGTTTTTAAGTAATCTACATATTTTCCACTGGTAGAGAAAAGGAAACAGATCTAAGAAAGCAAGACAGATTTTTACAAGAAAATAAAATTGTCAGGCTTATAGTTCGAATGTACCAAGCATGCAAGATATGTCATGTCCACAAATTGTAGCACTTGTAGCTGGCATTTTAGAATGAATTAGGTGGGTGGATGGTTAAATGACAACAAGTACTGTATATCTTTAGCCCTCAAGGAAGAGAGGACTTCAGATCCCCTTAACATGTCTTTTTTCCTCCTCCTTTTAGGTAATAAATTTTTCCAGGAAAAGGTCAGGCCAGTGTGACAGAAAATCATTCTGATTTGAAGGCTGTTAGGAGTCATGAAAGTAACACATCCTGCTATATTCAGTCTGGCTGGATTTGTGCAGAAACCTTCACAATGCGAAAACACAAGAGGATGTGTGTGGGAGGGGTAATCAAAAAACAAACACACAAAACCCACCAAACTCCAAAATCAACCAAACAATACAACACGAAAAAAACAAAAAAACCAAACCAAACTCAACCAAAAAAAAAAAAAGGAAAAAGCAAGAAATAAAATCCCTGCAAAGAAAGTTTTACCAAAAACACAACCAACAAGGGGAGGCAAGAGACAATGGTACCTGGTTTTGAATACAAAGCCTCCTATATCTATTCTACCCCAATTTTCTACCATTTTCCCACATGAAAACAGCTATTTCTTTAGATTATTTTAGAACAAGTTGGGGTAAATACATTTTTGAATGGCAGTAAAGCTTTCAAAAAGCATGGAGGGCTCCACTGTGAGGTGACTTAAATCTCTTTCCTTAAAATGTGTTGATCAGAAGAGGTGAGCTAATGCAGAGGGAAGATAAGCAGTGACAGGTTTAAAGCTCATGATAATGCAGTGGTCTAGCTCCAAGACACGTACAATAAAGCTTCTTCGAAGACTTATTTCATTGCATTCTTTACCAAACAAGGAAATATCCTCTAATCTGCAAGTAAAGGAAATGACAAGTGTGAACAAAAAAATGAACTGGTTACAGACTATTCAACCTTAGATTATATTATTCTGAACTGTTAATTAAACTCTTTTTATAGCTCTCTCCTGAGTCTGCCTGGGGCTATACCTTTAAATTACCTTTTAATGGGAAATTGATGTGAACAGCATGCAGCCACAAGACCAGGGAAATGTGTCCCCATTCTTAGGATGTCTGCTGTGCACATCAATGGACATGAGGGGTTCATGTAGAACTGCTACCTCTATTCTTGGCTGAGTGAAGAGACAGTCAATTAATTGGCTGTCAGGAAATGCATACAGCACTGTAACACTCGGATGGAAAATGAGAAAGAGCATACAAATCAGAGAAAAGAATACAAGATAAGCAGGTCAACTATCATGAGAAGTGTGAAAAGGAAAAATAGCTACTGGAAATAGATGAACACAACAGTAGTTCATAATTTCAATTCACTGTATTTATACTGACATAAGCTTGGCCAACATGTTTTTACAATGGCATATACCACACTGTGATATATGCTGGACTATTTCCAAAAGCTTGATTTACACTTAAAAACAACCCCTGGTAGCACATGTCAGATGAATGGCGTAAATGAGATTATTGATATGACAAACTGTTAGAAAAGAAAACTGAGAGAAATAGCAATGGTTTTATGCTATAGTTTTAAGTTAGGAATGTGGGATAATGCTAAAGGGGTTATGGGGTTTTGGTTCATTATTATGTCCGTCTTGTTTTGCAGAAAATACAGGTCTGACACAGCACATAGCTTTAGCATCTTAAAGCTCTTGTCAAAGACAGCATTTTCTGCTAGGTCTAGCCTGAGAGAATCCCGATGAAATACAAAGATATAAAATGCAAGGTAGGAGTTTATACCCATAAAAAGGCAAACTGTGTCAAATGGGTCATTAACGGAATGAAACAAAATCAAACTAAATTCTGCCCTCGTGTTGCATCATCAGGGTGTGTACCCTGATGCAGAGGGTACACACAGGGTGCACTGTGTATAACCTGTGCATCAGCTTCACACAGGGTACAAATGTATTCAGGGGAAGTCTAACTTGGAGTAACAGGACTGGCAGAAAACATTAAGAATTCTACAATCTAAAGATAGACAACAGCCACTGTTTATGAACAAAAGAAAAACTACATGAAAAAAATCACTATGACAAAATTGGTCAAGGTCTTGATTGAACTTCAGCAGTGATATAAATCAGAATGGCTATGATGGGACCTGACTTCATGACAGAATTACAGGTCAGGTCAAGGTCAGTGCCCCATTGCTCAGACATCCCTGGGACTGGGGAAGTGAAAATAAAATAGCTCCAAGGAACAATTACTGAAACAGTAATTTTTAAAATATGTATTTAGTGACATTAAATTATCTTATCCTTATCTGATAAATTACTATATAGTATAAAAGCCAAAAGCCTGTTCATTTTTCCACAGTTTCAGAAGAGACTTTAACTTTTACTAATAAAACCAAAACTACAAACCTCAAAATCTTAAGAGTTTGAATCACATAGAAGTTGATGTTTAGACAGAAATAGAAAGAATAACTGCATTAGTGCAGCATCATGCCGTGCATTTCCATTGTTAGTAATTTCTAAACAATCATCACGATTTTAGCTAAGAAGCAAAAAGCTAATCACATTCAGCAGAGCACAAACTGGCCTAAGATCACAAACCTGAGAGCATCTTGGTTCTGCAACAGCAATTGTTATAAAACAACATTAAGGATAGATTACAATGTCTACTTCATTAAATATTTCTTAAGTAGCACCCATATCTTTGGTTTGAGTACACAAGGGCTGATTATGAGATTAGAAAATGAGATGATTCAGCATTTCATAATGAAAATCTTATCCTCCTTTTATTTCTCCTTAAGCAGAGCCAGCAGGAGAGGGAGTAATGATTTGCTATTCCAACAGGTTATCAGTTAATTGGTATCGTCTTAGAGGGCAGAAGCAGCAAGGCAGGAATGGTAGGAACAGGTCACATCCTGCTGACTCAACACAGCTCGAAGAAAAACCCTTTATTTGAAGCAGGAAGGCAAATGCTCACGATGGATAAATTCCTTCCCGTTTCCTCAGAGAAAAGGAATGTGATATTTGCATGCAAATGGCATCCTCATGAGTGATCATTTCCATACTGTATTTCAGGATGTTGACATGTTACCTGATCTTTAAAATTCCTGAATATGACTCTGTTGAACCATATTTGTCTCTACTGACATTATACTGCAACTGCCAAGAAACAGCATTTCTCTTGAGAGAACCTCAGCAAAGGTAATCACACAGCACATAATAAAAAGTTAGGGTCTGATTTCCCCTCCTACGAAAGATGTGTTCTTCTTGAGAAGGTCACTGACCACCCAAAAGATCACAATAAAACATGGACAGTTGGCTAAGGTTTTAGCCTACCTAGTAATTTTGAAGCAGGTAAGTGGAACATTTTACCACACAAAATCTACAATGCACAGCTGGAAACGTAAGAGTAAGTAGACAGCATTGAGACTGCCAAGTGGTTAAAGGCATACAGAGGCATCAAAGAGGATGTAAACATACCTTGTCACAATTTAGGAGAAGTAATTTAAAAAGGAACCTTTTCACAGAAAGGTTCTCCAGAGTGGATTCTAACTCTTAAACAATGTGATTTTGCTGTTTAACTGTTATGCCCACTACTGCTGATAGAATGCCACCACAAGGAGAAAAGAAATCTTTACAGCAGACAAATAACTTTGCCCGTGGCAACGCTGAGAAAGTAACTTTTAATAGACAATTGGTTATAATTGTAACAAATTGCTGGATTATATATTGTTTTAAACTCAGCTCTAGTATCAGACTACCTTAAAATGTAACCAAACATAGTTCATTACTGTCCCTTACTTTTTCTTACACTGAGTATAGGTGGCACATGTTTAAAAAAAAGGTTGCTAAAATATATGGACACTTTCTCACTCCCTCTCCCTGGCAAAGACAGAGAAGATTCAAGCATCCAGGAAGGAAAAGAGGCTACTGCTGGCTACTATTTCAAATTGTACTGTATCACTCTTCCATTCAGCTGTATAAATGCAAGCTACAGAATGAAAAATATTGCTGATATTCCCAGTGCACCTAAGTAGAACACACAATTTACTTGTATACATTTTTCTTGGGTTTGAATGCTGATGTTCACAAAGCCTTTACAGTAAATTTTCCATTTGTTTTCTTTATGGAGAGAAAGATTGAAGGAAAAAAAAGGACAGAGAAGGGATGCACAGACTACCTACAAAAATAATAGAAAACTGCTCAAACTAAAAGCTCACCATTTCAGACAGCTTTTAGTCAGGATAAATACAAAGCACAACAATATTTGCTCATCGTTACACTTGTGAAATATTTCTTCAAAAACCCTACTTAGTCTCTTCCCTCAAATTCCCTTAAAATCCTCTGCTGTCACATCTACAAGAGCTTAATAATAGTGTAGGCAATGCATTATTGCAGCACTATTCATAACCTTGATTTTACAATTTAGTATCAAATGTTGTTAGGAATATACCTTGATTCATACAGATTTTTCTACACATATCATACACACCTATACATACTATTTCTAAGAGAATTTATTTTTAAGCATGATTTACAGACAGACACAACTGTAGAATGCATCTTTTTAAAGATAACATTTAAAAACTTCAGAACGCACACAGTGTTGAAAGGCTGCCTTCAGAAGTGACTTTGTGTCAGGATGAATGCAGCTATAGCCTAACAAACGAGGAGGAAGTGCATCCTCAGGCATCCCACATGGCACACAAATATATGCCATGCTCCCTCTCCTCCTCTGAGGTGCCAGCATAGATGGTCATAGCTTACACTCTCCTACTAAACTGTGTGTTTGGCTGTCTAGATAGTTCCAGCATTTCTTCTTCTTACACAGTGATATCATAGACTGTCATAGAACACTTGTAACTTTAGTCAGGTATCTTCAAGAGTCATGTTAAAAACATCAGCTAATGAAAATATCAAGAAGGGAACAATGACCTGTTCACAAGTGCCATGGTTTTTCCAGGTGACATTCAATTTAAGTTACAGTTTACTGATTTGATAGGCTATAAAAACCTTTAATTAAAAGAATATATTTAGATTAACATTTTTTATCCTAATGTATTATCTGACTCTTCCTGCTACATACAACAGGAAAGATGCAGGAGGCATGCAATACTAAAGGGTTGCATCCTCATTTCATATTACCCATTTTAAGACAGATGCCTGAGGGACTTAAGCAACTGCATAATAAAACATGGCAGAAAGCCCAACAAAGCTATTGCCATTCCAAGAAAATAGTCTTAGGCACTAGAGGGAGCGTCTGCCTTTACAGTCACCAAACAAAAGTTTCCATGTGCCTACAACATATTCTGTATAATGCACAAAAATAATTTTGCATGTTGTATGTAAGGTACAAGTCCTACCTTTCTAACAAAAAACAAACAAATAAAAGAAATACCAGTATTACAGAACCATCACTTGAAATAAATGGGCCCTCATCTATTTAACTTGCTCAACCATAATTTTAAACTATTTTCTTAAATTTAAGACACTGAAAGTAAACTTTTTTTGCACAATTATCTAAATAGCCTAATAGTGTTAGAATACCATGGCTTGCACTGTTCAGGAAATGAAAGCAATGACATTTTATTTTAAGAACACAGCTTCAGACTTCTGCAACGCAGACATCCACATCTTGGCTAGCTGCCTAGACTCACCATGAGAGAAGGGCATTTCTGGGCTGTGATTCACCTGACCAGCTCTAGGCATCTGTCAAGGGATGAACATGTGAATCATATTCTCCAAGTACCACTTCTATGAACTGCAAAAGTAGCTGAATTCACATGTGGACGTGTACACCACAGGTAATTGGATCACAGGATCCCCACCCAAAAACATAAATAGAATACACTAAGTAAAAATATGCATGACAACAGCAGTGACTGTAAACTGGCGGGGATTGTACAGTCGATCATAGTGGCTGGAGTGTACTGGCACCATAACCTTATTGTACATTTTCTAGTACTGTAAAAATCTTCATTCTTGCTACATGTAACAGATTCAGTTAAGAAAGTGAAGAGATGAACAGAAATACCTTATAACAGCCTGTAAAAAATAAGACAACTTAAACACCTGCCAAGCTTGCACGCAGAACCGTTTGAAATACTAATATATTTTTGCCTCCTTAGAGTGATGGGAAACAGAAACTATCTGCCACCTATGCTTCTCTTTAATGCCTCAGCCTTGCTATGAATTCCCTTGCTGACTGGCAGGTATACATGCTCACTTCAAGACAGCACTCAGCTCTCTGCCTGTCTGGATGCTGCTAACTGAAACACTGCTAAGAATCACAGCTTAGTTTAGCACGGCAGTTTAGTAGCCATGGTTTTAATATCAGGCATTATGTCCCCAGACTGTGTGCCAAGCTCTGAACCAGGAAACTCTATTTTCAGATGCATCAAATTGGTACTGCTGCAGTCAAGGATATTAAATTATATAATTTTAGCTTGTTGTGCGGTTTCTTACTGTTGTATAAAATGATTAGCCATGTAAGACGGGCTGTAAATTTTGGGAAGAAATATTATCTCCACTTATGTCTTCTAAACAAAGTACAGTGACTGTGGTTCTCTAAAATTTTTATTAGAAAGCCCCTTTCTTCTTCCCCTTGGCACAAAGGTCCTTGCTCAATGTGATGACAAGGACAATGCAGCACAAAGGCAAAACTGCCGTGGTGTCTTCAGCTATTCTTCCAAATTTACAAAGCAAAGTGATCTCCAAATAGGAGTTTTACTGAAAGAGGGTAAGAGACTAACAGACTCCAAAATCCACTAAGAATGTTCAAAGCTGGAAGATCTTTCAAACCCACTAGTTTGGACCCTAATAAAGCTGAATATAAATTACTGTACCAAAAGGATTCTGAGCACCTGTAAATTTCAGATCTCTCTGAAAACATTTCTCTTTGCACTTCAAACATTTTTGCAGCACTGTAGCAAAGCCTCTAGAAAACTAACATGATGACTTATCTTTAAAGTAATAATAAAAAGAATCCAGAAAAATCACAAAAATAAAACTAAAAAGGTAAAATGTTGAAAATGTAGCCAATATACAGGGTTTCACAACATAAATAAATATATGGTGCTGCAGTAATAAGGCAGCTGGAAATTCCCATCAGCATTGAGGTTTGTTAGTCACAAAGACCATGTCTGAACTGCAGGGTACCTGACCTGAACACGTGTGGGTGCAAGGAAAAAAAAAAAAAAAAAAACCACAAAAAAAGGAAAAAAGGGACATGAGTAGAAGGAATTACTGTATGGTCTTGACTTGTCCCAACACGAAGCTGGGACTTTACAGGACTAATAAAGTAAAGATGAGCAGGGGTGAAGAAATAGTGAAAAAGATGAAAGCCTTTCTCCATTCACTCAGTGTGAGCTTCAGCACAAACAAAGTGCCCAGTTCCCTCATGTTAGATACACAATATATTCCACATTGTGCAAGAGAAAAATCTGTTCTTACAACACTACATGAACTCAGGTTCACTTGCCAGAAGATGTGTATTTTGAGTGACTAAGACCCACAGTAATTCAAATCTTTGATTCCTGTGTATGGGGGAGACATGCTGCTGGCCCCTGAACCAAGCCTTAAGGCAGAGGTGATAACGCTACAAGGATGAAACAACTGTGGAATCAGATAATCCCTGTTTTTTTTCTTGTGGAAGTGAAACAAAAGTTACAGTGATCAGTAATACTATACTACGGAGGCAGAACATTTTAAGTCTAGGAAATTACTTCTTCCCATTGCTATATGCTTTTAAAAAGCAGGCAGAACTCCTTCAATAACAACTTCCTAACGACGTGAATATTTTGTTCTTTAGGCACTTTTTTGTCTGGCTTTTTCTAAAATATGAATTTTTCAAAAGCAGCTACAAAGACATGTATGAAAAGTAATTGGTTCTGATCCACAAGCTTCGTTTTGTTTAATTGGGACCACAAGCATTAACAGCTATATCCTGTACTGGATGAACTAAAAAATACAGCAGAGCACGCTCAGTCTAGGAGAATGAAGAGGCAAAAGTCATCTTTAGGTCTCAAAGATGTATTAAACTGTTTAAAGACTCCTTAACACATCAGTTCTTTCGCACAGTTACCAGGACAGCTTCACCCTCCAAAAAGAGCCAGAGCAATGTTTGTTTGGTCCACAGGCTTTCTCCCAAACACAATGGATTGCACATCGTGTTGTGAGAGGGAAGGCTACAGATTACATACATCACTCCATTCCTTGTGCTTTGAAGAGGAAGGGGAAAAAAGGAAAAAAAAATACTTTGGTGAAATTGAATTCCTGCCATGTTTCAAAAGCAAAGCTTCAGTAGCTATAAAGGCAAGCTCTATTTTTTTTTTAATGTAACAGTGAAATCTCTTCAGAAGAACGTTACAGATAGTTATATTTTTGTAAGCTCTGAAAATACATAATAGAGCCCCATGAACCATTTTCTATACAAAGTGTGGAACACTTGCTGTATTAGAAG
The DNA here is from genome assembly GCA_013397565.1 of Ptilonorhynchus violaceus. NCBI lineage: Eukaryota > Metazoa > Chordata > Aves > Passeriformes > Ptilonorhynchidae > Ptilonorhynchus > Ptilonorhynchus violaceus. The sequence continues at coordinate 66,039 of VZRJ01001791.1, forward strand.
TAATCCATAAATATGTATTACTACTTTATAAATATGTATTGTGTTACAGATGAAGAAAACAACTGAATAGAAGACCTCATAATTGGTACGGTCCTTTATTTAAAAATGAAAAAAACCCCACTTAATTCCACAGAGAATTACTTTACATGTAAGCATGGAAAGACAGTATAGCAAAATAGTTTCTAGTTCTTTGTACTTTGAACAGAGCATTTGTGGGTTTGAGTTTTGGTGGTTTTTTTGTTGGGTTGGGCTTGGTGTTTTTATTTATTTATTTATGTGTGTATTTTTTTTTGTCTTTTTAAGTTCTGTTTAGTTTAAACCAAGGCAAAAGGAGTGCAGAATGAGCTGTTTGGGTTGTTGGGAGAAAGACAGTAGATAGGGCAGTTTTGTATTCATCCCCATGGCTACAATGCTCATGCAAGTCCATAGCACCTCACATCTTGATTGTTGTATTATTTTTTTTTCTAATGCTGGCAAATGCAACAGTGCTCAGTTGCGACCACTTCGTCAAGCTATAGCTTTGAGTATGCCATCCACATATTGCATCTTACATTTTCTGTTACACTGAAAGAAGCAAGCGTGGAAACACAACTGTAATTTTATGCAAGTTCTTCCTATCAAGCAAGCTAATCAGCTATTTGAAGTCTGGCTGTATACTTTGAAATTCATAAATACAAGAGAAAAAAATTAGTTGAATTTCCCTTAGAAAAGTATGCCGTTTTTCAAATTTATTCTGCCCATCTAAAATGTTGCCAATTCAAGAAGTTATCTACAGATCAGGCAGGAGCTGCACACTCCTCAAACGCTGGGCAGAGTAACTGGTGAAAAAATCCCCAGCTGTTCAGCACTGAGCTGACATGAGCTGTTGGAAGAGTCACACACAGGTGATTCCATAGTTTAGGCTATGGAATCCTGGACGTTAAGTGAATCAACATCCAGCAACCTGAATCAACAGAGAGGAAGAAAAACCTGCAGCCCAAGACTAGCCATCTAGAAAACTAAATTTACCAACACTTTGCTTTAGTGTAGAATTAGAAAGCAGAAGAATAGATTTGGTATAACTTTTAAAGTAAAAATCAACAGTGATAGTATCAGTATATGGCAAGTATTCCCTTTTTTAAAAACAGAGAGAATAAGCAATATTCTAATGAAAGAAGGATGCTCATTACTGGGAATATCACCTGTACCTCAGTTCATCTATTAGACATTATCCAACTGTGCATTTTGCTATGCAAAATTGTGCCTTATAGACACTGAAGATGAAGAGTGTTTAAGACTAAGAATCGTAATGTAAGCATGGTATATAGATGGAGACTTCATTAGAATCACCTCCATGCCCCAGGACATGGCCTGAAGACTCTGCCTTGTGTCTTTGATGTCATTGAGTTAAGCCTGAAGAACTTCCAGCCCACAAGGCAAGTTTTGAGCAAATGTGATGCTGCAACTTGGATAATCCAGCTCAAAGTGAGCTACTCTGTTCCAGAAAGAAAACTGTAAAAAAGGCAGTAACTTCAACTGCAGAAGAAGCTTGTGAGTTGTTCTAACATCCTTATGCATCCATGTAGCTTTACATATGAAAAGTGAAATTTCAGACACAGGAAGAGGTCTCCAATACTTCATAACATCTACTGTTCTTTCATTATTTTTCTACATGAAGTTAGTCCAGACTAGGGAGGTCTTTAGAAAAGCATGAAAAACACTAAGTAGGCTACAAAGAAGGGCCATCACCAAGAACATTACAAAAAGTGACTGTATCTTCCACATAAGGCATCACTGAAGTGTAAAGGAAGCAGGCAGCCTGGGTTAGGACCCTGTCTTTCTATGGAACCACCGATTCTACTGTGGCAGAGGAAGATTTGTGTCTTGGGCTGTACATCTTCAATTTTCAGGAGAAAAACAGCACTGCCATCTGAATATAACATATCACCACTGTTTAATATTCTGCAATTTAAATGAAAACAACAGCAGACTTAGCAATTCAGTAACTTGAGGTTCTAAATTAACGAACATTGGATGATGAGAGGAGAATTTAAATGAAAGGGCTCAGCACTAGAATTCCCACAAATAAAGATCCAAGGATTTGAGAAACAATTTCCAAAAATACCTGGTTGTCTCACTGCTATCCTTCAGTAAGGACTGGAAATATAGTGCTATTTTCTGTCAATCCACTGATGTACATCTTTATTGAAACTAAATGCTTTATTACAAAATAAAAAGATAATTTACTGGGAGGTTATGAGTAAGAAATTATTTTACATTTTCTAATCTCCCTCCCACCCAAACACCATAAATGTCTCATTGTTCTCCCGAGAGCATGTCTCTGGTGCAATATAAAGATGGTGCTTACAGCAGCATTTTGAGACAGTTAATAGTTAATCATATGTAAAACCGTTAAAAACTAGGGCACCAAATAATTTTTAAACCTCCCTCATGCATTCCGTAATTGTGCCGTGGGAGTCTGATAGCCTGATGAATACTTGGTCAAAGTTTTACAGCACACATAGTGTTTAGGTGACTGAGTAGGTAACACAGTAATAAAAGCATGAAAATTATAAGGAAAAAAGGCTTAAGAAAAAGCCTTACAGCAAATGTAGACATGTAAGCATGTCCCTCAGCCAGCAAACAGAATCAAGGGTTCTAAAATTCAAGTGTCAGACTCACAGAACACAAGGCAGCCAAGTACTGTATGTTGTATTTAAATACCTCTTCAGTATCATATTGAAATGGGATGCAACAGTTGTCTCCAACATCTCACAAGAATTTTCCTGTTCATCTATCACAACTGACTACCACTTAGTTTCTTGATTCTTTGGACTCGTGTTTGATTCCTGTTTTGGGCTGATGTCCATGCCACTCAAACACATATAACATGGCCTGCAGCTCTTACATATTCAAACCCTAACTAGAAAATCAGAGTAGAAGGCAAGACATTCTCTCACAGGAGCACATGTACTGTGGTGACCCCATGTTACTCACCATTAAAGGATGGCCTCTATGTTCTGAACAAAGTCTCTGGATTTTGTTCCATGTAGAGTCTGTTATGAAGGGGTTTTACCCTATCTCTTTTAAGCAATGGCTTTAGGGAGTTACCCGTTCTCAGACTCAACAGGAATGCAGAAGTCAGGCAACCTGGCATTAGACCTGTCATCATATCAGGAAAGTTGTTGTTCATCATATTATCTGCTGTAAAGGAGGGAAATCCCTCAGTTGATGAGCCTATATTTCACTAAAAAAAACCCCCAAACAACCCAAACACACAACCCCAAAACAAACAAGAAACCCAACAGAAAAATGATCAACAAAAACAAGATCCCCAAATTCATCTCTGTACAATAAGGGTAACAATCCCCAAAAGGTGGGGCGGGGAATATGAGACCAAACTCCAAGTATGTAAGCTTTCATGGGTTGTGAAAACAATCAGGGTGCCAGAGAACAGCAACTACATTGTGTTTTGTGAAATCAAAAAAAAAACCTTGCAAAGGGCCGCAGTTTAGACTCTGTGCCTATTTCCACTGAGAGAAGCCCAAGAAGGTGGGTTTTGTTGGTTTGCTTCAAGAACATCACAGTTAGCAGTGCAGCTCCATTGGCTCGCTGCAAGCAACCTCTGACTTCTTGGCTGCCTGCTCCTCTCAAATGTGAAAAGAATTGTATGATTTCAACAATCAACAAAGCCTTTGAAAGCCACACTGATTCCCCTACTACATGAGGCAATAAACATGATGCCTGAGTCGCCTTCTGAAATCACTTATGTTTTGAGCACAATTTGTTCCTAAGTTGTTTTTCTGTGACTAACTTTTTGAAATTAAAATACTAACGTTTCAGTACGAGTTACCCATAAAAACGGTGAACCACATTCACTGACATGCCCAAGTCAGAACAAGGGACAAAAAGAAGCCTAAAATCAAAACTAATTCACTTGGGGTGTTGGAAGTCCTGTCAACATTACAATGTGAGGCTTTGCAATTTAATAGCATGGCTGTATACATAAAGCCATACAAATACATTTTTCCTTTTTTCCAAATTTTATAATATTTTTAATGTGTCACAAATAAACCTAAAATTATTCTTCCTGGATATCAGTATGTGTGATAATCTTTGCAGAGTACCTGGCTATGAAGTGTGGAAACTCACTTTTCCACTTGTACGTACAACACTGAAAAGAAATAGTTTACACTGTTTATTCTTTAATTTTTACATTTTGGGAATAGAAGGAAGGAAACATTTTAAGAATATTATTCAGAAGAGCATATTCAGAACTTTGGAAGTGCAAAAGAGAACAGGTCTAAAATCTGACCGGGTCACACAGAAGTGAAAAACATGTCTATACTTACTGCTCAGCTGCAAAGCTGCTGCTTGTGTGAATGCCAAAGAAAATTAAATAATATTCATTTGGAAGCCATTCAGGGTTTAGTTTCACATGATTATAATGAATTAAATGCAGATAGGATCCACAGCATCAAAGTCCTCAATCAAAATAAAACAATGAGAAAATAGGCAAGCAAGCTTGATGATTTAAATATGAACAATTATATCACAAAGCAAATAATTTTCAGAAACACAGCTGGGGGAAAATAGGTAAACCCCCTATATTATACATTTTGCCTTTTAGTTTTTTTGCACCTACTGTAGAATGAACACCATTTGTTTGAAAATACATAACACTACATTAAAAAGTGAAACAGCCTTGATTGACAGAGAGGGGACATGGATTAAAATCCCCAAGGTTTACTAGCCTAAAGGCAGCCATGACAAACTGCTGCCAGTTGCCCAAAGCCTGCACAGCTACTCAAGCACACAATCCTCAAAATAGTCATATGTGGCTGAGGACAATCCCTGCTGTGCAGAGCTGAATTTCAAACTGGGCTCAAGAGAAGGGAAAACATCAACACAATCACACACCAGTCACTCACATCTTACATTCATTATCAGGTTTTTCAAAGGAATCCCCAAGGCAGCTATATTACACAGAACTGAAGGTTTAAAATAAAAGAAAAAGAAAACCAAAGCAACTCCCTCTACTCAAAACTGTATTTATTCTACTTTATAAATGTGCAATAAAACATATGAAATAAAATTGCTCAAGTAGACTTCAAGCTAAAAATGGTTTTTGGAAAGTGAAAAATAAACACTAAGAGAATAGGTAACAAGAATAACACTGCTACCAGGCAATTGAATGCCATCCAATACATAGATTTTTAGCCAAATACTATATATTTACAAGAAGCTTACTTTCCAGGAAAGCCTGCAAAGAAATTTTGATTTGCTGTACAAAAAGCATAGCTATCCATCTTGCCCTTTCCTCTCTGAAAATTCTATGTATCACTGCAAGTAAATATCAAGTATCAGCAGTAGGATGTGATATGTTAATGTGTTCTAATTTCGATTACTTCAGCAGAACTGATGTGTGAAGAAATTAAAGTCTGTGCATTAGACAGATTAATAGAGTCTAGGATGAATAAAATACGCAATTAGAAAACTCGTTGTAAATTAAGAAGAGAATTTGCAGAGAGGAAGGCACATTACATTCATGTGAATGGCAACCTACTGATTTTTTTTTTTGGTGTGTTTTCTGGTGTCAGACTGAAATTTTCTTTATTAGGGTACCCTGAAAAGGGTTGGAAAAAATTAAGGGTTGGAAAGACTTCAGAAGGATTTATGCATATTTTACTGATCTGGGTATAACATACTTTAAGAAAGCCAGTACAAGTTAAAAATAAGACAACATTTACCAGTAGGTCCTGCAGAGAGTAAGCAATCAAAACAGACACGTCTTACTGATACATGTGCAGATAAGAATGTTAAGTACAGCTGGGGAGTTGCTGGTTGTATTTATGTTTGTTTTACTGCAAGACCTCCATAGTCCTTGTACAGCACCGCCCTAGTGAGAACCCTTCTTTCATGCTGCCATTTTTCACTAGTGGGAAGTTTTAATAAAAACCCCTCAGATTAAACAGACCAGAACTTTTAGTGAGACAGACTGCAGCCGGCAAAGTCATTGTCATTACCACGAATTACCCATCACTGTCACAAAGAAAATGTGGCAACTAGCAAAACCTGGTTGTGCCGGGCACAGATGGGAAAGCTCCCTCCGTCTGCTAATTGTCTGGGAAGGAAACTCATTAAATAGCGTTTTTCACCTGTCACAGTCCAAGAGCAAACTCAGCAGCCCTCTTGGCTGCCTACCTGTAGGGGAAGGCAGAGCTGATGCTACACTGGATCCTCCCCTCCTACCAAACAAATGAGCTGGTTCTCAACATGAAAGAGCAAAGGACCGTCCCTCTAACAATGAAGCATGAGGAGACCCCAATGCCATATGCACAATTAAGTTCTATCACCACCCCCAAAAAATATTAAAATTCCCGATTTTCATAGGCAGTAACTAATGAATAATCTAGAGGATGAGTTCTGCATTTTGTTAGGGCTTTCTTCCCCTCTCTTTTAAAGCACTGTCAGCAGAATGAAGCTTTATGAAAAGACACTTTGATTTAAAAAATAAGAAAACACATTAATTGCTTTCAAATTACTTTTATGTTTTCATAAAACAGGCTCATTGTTATTATTTGCACTTACTAGAAAAAAAGTAAAAATACCATACTGAGAGATTTTTTCTGCTTTGTGCTCTATTTTATTATTCTGCTTAGTTTAATAGCAGCATAATTTTGCAAAATCCAAAGAATCAAATCCATGTATAACATTAGTATAAATCCATGCTAGACCAGAAAATCTTTAACTTCTGTGTTACACTGGTATAAAACAGAACAGAATTTGGCTTTTGCCATTTGCCAGAGTTGTTAAAATAGTTATTAGATACTTGTGCTACTTCATAAGGTTGTGAAATTTGCCACTGGACTTAGAAAACAACATGTTTAATTACTGCACCTAAAAATTCTTACACAGTTACAACGTTAGGTTCAAACAGAGTGGATCCGTAATAGAAGAACATACCACCATAATTGTGTATATTATGTAACTCATATATAGACAACACTGGGAGGAAAAAAAAAACACCACAAAAAAACCAAACACAAACAAAACCAGAGTTATAAATCTTACAAAAAATAATACATGCAGTTAGTTCAGAGTACAAGAGCAATCAGCAAGAATGCACAGTTCTTAGAGAGGGACCAGTGGAGAAAGAGTAGTAAAGACTTTTAGAGAAGAGGTTTGTGCAAGCTCAGAAGCAGACAGGGTGCCCCTCCCCAAAATACAGTCTTAAAGGGAGGTCTCCTTTCAACCCGATCAGCAAAGTGGGAGAATGGACATAAATCTGTAACCAAAATTTCTCCCACTGCTGCTCTTCCCTGACTTCTCCCACCTCGAAGAAAACCCCAGTAATGCTTATCTGTACTTCTATATTTCATAGCTGGGCTCTCCTGTGCACAAACCTGTGTATGTTAAATGGATTGCAAGAAGAACAGAATTTCACTTCAAAGTAATGCTGCTTTCAAAGAGCTGCTTAGCTACCGGTCTATTTTAATTTTAAGATTTGCATGCCAACTCTAAACCACAAAAGAATTTTCTCTCACAAGCACTGCAGATAAATATTGCAAAGCATTGACACTGAAACTGAAAGAATTAAGGAAAACAGTGCCAAAACGAATCCTATTGACATGAACAGTGTCATGTGGCACGGGTTCTAAAAGGACTGGCCCCAATACCTCAGCCACTTTTCTAATTTAGCACATTTTTCAAGTGTTGCTCTCCTTATCCTTTCATTGAGTCCTTATTTAATGCAACAAGCTAAAACCATGAGTAAGATTACTTACTTTCTGCCTTAGCCATGGATCAAGATCTAATTGTTGTAGAAAACAGAATGAAGAACAAAAGGATAGTTCTTCCTCTTAGTAAAATATCATCCATAAGGAAGGAGGGGAGATGGCTTTGTAAAACCAACAAAAGAAAAAGTGAGAGCAGGTCAGCCCAACAGCCCTCTATAAAGTGTTTTCCACTGGCCTCATGATGGATAGTTTAAAGAAGGAACACAAAGGAGAGCAATGAAGTAGTTCTGCAGATCTTCGTGCCGAACTCTAGCCAAGTATGGAAAGCTGCATGTGACACACTGCCACTGGATCAGTGCTCAGACTGATGCAAGGGAAACACCTTGTCCCCAAAAGCAGTTGCACGCTAGAGACATCCAATGCAAAAGCAGGATGCTGCCAAATGGTAATGGACCACAAATAAGCACAGACAAGTATCTGTGTCTGTAGTAAAGAAGGAGCAAATGCACAGACTCAAAGAGCAGCACAGTCAATGCAACAGGTCATGAAAAGGCCACACTATTCAGCAACTCGAGGTGAGGCAAGCAAGCTTCCTCTGCAGAGGAAAAAGAAGGATCAGTGCCTACAGAAGAGCCAGGATGAACACCAAGTTTGTCCTCATTTTTTTTCTGCCAGCTCCAGAGCTGCAGCTGAAGTAACAACTGGAAAATGAGTAAAATATGAAGAGAGATTTCCCAAAATGTCATTTTCAGACTCACAAGTCACACTTTATTGTTTGCCTACAGGGTACAGGGTAGAATTCAAGACTATGCTTTTTTTTTTTAAATTTCTTCCCATAAGACATGATGGTAACAATCATCATGTTAGACAAATTTGTTGCATAGACTTAACTTGCCTATTTTTCTACTTTGTGTTCTACTTTAATTGACAGTTCTCCAAACAAAACTATTGTGTAAGCTCTTTGGTTCCATCGGGCTCTATAAAGATTACCACAATGTTATAAAACTTCCAAAAGAACACACAAAAATCCCCGTATTGTGAGAAGTTACTTAGTCCCTGCCATCTGATTTGAAATGTTTTCTTCATTCCTTGCTTCAGATGGAATAGCCCCATTATGTTCTCACATGTCAAACGTGTTTGGTGCACACAAGGCTGTCAAACTATAATGGGCAAAGAATTTTTTCCATAATGTGTTTTGTTTGTATGAATAACTGGACCGAGGATCTACTAAGTTATATCATTTCCTTCAGTGAAACTAATTTACAAGGAAAATGAATCATGGGAAAGACAAAGAAGATATCAGCTATTCTATATCCACCCTGTTCCTTCCTGTATCTGTGCCTGGAAAAACCAAGCAACATAAGCACAATAGAGTAAACTCAGGCCTTCTGTAATGCCATTGAAGTCAACGATGTTACAACCATGAATGAAGTTGGCATAGTATCAATTTAATTTTTAGCAATGCTGAAGTAATTCCTAGTATGTAAAGGTTTGCCAATTACTTGACAATATTAAGATAACTTTTCTGTTAAAAGCACAGTACGCTGCATCCATTTTAAGTGAAAATCTGCAGGTAGGCAGAAGGCACACCATATACGCAGAGCTAAGTTAATGCTTCAGGAGAGCAACAGAATAAGTGCTTTAACAAGCTGCATGAAGGATTAGCAGTAACAGCAGCAACATATTGCCATAACCAAACAAAATCACATCTTGTTTGCTTCACTGAGAACACCAACTTTATGATAGGAGGGACAATGTCATAGCTGTGAATAAGTCATTTTTTATCATAAGTCCCCGTGTCAGGTATTTCCATGCCTTTTCTTAGGAAGGTCATCCTTTGGGACAAAATTTCTACGCTTGATTTGTTCCCGTGATTTCTGAGGGCAATTTGTCATTCTTGTAAAATTGCATATAAAAAAAACCAACAAAACCAAAGCCTCAAACAAAACAAAAATCCCACAAAACCAAAACCACCCAAGCATAAAAATCCTCTATCACCAATGTAAGGATTAAAGGATTATACAGATGGTTTTTTTCTCCCCAATTCACCATGTCAAACATAAAACTATTTTAAATCTGAAATTTACCACCTATATGATACTCATTAAAAGATGAAAAACATAACAAAAGTCTACATTCATGGCTCTGCAATGTATTTTTTCCTGCACACTGTCTCACTAAATACATGCTGCCACTAAAGTCAATAACTCTCCAAAGTTCATGGGAACGCATAGATAGAGGAGGTACAAAAACTGTTGCAAAAAGAAAAGATAAGTATGTAGGCCTGAATCAGAAGTTGTGCTGATAGACAAACAATGAGAAATGAAAGTCTTTCTACTTATTTTGGAATTACTTAAAGATTTTTTGAAGTGAGTTCTTGTGATGAGCGGCAATCAGACTAGTTTTGGGTTTTATTTGGTTTTTGTCACCTCAGTGAAGAGTACATGATTTCCCAGTCCCCCATCCACTGCTCACACATTCCCTTGAGCAGCATATGGAAATAAACTCCATTCCTACATAGATCATACTCACTGCTTCAATTTGGTTTCAGAAAAATTGCATGTCACCTGCCTTCAATATCATATAAACCTAAATGCTCATTTGAAATATCTCTGAAAATCTTTTTTGAGTACTGCCATTATTTAATGTGTGCTGTAGCAGGGTGTAATATTACACCCCTGGATTGCCCTCCCTGAGCAGTGTCATATGACAAACACCTTTGTCTTGTCTGAACTGCAGCAACTGTGCTTGCCACTGATATCCACAGCTTAAAATCACATCATACATAGAAACTTCTACTCTACCTTTAAAAATTAGCTTTTATATCATTCTTGTTGAAAACTGGTTTTAGATTAAGAATGTTTAGGCATAAAGACTACTACAGAAATCCATCAACCTTTGCCAAAATGTAAAAAAGTTTTAAACTAACAGATAAGGAAGAAACAGATGGATTAGCTACAATATAAAAATGAAAAATTAAATAGGAGACAATTACACTTACCAAAATATTGACATATATTTAACACCATTAAAGAGAAAAAAATCTTTCATAACATATTAGGAACAAACAAATCATTCACACAGTGCTCTTACATATCAAAGAGCACTTGAATCAATCACACTTTCCTTGGCAACAGATGGGCCAAACAGAAGTTAAAGGTGTGTTGGACTGTGCGTTGGGCTGACAGTCAGAGACTAAGTCCTGAAAATACCTCACTGACCTAAACATGTCACCTTGTGCCTTAATTTGCCAGTCTTCAAAATGAAAGCCAATGGCAGTAACCTTACTGACATGCTTTAGGATTTACTCAGGACAAGCACGGCAAATGCTAGGAGCTGGGTGGTGTTGCAAGTAGCAACATGTCACATGTTTTCAATCTCACAAGCTTAACTACTTAGGATTAAAATATAGCCTTGTGCAGGAAAGTCCTGCAAACAAAACTGCTCTGGACCTTGTTAAGTGCCTAAAATGGCATTTTTTCCTAAGTTTGCAGTCAATTCAGGTCACAAGCAAGTAGGATGCAGTTTTACAGCTCAGAAACAGGCTAAGAGGGAGACTGAGTCAGTTTGTATTCTGCTCTTCCTTGTGCTCCAGTAAAGTATAAAGTGTACCGTGTTTGTGTTGTCGAAATGTGTTCCGTAATGCTCCTCTGATATATTGCATCGAGGGAAACACAGCACAAACTAATCTGAAAATACATGCTCTATTATCCAATTCCTTAGGTGGAAGACTTTCTTTTGTGGATCCAGTTTCCATTCCTGTTTTCCTACCAGCAACTCATGTAAGTGACAGTCAGCTGTAAAAGGACTTCTCTATCCCCATTGTCCATTTTATCAGGGTTGCTTGCACTGTTCTAGAAAACAAATCTCAACCATCCACTGAGTGTACAACAAGGGCTGTAGTGCATCACTTTGGTTAATATGATACCATAAAATCTAGTTATTGTACGGAATGGAATCTAAAGATCTTGCATAAAAAGAGCAAGCAAACCTTGTGTAAGGAAAAAAGAAGAAATGGAAGAAATAAATACAAAAGTGAAGAATAAACAGTAATAGCTATGGTTCCAGATATTTTTCAGGGACTACCAAATTAAAAAACCAGTAGGGAAAAAGTGTTTTCAAATTGATTCCGTAAGTGTAATGTAGCAAAGCAAAGTACACACTATGGTGCCGATTAAAAAAGGCTACAGCTTAGTCAAAATAACAGTAGATGTGCTCCTTTCAATTCCCTGATAAAAAATGTTGGAGCTACAACAGCACAAGTCCAAAGCACAGCACTATGTGTGCAGAAACTTATCAGTAGCAAAGACATAAAGAAATGAAAGCAGGCAGTCAACACTTACTGAAGGGAAATAAATAACAATATCTAAAACGACTCCAAATATACACAACAATATAGCTGTAATTTTAGAAAAAAATAAGTAGCTAATAAACAAATGCTTACAAACAGCTTCAGCTAGACATCTTGGTCTTTATTTTTTACCCATATAACATTTGCACATGTGCACATGCAAAATAATGAGTAGTACTGAAAATACTTAGTTTTCTTCAAATTGTTCAGTAACATGCAGTACCACCTTAATCATACCCTAGGTATGTTGGCAGCAGTGCAACACAAGTGGGAGTCACAATTGAATTTTCTTCTGTAAAGACCAAATCAGCCTTTAAAGATTTAGAAAGGAAAAGTCCTGAAGCAGCTTGTTATATATGAACCATTTGTCCTTAAACAATAAACAAAACAAGTTTCCCTTTATTTAGAGGCCTTTAAGGAACAAAACTTATTAATTGTTTAGAAGCTTAAATTAAATTTAAAAACTCTCTCGAATATCTTAATTTTTGCTGCATTATGAGCAGTAAGTTCCCTTTACTGAAATGAGGCATATACATATGCTGAGATGGTAACAAGAGTACATGTATTTTATTGTCCCACACACATTGAAGCAGTTATGTATTCTTCACTAGATTTTTTTTTTTTCCAGAAGAACACACACAGAGTGAACATTTACCTCTCTGAACTCCCTTCTATACCCTTTAACAACATTCCAGACTGCCAGAATGATGCATTTTTCCATATATATTGTACTTACATTTGTTAAGTTTAGGAAGCCAGCATTATTTACCACTACACAGAACATTATAATGTGGTATATTAGGCATAAAGACAGTGCCTACCTCCTTGCAGGTGACTGAAAATCACTAGCAAAATTATATTAATTTTAGTCCAAAATAATCATCCAGAGAAATAATTTTGATCCACATAAGTCTTTAATCCTAATCAGCCTTACTGCTACATTCTTTCTTATTGGACCAAACCACAACATTAAGAGGTATTTTCTACATTCTGCTATGTAGAATTATTGCAATTAGCTCTAAAACCACAAAAGGTCTCATTGACTTCAGTTCAGGCATAAGCATCTGCACTGCTCTGTATTCTTAAATACTCCACACCAACAGATGTAGAGCATTACTGCAAGTTGTCATTGATCTAGGAGAGACTCCCCCCATTGTATCTCAGCATCATTGTTATGCAAAAAAACCATGCAAAACCCCAAAATCCAATAAAGAATTCGAACAGAATTCTCTTTATGTTTTGAAACAGGGAAAAAAAAAAGTGATAGATTTTGAAAAGGGGCCCTTTACAGACTTGCTTGGCTTTTGATGATGGATTAAATTATGGCATTTTTACTTCTTCTCCCTACCCCCATCCCCTAAAAAGGCAAGGAGGTGGTCTCTTAAAATATAGCTACTTAAATCAGGCTATTGTTTCCTTTCCCTTCAAGACCACCCAGATTTTCAAAACTGAATCATCTCTCCACTAGACAGACTGGAGCACTACACTATAGCTCTCTCTGCGAAGACCTGCTACTCTGCAGTATTTAACACCACTGCATAAACAGAGCATACTGTACTGGCTGAATACACACACATAAGAGACAGTAAAGGGTAGGGGGGGAAACCATGAAATCTTAGGCATTTGAGGAGGGGAGAGCCATGACTATAGTCCTTCTTCAAAGCTCAGGAGATTATATTTTAAAATAGGGGGTTTTTTAGAGACTGTATCCTTTAGTTTCTTCACACATTCAAAGTTTTGAATCATATCTTTAAACTGGGAGTTTAATTAAAATTTTCTTTAAAAATGGAAGTTATCGCATAATAACTGAATTCCAAGTTCTAGCATTTCTGCAGAAAAAAAAAAATCCACAGAGGACTCATGTTCCAGTTTGTCCTGGAGGCTGGGCCGGTACATTGGGCAATACAAAATACAGATTCTAATTATGGCTTTGTTATCTGCTTCCATTACCAGATTATAATGCTTCAGTTTCCCACCCAGATACTGCTACTGGTCTTCACTGTGCTTTGAAAACCACAAATGAGAAGTAGAAAGTATGAAAATGAAGTTAGGATATCACACAAGGCATAGACACTGCTTAAGGGCATGGTTTTTTTAGCTAGCTTTGGCCAGCTTGAAAAAAATTAAAAGGGACAAGGTATGAGCTTCTTTGAAGACAGGAAAGAAAAATCACAGCAGGGAGTTGCTCAACACTAGTGCCTGCCCAGACAGCTAGATTTAGGTGACCTGAAACACACCCTAGGCAACAAAATAAAGCTAAATTATATACACAAAAACATGTCAGGCATTTGTCCTTGGCTCATCAAAGCATGACACTGGAACCAGCATTGTTCTGAATTTTCATTAGATTTAGAATAATCAATTTGTACTGTGATCAGCTGTACATATTCTTTACCAATCATGAACTTGCCACCCCACGCTGTATCTAACTGGCACAGAAGCTATCCTCTCTCCTATACCTCACAGCAGCTGCTCAGCAGTGAGGTGGGGCAGGCAAAGCACTGCCCAAGAGGATGATCAAGAGAGGGCACTTCTTTCTGCTATGACATATATCAAGGAACATCTAAAGACAAAGTTATGTTTGAACTGAAGACATATCATTATTAAATCTAATTAACTAGTATCAACACAGAGTTAGACTGGAAATCGTAAAAAAAGAGGAAAAGCGTTCACTAGACTACTGTCAGTAATAACATTTTGACCCTATCTGGATGTGGGTTACATTTTAACTATTATTAAGATATGCATTTTTTAAAACAGGAAAAAAACAGATAGAAAATTATTGCTCTGTTGCTACTGGTATTTAATTTGACACTTCAGCAAAATGCTTCAGTTTACATGTTGCGTTTGTATTCTTAATTTTCCTTCTGGGTCCGTAAAAAATGGTAAGAGTTGGAATGTGCAGCTGCTCTTGGATCAAAGTTGCTGGTTCTTTCTTTCCATTACACACAGCAGAAATATGATACCACAGCAAAATAAGGTAGCTAAATTGGGGGTGTGGGGTGTGAAGGTGTGGAGTTTCCTCAGACACACAGAGGGACAGGATGAGTGACACTGACACAGGCTGTAATACAGGAAATTCCAATGAGATATTAGGAAATCACTTTTCAAAATGAAATAGTTGAGCACTGGAACAGGGGTCCAGTCCAGCTGTTAAATGCTCATCTTTGAAGAGACTTAAAACTGGGTTGAATGAGGCCCTGGGCAACCTGCTGTACCTGCTCCTGCTTATAGCGGAGGGCTGGAGTTAGGCCTCCAGAGGTACCCCCAACTTAAATTACTCTGATTGTAAACCACCTTGAAATATCTTGCCTTTCAAATGACCACTATTTCTAAGACATTTTAAATTACAAGAGTTAACAACATGGTACTATTGTCAGCATTTCCCTGGTGGGTGCATTTCTGCTTCTCAGGTAGGCAAATAGCTCATGCACCAGTGACCTGGGAGGCTCTCTTGAACATCTTAAGCTTGCTTGACAAAAATTAATTTCTTTTTTGCAGTCTTGGCATGCTTCCTTCTCTCTCATCCCTATCCACAGCTGTGGCCTATAACTAGTTTTCTGCCTGTAAAATAATCAGTGGCATTAGTTCTTTGTGATAACTACATCACACTTTTCCCAAGCTGCCATTTTTATGAGATTTGGTGTTCCCTGCTTCTAACCTGGGCTTTGAAACCCTCCATGAGCAGACAAAAAGAAATTAATTGTGCTTCCATAATTGAAGTTTAACTACCCAGAAATTATCAAATTAGTTACTCATTGGGATGGGATGTTTGTAAGAACAGACGCTTCAAAATATATTAGCAAAGAGCTAAAATGGAGGTGGTTGATAGGCTTTCCACCACTCTCATGGCTATACTGGCTTATATTAATTCTCCAATAAAATCACATCCAAAATCTATGCAAACTTTCAAAACAATAGTATAGTTTGAGGGGTAGACAGTTGTGCCTCTTTAGTACCTTTAGTACCAACATACCTTCACAGAAATCACCCCAACAATAAAAGACTGAATGGCAGCAGGGATTTAATAAACATTGAAAATAATTTTTAAGCGCAAATGTTCCTGATGTTTTTTGCCAGCCCTCCATTTTCTCCTAACTTGGTAATAAGGAAAGAAGAACAACCTCACAGGCATCTGACATTGACAACTGCATCAGATTAGACTTTGGACAGAGTAATAAATTATCATGATTGTTATTATACTGTATATTCATCAGCAACTGAGCTTTTGCAAACTTCAGGAAGGCAAGAGTAGCTACATATACCAAAACCATTTGCATGAATGAGGAGATACAAAAGGAGAAAAAGGGAAAATAGAGACATTTTTAAACTATGAGAAAATGTTGAAGTGGAGTGGTAGCTGTTACTTTTAAAATATTTTATGGAATGAGCATATACAAATATATCCATATATTTATGACACTGACTTTGCCAATTGAAGGTTAGAAGTTTTTCATGTCATTCATAATGATTTATTCTGATCCCTAATAAATATAGTCTTACTGTATTTTTTCTCCATTCATAACTTTCAATATGAAAAGCTTACTTAACACAACATTAACACCAGACTGAGATGAAAGGAGGTTTTTATGTCACACAAAATTTCATTTCTTTTTTCTAACTATGAATAAAATGTGAAAAATCCAAACATGGCCTAAAGCCAAAAGTAACCCTAAGTCAATCAAAATGTTTTATTTAGATGGCAGCAATTTTTTTTGCTTTACTATAAATTACTATACCTGTTGAAATGAACACTAAAGAGAATTATTTCATTTAAATAGTGTTACATTAGAATGTCACAATAATTTCAAAACTCCATCAAAAACATTTCAAACCAGGAAATTCCCGACTGCTTCCTACTAAGGTTGAAGCCAGGAAAATTCTGGTGTAACTTGCTGCTTAGGCTGGCCTTTGTGTACATGACATGAAGTATTTCTATCACGGAACTGCAGTGAAGAGATAGCATTCCAAAGTCAACCATTTTAGAAATTGGAATGAACTGTGAGTACATTTTTAGACTATATTTACATAAGTGAATTGTCACTGAATCAGAAGAACTTTAATAAGGAATAAAGAAAAAGCAGAAACTGCCTGCATGTAGCTATGAGAAGCAATATTACAGCAACTTATGCTTTGATTTTTAATTCATTGCTTTTACTGGAACAAAAAGTATTTGAAAACGGAGTAAAAAGCTAATGAGCTTCTGTTGTATGCTCTGGGTAGTGAGTCAATCTCACACTCTAAAGCATCTACAGCAATCATGAAATACAAAAAGGGATGCTGTAGATCTGTGTCTCACCACTGAATGAATTATTCTGGCCCTGGAGCAACCACATTTAATCTTCAGATGTGTTACAGCTGGTTTCAAGATTTACTAATCATTCTTTAGACATACAGGACTTAAGAGCATGTCTACATTTTAGAGAAGACTATCTGGAAAAAGTAAAGTCTTTGCCTTTTCAACCACCACATTATACGTGAATATGCTTAGCACATGTCCTGGTACAAACTTTTTGCAGTTTTCAGATGAGGAAATGGCCTGGGCTAATATTAACCATGAAGTTCAAGTGTTTAGGTAGGCTGAAAATACTGATGTACAAAGGAAGTTTATGGGTTATTTTCCCTTGGACAGAGAATACAACTTGATAAATCCATTATCTAGTATTTATCAGCCCCTGCACCATTGAACTACCTGCTGCCTAGATATCATTGCCAAATTTTAAAGCACTGTCCTTACAGACCTGAGTGCCTGTGCACTGTGCTCTGCAATCACAGGAAAAGGAGGTGCCTCAGCTTCAGAGAACTGGCAGGGAGATGGCAAAGTTAGCCAACAGGAGCCAAAAATGCTAACAGGAGTTTACTGGTGCATCTTCAACCCAACTTCCCCTGTCAGGGGAGCACAAGCAGCAATATGCCCATTTAAGCAGGTTTGGATGTAATCAAAGAGTTAGATACATAAACTTTACAAATCCACTGTTGCTTAATGTTTTCAGGTAAGTCTCACATCTTTTTGTGCACAAAAAAGCAGTTTCAACTGAGGACAGTCCCTCAGCTGAGATGACTGTCATTTGCAGGGCAGGACTCTTTCCTGAGTCTGGGCTAACATATTCCCAGATGCAAAAGAGAAATCATCTTCAATCTTTCACATCCTTGCTGATGTCTCTTAAAAAAGAGATGGGAAAGCTTCCCCTTCCTCATGTTTTGGGGTGGTTTTTTCCCCCCATCTTTCATTCCCACTGTGACTTTTCACTGTAGCAAGATGATAGAAACAATCATTGGCTATGGCAGACACTTTAATGCCTAGGCAGAATCAGAACTCTCAGCTCTCAGAAAACTTTAATATTGAAAATCTGAGTACTAACTGACTGGAGATACGTGTAGTTAGACATACCTTGAGAACATGTTTAGGCTTCTAAATTTCTTTTTCTACCTAGTTTTGGGCTCACTAGGGCTTGGGTCTCAGTATATCACTGAAACACATGAAAATGGAAACAGAAAGAGCAAGGCAGAGAAAGCAGTTTGTCAGTGAACATTCTGCAAGTGTGTAGAGAGTGAAAGATGCTCAGCAATGGCCAAGGACAAAGGGCATCTTCTGTCACATCATGTCCCAGAGCAGAATCTTTTACATATTTAAAGTGTTCATAGTTATGCATGCTTCAGTGGTTCCCCAAACAGAAATGCTTTCACTTGCAGCCTGACAGTCCTGGAAGACCAAGAAATGGAGGTCCAGGAATGCACAACTTTCAAAAGTACTGTAGCAGAATTGGAAGGCCATTCACAGCTCAACCCTTCCTTAAAAAGCCTCGGGTGATTACTAAGGTATTAGGTGTTTTTACAAAATTCATAATGTCTCAGTTATTAAATAATTAACAGATTTATTACAACTTGATCAAGAACAAACAACAGCTTTTAAAGAAAATTCATGTTCTGGAGAAAAAAGCAGTCTTCATACCTGACCTCTGACACTGGCTTTCATTTCCTTCATTTTGTCAATGAAGTTGCTATTTTGTAAGCATATTTCAGTGCTAATTGGAGTAGTTTAGAAATTAACTTTAGTTGTCTCAAGCTACTAGTAATGAACATCAGTCCCATCTAGTTTAATAGAAGAACAGGAGCAGCGTTGATGGCTACAGTAATTTATTGCAATAGAAACACATTTCTGGGGTGTTCACAGAGACTAACAGGCCATACTCCTACTGTTTTCCCAGAAAGTTATTTCCTTATTAGAAACAAGCCACCTATTCCATATTTCTGGAACCGGCAGTTGTTTTTTTTATGGGTCATTTTATTTGTTTGTTTGTTTTCTCCTTCTAGGCCATGTTTTGGGGAGATCTTTCCCCTCCTTTAACTACAGCAAGGATAAAACAGGTAGTTTAAATTGCTGAATAGCAATTTCAACAGAATTGCTGTTCATGTAAATTACCTACCCCCTGTGGCATGTTTACTAACCAATCAAAATATTTTCTTCAGACAAAGCACTGCAATAAATTTAAATGAAAATAAGGACAACCACAACACAAGACACATAATAAGAGATCTGTGCACAGCACGGAAAGTATCTTATAAGTAAGAAAATTATGTTCATGCTTTACAGTGCAGAATTTTCAGAATAATATAGCATATTTATCATTTGCTGCAGTACGGTTGTTTCCAACAACTTAATGAAAAAACTCCAGTAATAAGTTGCTATTGGAATTGCTAGAAATAAAAAAATTAATCTGAGCAAAGCATTTGAAAAACCATGCATATTCTATCAGAGCAGATCTTTTATCAGAGTCTTACTATAAAGAACATTTACTGAAATGTACATTGCAACTCTGCCGGAAAATTCCATCTAATGATTTCTGGGGTCCCTTGCAAGTGTAGATGGAGTATAATATGGCTCTCATCAAAAATTATGGGACAAGGCGCACACACCAAAACTGAACAGAAAGGATTTGTAAATACCCTGCAAAATAACTTTACATCCCTTCAACAGACAGATGTTAAAGACCCTAGTTGCTAGCAAGCACAGAAAGTCTCTCTCTTGGTTTTCTTCCGTTTACTAAAGAAAGGCCACACCCAGAATGAGATAATAAACTACACCTTTGGAAAGTGACATCTATCCCAACCCAGAGCAGAGGCCCTGAGCCCGCTTCGGTCTGTGAATTGATAGTTCCAGCAACTTTCCCCTTTGGATTCATTACTATTTTTTGTGTATATATATATATACACACACCTATATATCTATATAGATATGAAAGTATAAAAGAACCAGTACTGACATCCTGAATCAAGATACAATAAAATTTCATCCCTCTTCAAATCCAATTTCCCAATATGCTGACATTTGACAACTCACCTGCTGCCACAGTGTGAGTCTACCTCTGTTCTGACTCTTCCCAATGCAGGATCCTCTAAAGGCATGCAGCTGAAGCTGATGATTGCCTACAGCAGCAAATTGCTGGGGGCAGGAAAACAGTCCTGTGTCCCTGCTACCTGCTTCCCCATTCCAGATCTCTGAGGAGATGGCTGACAGTGATGCTGAGGAAGAGTGTGAGGCACAGCAGTGACTGCTGCCTGGGGGAGAAAGAGCCAAACCCACCCTCCTGGGCAGCTGGTCTGCCCCAGCTCCCTTGTCTGTCTCTGCCTCTCACCTTCAGGGAGGAGAAGTGCTGTTTTGCTTGGAGGTGATGGATCCAGTCAGACCTGGAGACCTGCAGCCTTCACAGGCCCTACAGCAGAGCCCACCATATCACAGACCCCACAGTGTCCCACAGGCCTCGGCATAGCAGGGTCTGTCAGGCTGCACCTCCAGCTGCTTGTGACCAGCGACCGACCGCACAGCTGGCTTAAGAGACACAGCATTCCCAGTGCCTCTGGAAAAGAAATGTGAAATGTCCAGAAGAATTTTACCGTCTGATACTGCTTTTCATTACTACTTATTTTTCCTCCAACAGCTCCCTTCTAAACTGAAGCTTCATATGCAAACAGCAAACATATCAACAATGCACCAACACACTGAGCTACCAGACCCAGGCTCACTGGAGAACAGTTTCAATTCATCACCCCTGTATCACATCTGTGCTATGGAAACACGTACACCATGGAAGAGTGCATTGCCACAAGTGCTTGCCAGGTAAGAGGCAGAAGCCAGCTGGTGCAGCAGTTCCCAGGCACCTCCATTACTCATCCAGCCTGAGTGCACGTTCATCCACCCAGAGAAGGCCAAATGTTTGAGATACATTAAAATAAAAAGGACGTCGTGGATGTGTCCCCCTGTAGTGGGGACAATGCAGAGGCAAATAAGAGGAATGTGCCACTGGGAGTATTGCAAAGGGAAAAAGGGAGAGACCATCTACACAGGGAAATGTGCCATGATCCATCATGGTCTATCAGACAACCCGATCTGTACATTCTGTATAAGGTAAATGGGAAAAACTTGGAAGCATTAAACTGAAGAGACTGCAATTTTAAGTCTTTTTGCTTTGCTCAAACAAAAGAAGAAAAAGAACAGGTAGGACATAAAAATTAGCAATTGCATAGAGAAGTTAGAATCAGAGTGCCCTATCTAGTAATATAAGGACTTGTGTAATGAAATTGAAGAGAAAGAAATGCAGAAAAAAAAAGTGATCCGTATTGTTTTACAAAAGAAAAGAAGAATCAAAATAAGAGCAAGGATATACCTAAAGTTTTGACAGCCATAACTTGCACAGCTGTCAAGGACACTCAGATTTTGTGAAACCAACATAACATTTTGAAAGGTTATTAAAATCTCATGTTTTATGGGTTTAAACCTGTCTTTAACTATCTGTAATCAGGGTGAAAACATTTGGAAGAAGAAATTATATGCCTACTGTGCCATTTTTACAACTTCAGTTATCTGATGCTGTCAAATACACTGTCAGAGCCAGGACACCAGCCAAGGCAGCACTGGGAACTGGTATTCCCACAAACAAAGGGCTCATTCCTCATCACTGAGGTTTCCCATAGCCATCGTTCTGCAAACTCAGTGATTCTTAAATAAAGCAGGGTTAACAGATCAAAAGAACAACTGGAAAAAAATATTGTGCTGCTGGAACTGGATTCACATACAGCAGAAAGTTGGAAACTACTGATCTGCATGCTGTACTTCAATAAGTACGCTGGATTTTGGTTAAAAGTTTAAATGTGAAATTATGGTATACAAAATACAGAAAGGACTTATTTTGGAAAGAAAATACCCTTATGTTTTTAATTTATCCTCCTTTTCCTCCCCCATCAAACCAGAGAATATTTTAAAAAAATTGCATAGAACATCTTTGGCTTAAATAAGTATTACAACATTAGGACAGCTTTAGCTGTTCAGTCAAAACAAGAGCTGTATCATCCAAAGTGAAAAATCAAGCCCAGAGTTGGACTGAAAAATTTTCCCTTGGAACAGTAAGAAAAAGCCCCCAAAGTTACTGATTCCTGAAAGGTCCTGAGGTTTTAATTCTTTTTTTGTATTACTATTTTGCATGGAAACTAACAGTTACCTAAAGCTTTTTTACAACATTGCAATTTGTTTGTGTTTTATCTACAACTACAAACAGAAGAAAAAAACATTTCAGTACAGAAAATTAATGAAAAATAAAAGAAGCCCTGTCTTTTTTTGTTATCAATAGTTTAAAATTTTTACTGAATCTTGACTGAAACCTCCCTACCTCCACAGAGACAGAAGGTTAACTTGAGTCTGAATGTCTTGAATCCTGACTAGCTAGAACAGATGGCAGCATGGCTTAGAGCCCAGGGTGTAGTTTAAACTCAGTTAGCATTTGCCCATTTTGTAGCAAGAATACAAATAAAAACACTGAGAATCCTCCAGTGCCCCTCCTGCAACGTGTTTCCCAATAAGAAAGGCTGGTTTTCCACATCTGGCTAGGATAACATTAGGGCATCTCGGGTCTTTGGAACAGGTTAGTCCATACTGTTCATCAACCAGTACAACAGCTACATTTAAAGAAAGAGATAAACTGAACTTTAAGGCTAGAAGCATGAACTTACAGTATTTGAAATCTGTGCTTCCTGGTCTCCATCACTTTGGATGGACCAGTTTGGCTATCTATATATGAAAGTGTGTAAGGCATCCCTATTGCTACGGTCAGGATGTGGAGCTGATCAGATACAGCCATTACACCCTAAATTCACATTATGCCATAATAAGAAACATTTGGAAGGGGACCAAAGAATCAATTTTCAGACATATCAAGGCCTCAGGTGGCTGACAAGGGGGATATGACTGAGATCAGCCATAGGAGCCCCATAGCTCTGAAACTTGCAGTAGGTGGCCAGGTGTATCTGCAGCCGTGGAAGGGGCTGGCTGTTCTGCAGGTGGGGATCATACAGAGCCTTGCCCATCTCACATGGGCACGATGGAGGAAGTTAAAGCAGTGCTGGGGAAGCGGCAACACTTGTCCACTTCTAGAAAACCCATGCAAAAGCAAATTGGCATCTGCATTTCCATTAAGGTCCATTCTTCATCTGTGGAGCTCTGGGAAGTGTTCAGCTTTATTGAAAAGCTAGAAGTAAGGTGGAGTCAGTCAGTATTCTTTTCATTCTTTACTTGCTTTTTACTGACACTGCTTGGGATTGTATGTGTTTCTGTTTCAAGTCTTCCAGTGGCTCTTGAAGAGTAAACCCACAAAAACCTGATCATTTACAGCACTACATTGATTTTTAAGAGAAGAATGACAACAACTATAAATAGAAAAAGTAAAATCAAACGAAATATTTAAAATCTCAACCATTTGTATTATTTAACATGCTTATTAAAATAAATCATTTACAGTAGCTTCTAGTTCAGTATTTACAAATGACTTTCAACCTTCCATTCCTTTACCATGTTTTAATCTCCAGTTAAGTACAACATCTTATAGCTTTCAATAAATTTTTTCTTCCAGATGTCTGCCAGGCAGAGAACTGCTATTCTCCCATGCTTCATAAATACAGTGCCTGGAAACTCATTATTAAAACCATTCTTGTGAATGCTCAGGTTCTAATTCATGACTTCTCTGAAACAATTTAATCAAACCAAGATGTCCGATAGTCAAGAAAGTTCTTCCAATGGGCAAGAGCAACAGATCTTTCATAACCTGTTAGAAGATGTGCCAAGACAAGTTCCTTTTCTGTGTAATAGAAGCCACAGGAATCAGAGTTTCTGATCAAAGTCCAACACCTCAGCACTGCCAAAAGCTGACAAGCCTTTTTTCTCCTCTTTCCTGAAAACAGCTCTGTAGTCACACTGGATTTTAATAGGATAACTATCTCTTGGACTCAGGCTGAACTCAGTTGTATTAAACTATGATTAAACCATATGACAGTTGCTACATATAGTATTACTTCATATATTTATTTTTAAAGTGTGCTGAGGTTCTTATGCAACCGACAACTACAGTCCAGGTTGCTGGGGTTTTCTTAATGCAAAGACATTTCTCTTTTGTCAAGGACATTGTATTAAGCATGGGACAAAATATTAAAGGAGCAAGTGACAATTTTGCTGTATTTGCTGGATGCCAGTCCAGAATATATACACTGAATGTAATGAAGTTATTCTTTTTTGACCAGCATAACCATGAAGCTATCTTAACTGCTGGAAACAAATTCTCCCATAAACTCTTTCATACTGTGGGGCACTGCTCCAAACTTTTCCATAGCCACAGCTCTTGGGAAACTCATGGCTACAAAATTCCTTCACCAAGATTTAGGGACTGAAAGAACAAACTGACCATGCAAAAAACTAGAGCAGGTCTGGCAAAGTTTATCTGCTCTTGTTTTGCACTGCAACTTGCAGACAGTGTATTTTCAGCTCACCAGTGAGGCACACTCCCATCACCGGAAATGTAACCTGGAGGCCATCTAAAGTCTTCTTTAAAACGTCAAAACAGTGTAAGACTGTTCCTGAGTAAGAAAGAACCAGCATTAGCAGGGTCTCTTGCAGCTAAAAGAAAGGAGACTTAAGTGTAATACTCCGGACAGCAATTTTGCACTCAAGCCAGAGCAGGGCACGAGGAGGCGGAACATCGAGATCTGTGTGCGTGGCTTTCCACAGCTATGCTGATGCAGTACTTCCTGCAGAGGGGAGGGACAACCCCACACACAGATTGAGCAAATCACACCTTCACTGAGGAACTTGTGTGGACAAGTACCACTCCAGCCAGCAAACATCCTGATCAGCAACACATTTTATTAAATAATTTCACACCACTGAGATCTGTTAAAAATGTAAGGCTTGTCCTCATAGAAACTGTTAAAACTGCTTACCAGTTTTGGATGTATAGTTGACCTTTAGGTGTTATTCAGTTAGGTGT
Source organism: Ptilonorhynchus violaceus (assembly GCA_013397565.1). Classification (NCBI taxonomy): domain Eukaryota; kingdom Metazoa; phylum Chordata; class Aves; order Passeriformes; family Ptilonorhynchidae; genus Ptilonorhynchus; species Ptilonorhynchus violaceus. Next base: position 91,415 of record VZRJ01001791.1, read on the forward strand.
ACCAGAGGAAGTAGAAGTTCAATAGTAACATACAGCAGCCTGAACTTCTGAACTTCTTACCTCTTGCATTACTGATTTAGTGTACAGCCACAGCAATACCCCAGAGTTTACTGGTGCATCACTTAGCAGGAGAAAAAGGTAAGCATCGACCAAAGACATCTAATTGTCCTCCAAAGGAAGGATGGTAGTCATAACATGTAGCCTTAAAATGAAAAGTCAGGAGGATGTCAGGACACAGAAAACTGCTCTTTCCTCAGTTCCAGTTCTTCTGTTTGAGCTAAATCACTGTTAAATGTGTGTGCCGATGACCTAATTCTGTTTTCTAAAGATGTATTACTTACGCAAGAGAGACCATAACAACCTCTTCACAACTATTGCCAGTCAATTGCAGAGTTACATATTGAAAATATGTACAATGCATAGCAAAACATAGTAGTGAGAAGACATGCAGAACCCAATTTAGCAGAGGCATTATAACAAGTTAATACAATCTCAGTTACATCTCAATTCAGTAAAAACAAATCTATCAGATTTCACACCACACATTTATGGAAATTTTAGCACCTACAGCGAAATGAGTTAGCTTCCTGAGGCACTGATATTTTCAAATTTAAGACGCTATAGAGAAATAAAAATATCATCAATAAATAACATAAACCTCTCATTTAGCGTAATTTTTCTTTTAAACTTATCAGATGGGGAAAGAATCTATTTTCTCTCACAGTTCTCTCCACTCAATAGTTACTTATATGCCCACAATATTCTTCAACTAAATAGGATCTAACAACTTATAACAGTGGAATCATCACAGTTAGTATTTTGAGAGAGTTTCTATAGGAAGCAATTTTCACTGTATGCTTGGACTTGTATTAAGAACACTTCTTTTGAGTCTAATGTTTTGTGATTATTAAGCTGTAAAATGCTGAGTTAAGGCCTTAAAACTTGCTACATTGGCTAAACTCTCAGCAAAGACTAAATCACACAGAGGTGTAACAGGTTTGGGTATAACATACCATTCTTTTGAATTTTAAGTTTGTGCAGACCTGGTAAAACTACCATTGCAACCTAACCTAAAGATTACCAGACTTTTTATGACTGCCTATGCCTACACATGAATTGCTTCCTCTGAGCAGGAACAATGGGAACATGCAACAGATTCTTCGGTATCTGGTGATATTTAGGTCTGTTTGAAGCAGTTCCAGTCAGCCCAAGGCTACCAGTGTGGTGCTGATCACACACAACCTCCCAGCAGTTGTTGTATGAGAAAATGCTGTGGGCTTGTGCACAAGTGGAACCAGCTTTTTCCTACCCATTATCAGACTGATACTCTTCCCAGCCAAGCTCATGATTTTTGCCGACTGATTTCAGTAAGAGAAGAATTTTAATCCCCAAATACTCTCATTATTTTAAAAATCCTTCACATAAAGATAAAACACACAAACATCTAAAACCAGAAAAAGGGGTCTTTCTCTCTCTCTAAACACAGAAACCTTATGCTAACAGAAACAATTTGAAAAAAACCCAAAAACCAGGACTCTGTAAATTACTATTTAGAAGGAAAAATCTGATGTGTATTGCAAAACTGAATGGATTTTACTCTACGCATTATATCTAAAATGTAGCTGTTCACATCCTGGCACAGTCCAACCAGACAGGAAATGTCTGTGCTTTGCTGTTGTGCCAACAGTTACTTTATAGCTTGAGCAGGTTGCTTCCTTTTAGTTTGAGCACTAATTTAGCTGAAAAAGCTAGCAGACCCAACTCCTCTCCTAGTGAAGTGTTCTTTGCTCACCCCACCACGACACATGCACTCACCCCAAACATTACTGCTTGGCCAGGGAGCAGGAAACAAGTTAGTTCCCCTTACATTGCTTAAATGGAGGCAGATTATCCCATATTATGGCCAAATGGGGGAAGTTGAAGTCACAAGAAGCAATCACGTGCTTGATAAAGTTTATACACATGGTGATCACACTTTCTAGTACCTGATTAGAGTATTTTGGTACATAACACCCATAAATATCTTAAAAGACATCTGTGCTTAGATATTTGTAAGAGAAATTACCTGCCATGCAAAACACTATTCAACTAGAAAAAATAGAGGAGATGGGGAGCAGTTTTCCAAGTTATTGCCTTTAAGAAACAAAAAGGTTAAAAAGAAGAGCTAAAATTTAGGTACTCCTTGCAACATACTTTCCTTGCAGCCAGACAGGAATTGTTTACTAACCTTGTGGACAATGCAATCCTGTAATCCCTGTGCTGCAACCCAAAAAAACAATGTGCCAACAGAAGTATGTGGCTAACTCAGAACGGAGGACTGCTTGTCTTTCCACAAGACCAGACATTATTAATGTCAGTGCTGGATCCTCCTAACTACTACTTTGTTGTAGTTCACTAGAATAGTGTTTGAAAAAGAAATGTGAAAATAAAGGATTCTCACATCAAGTGTTAAAACCCCAGAAACCCTCATTCATCATGTCTCAGAATTAAAGCTACCATTTTTCTTATGAGGTTTCAAATAGGAAAACATACTAGTACAGTAATGAACAAGAAAATAAAGACTGACTTTTATGCAAACGAGAAAAAGTAAAATATGTATTGCAGAATTAAAAGTGATTAAAACTGTTTTTCTGCATTTTTCTCCAACGGCATGACAAGAACAGCAAAAAAAAGAAGGATTTTTTTTCCCCCAATTTTAGAGATCATATATACCCTAAAAGTATCTCCACATATTTAGGCAAAATTCTGCAAATGCCAAACCCTATTACTTAGTGGTTTTTATTTCTTGCTGAAAGACATACAAATTTATGGTGAGCAGGAAATGTTTACTGTATCTCATATTGCATACTTCTGAGATTAGATATGTGTGTGTGTGAAGAAATAGCTGCTCATGGTTACAATTTTCTTGAAACCTTACTGTCCCATAAAGCAGCAGCAACACTGCACTCCATCTTTCCTAACACATACATATTAAAAACTTCCAGAGATAGAGACATGAGCTCATTAACAAAGAGAAAACAAATGAGATGAAGCATCCTGAAATTATTATTTTCCCATTGTTTTGACATTACAAGATAAAAATTTGTGAAGACACTGTCACAGCAAAGCAGTGCCTATAAAACATTATGTAAAAATAGTAAGTCTTTACAGATCAGATTTTAGTCTGTTCCCCAAGACACCACCTACTTCAATTTGTCAAATAAAAATAGCTAAATAGTTAAGAAATTAAATCAGCATGAGTGTATGCTTAAATTTTAAAGATCTGATATTTGTTATAGATGCAATGTCAGCCACATGCTTGGTATCTGGCTGAATTATCATCAGTTTATCTGATGGTAATTATGAATTCTCATGTACATGTTGAAGAAATCTATTTGCATGTTGCATAAACCATAGTGCATTATAGCTTAAAAAATACAAAACTCACACACATCCATTTTTTCTTTCTAAACTGAACTATGCTTCTTTAAAAAGAAATTACTTCATATCTTGTACAGCTTTTTGTCTTACATTAACAACATCATAACATGCCCGATTAAAATATCAAGTATTTATTTTTTGTTTCCCCGACATTCCAATTTTTTATTTCCTCTAGCAAGAACAATCAATAATTCATTGCAAAAATGTATGCTTTGCATTTGTTTTCAGTAGTCATTCCATTGCCATTTCACTAACATGAAGATGGCCATAATCCAGTCTTGACAAGTACCCATCTCATTAATGCCTTTTTAATCATCAAGGATGGAATCCCTGTCAAGTTCTAGATAAATCATGTCAAAGGACATTCAACACACAAAAGCATCATTCTCTCATACATTTCAGTATAAATGGGTTTATTATGGAAATGTGAAATTAAAAAGCAGTGGGCAACAACATAGGAAAAAGTAAAAGAGAATATGTAAGAGCAGGGGTATTAGTGATATGTTGAAGTACCAGGGGGGGCAGGGGGAAGGGCAGGGTTTTCTTTGGGTTATTGGGGGTTTTTTTAGGTTTGTTTGGCTTTGATTTTTCCTCCAATCTCTGTCCTCCCCTGTATCACAAAAAGATATGAACTCTCAGGATTACTATTTCTTTTTCTTCCCACTGCTGTTCCACTGCCACCAAAATGCTTCAGCCCTGCTCCTTCCCCCTTGCTTTGCACACTCCTGTCTGACAGCTTCTTACACAGCATGGCCTCAGGGCCAGCACAGGGTTCACCAAGAGCACTGCGAAATAGGGGCTGTGATTTCAGTTTTAATGCTAGTTCTTCAGCCAAGAGCAGCAATTGCAGCAAAATGAATCCAGCTTTAATGATGTAGCTCCAGGCTAAAGCATGTTAAGTATCTCGGGGCAGGGGGGGGGATATGTGCACAGACTGGTCAGCACTAGCAGAACTAAAACATGCAGAAAAACGCTCACACACAAATTCAGAGAATTCAGGAAACCTTGAAAGGAGAATTCACCAGTACTAACTTCAGTCAACTGCGTTTTCTCTCCCTTGACTTCCTCCAGAAGTAACGAAGGAAGAGAGCAACTCAGCAGGAACCCAACTTTGATCCTTTGAATCAGCCCTGGAAGAACTTGTCTGCCATTAACTACAGAGAAGATTAGCTTGTTTCAAAACCTCCTTTTTGTCTCTATTCAGGCCACAAAAGCAGACTTTGAAAGTTTGTAATCTGGCAAATGAGTTATGAAAGACCCCTGACAAAAAGGCCACCTGCTCCTAAATTTCAAGGCAGTGCTCCAATTATGGATCTCAGTAGATAAAGCTAATTATTATTATTATTAGCTGCTGGAATTATTTCAAATGTAAAACATTTTTTTCTCCTCATCTTATTTCCAGAAACTGTGCAGTAGTTTTGTCCAAAAATTTAAAAACACAAAAAATAAAAATTCAACTATAACAAAGTTTATGACACACGTGTACAAATGTAGTGCTCCGGCCCATCAAAAATATTGTGTCTTGACTGCCATAAGTCATTCCAGTGAGGTACAAAATTGTTTCAAGTCAAGCAACAGCACTTTTCCGTACCTCTAAATACATGCCATATTGAGAAAAAAGCCACACAACAGCAAAGAGACATGTAAAACAATCCATTCTCAGGGGTCAGTTTGCAGCACTATTAAATGTTATCACCACTGAACACATACAATATTTCTTAACCCAGCCCCTTATCTTCAAAATGAAAACTAAAATAATGTGAAGGCTGAAAGCTCTGCTAAATGCCCATTCTCAAAACTTCCCAAAAAACCACATCTGTCCCCATGATGAGAGTACCCCCGCAAATCCCGCAGACCTACCCCTCGTCACTTCTCTCCTTGCACCAAGAAAAGCGAATAGCCTTGCAGCAACATACACTAATTTAGCTGCACTTCACCAGATGCTTTTTAGGTATAAATTTATAGCGTTTTTATTATTACAAAATGGGACAATAAATATATTCAGACTATACAAAATTGCTACTTGATCCTTCATTTTAGCAGTTTCTGTATTCAAACATTTAACAATGCCTCTCACACCTTTTACTGTTTTTTAAATGTATTAACTGACCACATTATAAAATCTTTACTATAGAAGTCTCTTAACATTTTAAGATCTTAAAAATACATTTTAAAAAAGCTTCCCTGACTAATCAAGACAACTACCATGCAACTGAAGGAAATTTCAAATACAGTTCTGAATTCCTTTCTATATGTCACTCATTTCAATAAAGTGAAACTAAGACATAATTTGAGTTTTCTCATAATATGTGATGAAAAACTTTCTTGCTATTATCTGTGGCTGGGCTTTGGAAAAGTTCATGGGGAGCTGATAGCCAAGTGGTAGCCTTAACATATTTTATTTTTTTAAACTATAAAAAGAGTAGCAATGTTAATACATCCACATTCACTGAAGGCTTCTAGGCATGCCCTTGCAATAAGGTTTTGAACATCTGCCAGGTGCATGAAATTGCATATCTTTGCATTGTCTCATCTGACTCATGTTGGCTAAGCATCTACTCTTCTCACTAACACTAGAACTGGACTTCTCCCACTCAGGCCTTCTGACTACCATCCATAATTACCCCTTCCCTCCAAAGAGACTATAACTCTTTCATACAAACGAGAGATAGAAAATATTATGTTTTTATATTTCACAAAGCTCAGGAGGAAAAAAAAAACAACCGTGAAATATGCTGATAATGAAAAAAAAACCTCTAAAGAATTACTGCTTTTCCAGCTATTGCTTCTTTTTGTGTTTGGTTCCATCCACTGAACTCAATGGCGTTGCATGAACATATCTGAGACGAGAATTTGGCTAAAAAGTGGTTATACAGTATGGCAGTGGGTCAATATTTAGGCTTCTCTGCCAAGGGCAATAGAGTGCTGAACATTATAAACATTCTGCTGGGCGTCAGGGTTGCTGTATGCCAAGTTATTCTCTTCCAGCATATGGACCATAAACTTCTGAAAGCAGAAGCAGCAATCCTAGGCTTTAAAGCAGCTTATGAAAGGTAGCCACTGAATGCCTCATTGACTGGGCATTTCATTCCTCAGCTTTCTTGCACCATCTCCTACCATAATGGATGCCATACATATAAAATCATGTCTCATACATTAAATTTCCACAGTTGTTCAGCTCTCTCAGTGCCTAATGGGATTTTTAAAAGCACTGAGTAATTTAACATTTATTGATTTCAATGGAAGCATGCATTCACATGACTACCTGAATCTGTAAGTATGCTAACATCCATAATTTAACTGGACTTATAATGAGATCACCTAATTGGATACTCCAATTTTGTCATTGCTAGCGGTGTGACTTCCAAAGATGCTGAGTCTTTGCAAATCCAAGTGACTCAGAGCTTTGTAGATGCTCAGCAATTCTGAAAAAGCAGACACCAAGCATACCTGCCCTAATCAGAAGAAGGCTACCTTTGATCAAGTACGCCTGACACAGCATGTTTATTTAAAGTGCTGAAGTATCATGCACTGTATACTGAAAGAGTCTGCCTAAACAGGAGACTAAGGGGTCCTTCCACTTTCATCCAGCACTGACTTGACATTCCAGCAGCTGTGTTTAGGTAGGCTGGAAGAACAAAAACTGGTTCATATTTCAAAGATCTTTAGCACATACATCAAAAACCAGAAGTTTCAGACTGAATTGCCTTTCAAAACTTGTCTTTGCCAAACATAGTATAGCCTCCATGCTGTCCTACTCTTCGAAGAAATGGGACCAAAGGTACAAATCTGTTTCTGTGAAACCTACTTTGGAATTTATTTATTTACTTATGTCTGCTTAAAAGTTTGGCTGGCACATCCCTGTTGCCCAGCCTGTTATTTGTGTAGCAAGAATCTACTATATTGGAGACATCCTGACAGAATAAAAGTGTATCTAAACACTACGTACAAACAGCTAATGTCAAAGGAATGAAACAGAGCAAGGCAGTGAAAAATTCAAGCACATAAAAGAGTTTGGCAGGGAGGTAAAGACTACTGTTTCTTGAAATAATCTCACCTTTGAGATATGCCCTTCAGGGAGCTCTCAACCCTAGCCAAAAATTGAGCTTACCGCAACAAATTACCTACCTTATCCATCCTAAAAGGAAGTGTCTCCTTACGTTGTGGAGGTAATAAAATTGTATTTCTTCAGCACTTAATGTGAAAATCTATAGGAGAGAATAGACTTAAACAAGATGGGGAGAAGGTTCTGTCTTGTTAGTCCTAGGGTAAGGTGCAGAGTAATATAACAATGATAGTCATGTTGTGCTTTTTTTTTTTAAACTAAAGAGGTTGAAGTAAATACTATAAATATAGCTTTGGTTAGGACACAAAAAGGGTAAAAATCAAGATATTAATAGAGCCAAGACTAAAAAACAGACCTTTGCTTTCACTGCCAGAACACAGTTTCAAAGGCACAAAATACAATCCCATGATACAAACAGTCTGGTAGATCAGCAGATCTTAATTCTGCCTCTGAAAACTTCTAGATGCAGGTTTTGGACTGCATTAGTCCAAGCATTTGAATCCATGAACACATTGAGGCCTACGCTGGATAGTAGGATTTCTCAAATGCTTTTATACTGCAGACTGTCTTAACACAGTCTTACATTTCTTAAATGTAAAATGTAAAAGACTATATAACTTGCTTACATAAAAGAGCAATATAAGCAATGTGGTTTTATCTTCCTTCTAATGCAATTTCAAAATTGAAAATGAAGAGGACACATAGAATTAGTTAGCTCTCTAAGGATCAAATACTTGACACATAGTTCCCTGACCATCAATAACTTGAGTTATAGACTGAAAACCAGAGTGAAAACCTTTATGACACAGTGGAAAGTCAAGATAAAAGTGGGTGAACAGCGAGTTTTGCTCATTTTACTTTACTACTCAAACAAATCTTAGTACTGTCGTCTTAAATCTATAGTATATACAAAGGCTAATATAATAGCAAGTGATATTTAGCAGCATTCTAAAACTAGGTAATTAATTGAGCTTAGAAGGTGTGGGGGGGGGTGTTGGGGAGGAGAAGAGGAAGTCATGGAGGGGAGCAGGTATGTGAGAGAAATACAAACTTTTTTCCAGTTTGATTAGCTAGATTCTAAAGATTCTTTAGTCAAAGAAAATATTTAAGATGCAACTACACAAAGCTCTCCTCTCCTAAAACAAATGATAGTGTTGGTTACTCTTTTTCTAGTAAGTGTTTACACAATGTTTTANTATAGAAATACAAACAAATTATGTAAGTTAGAAGAAAAAAAAAATACTAAACACCAAAATACTACCTGTTCAGCTGCCACTTAAAAGTTTCAATTAACCATAGGTCAGATTTGTCTTTTAAACCCTCACACAAGAATTTAGAGGAATAGGAACACCAAGAATTCTTAGAGATGAGTTAAACAAAGCTTTTATCCTTGGAGCAGACTGAGGGTCTTCCCAATTCAAAAGAGTTTTATAGAGATAGGTTTTCTATTTTCTTCCTTTAATAGATTCAGGATTTATTTCTTTGGTTGTCCAGCATTCTTTCTATTTTCCAGATAGTCCTGTTTGCTTGGTTAGTCACATGCAGACAGCTATTGATATAGTGCAACTGTAGGTTTCTGCACAACACAGTCCAGACAATAAACACTTAACAGTTATCTTTAGCTCGGTCTACAGCTAGAAACAGAATTCTACTCCTGCTCAGTCTTCAGTTCCCAGAACTCAGCTGGAAACCAAGCCAATGTAATCTCCAAGCTCCCTAAAATATCTGTGTTAACACTAAGTAAAATGGACAGAAGCTGAAGGAACCTGAACAAGGTGTTTCCTACGTAAAGTCAGTTTTGCTTGGGTCTGAACTCCTAGGAAGTTTAATTCAAAGCAGTTATTTCTCATTGCCAATAGTTTGCATAAGTTTGATGCCAGCTGGCAAAACCCAGCCTGTCACCTCAGTAAAATTACCTGCCCAAACAGCACAAGCCCCCAGCAAAATGTCACTACGGACAAACTCCAATTGAGAACATATGCCCTTGGCTCCTCTGACACCGTCCTTTCACAGTATAGCACCTTCCTCAGCATGGATGCATGGCCCTGGGAAAAGCAGCCAACTCTGCATATGTTCCAATAATACAGCAGCACTGGCAGCTGTGGGCTGGCAGGTTTTGGAGTGTTGTGCACATCAACACAGGAATGGAAGAGGTGCGGTTTGCATTCTAGGATTTAATTAAAATGAATGCCATTTTCTTGAGGCTTAAATTTCTCCTCCTTACCTTCTTTTGTACATGATAAATTAAAAGGGAGGAAATTTTTAGAGGAAGGAGGGAGAAGAGAAATAAAATAGGTCCTTGTCTCTGAGGAAGACAATGTACTAGCAAAAACGCAGCCATGGTAACTTAGCAATTACATCCCAGCCTGTTGTACAATAATTAGAACTGACGAGGTCACTTATACCCTGGCTTCTACAGAATGGAGAGGGGAAGCATGAACATCAGTTTCAGTACTTTTAGATGACTAGATTTCATTACTGAATAAACTGAGAACTGTTTTAGTCATGAAACAAAAGATGCCAAATATCAAATTTTAACATTTATCTTTGAAAAATCCACTTTTCCAAAAGATATTACAAACCAAGCAGACCAGCACAGCACACACAATACATCCTACATATTGCAGCGTGCAGAGAAATGTTTGGTTTTTTTTTTTATTGTTCTTTACTGTGCACACAGTGTGTGGTCAAAACACTTCTCATTCCTGTCTGATAAATGGGATCCATCAGATTAAACCAGACAGGATGACTTTGCCAGACTTGACCCAAATGACAGCGTGTTTTCAAGCTGCACTGCAAGGCAGCATGCCACAGATAAGAACACTGTGGTAAGATCATGACTTTTTGGCACAGGTAAGTAGGTTTTCAAAACTGAAAGCAATTAAGCTATTTGGATGTTTGTATGGTAACATTAATTTCTGAAAAAGCTTTTTCTGGGTTGTTGGAAAGGAAGCATTTGAATACCATTCCCTTAGATTTTAATCACACATTATCTATTCTCAAGTATATCAGGTGAAAAATAACCAATAAAAATAGCTTTTTACTCAGAGGAAAATATACAACTCCCACACCTTAGTAAATCAGGCTCTTGGTTAATATACCACCAAACAAATGAAAGATCCTAGTTCTTGATTTACAAAAATTCAACAACTAATATTGCTGCTCAAGGGACAGTATCTCAGTAGACATCTGGAGAACCTACTGATTAATTAATAGATTCATTCATTAGACAGCTCTAGTGTTAGAAGAGAATTTAATTGTTTGGATTAATAACCCTACTAATTAGTCCTAAAGAAAATCATCATCAACCCATAGAGATGAGAAAACGCTGACTTCCTAAATACCCATCTGCTTGATTAACTTCACATTACTAGAACATGTTAACTAACTACTGACAGACTTACAAGAATGTATATGCCATAGGAACACCCAGAGCAAATATATACCACTGAAGACAAATGCTACTTACACAATAACTTACTTATTTCTTGATTCTGAAGTATTCCAACATGGGAATTTGAGAAAAACAATTATAAACACTAAGTCTGTGTAGGGCTGCATAAAAAAACTGAGGCAGCCTATGAATATTACTTAATTTAAAGTCATCAAGGTATGGTAGTGACACACAACAGCAAAGATGAGCCTATGCAAAACCATGACCAGAGTGCAGGGTTTGTGAATAATCTTATTTGTGTTATCTCACCAAGATGGACATATCCCTTTCCAGAAAAGAAATACTGAAATTATATGAGGTATTTCATACAAACCATAATCATCTACAATATGTGACAGCCAGCTTAGAGTTCTGTTTAATAATGAGCTAAAGACCTCATTGCAGAATGTTCCTGTCAACAGAGTTGAATCTGACAGTATGTCTGTTTGATGTTAAACATGCTAAAAATTCTGATGCTGGCTTTCCTCCTTTGTGTCTAAGTTACTAAATGTATAATGGAGGTGGTGCATCAAGGAGTATCATTAAAATAAATTAGTGAATTTTGTGAAGCACAAAGATGCTTCACTGACATCCACCTCAAAACCCCACAGATAAATGGGTGATTTTGCATGAAATATCATTTAAATAGCGCACAAAACTGTATTAGGGATACAGCAAGGAAAAAGTGACATTTTGCACATCAAACATCCCATGTGATAAAGTTTACAATCAGCTGGAAAAAAATTAACCATGAAATAGCACACACATGAAAGGAAAAGAGACAGGGTAAAGTAGTTAAAATTGCACCGGTAGCCACAACTCGATATTTTGTCCATTCCAAGTACTTTTTTCTGCAGACATAATATTCTCTTCTTGCATTCACAAATTCTTTAGCTTTTGAGGTCTTTGCATGCTGTTTATTTTTGGAAAATGAAGGGTACTGTCAAAGTCCAAGACTGAAAGAAACCACGCTACATCAAATTATAAAAGCTACTTAGTTAAATAAAAATCCACAGAGTGCCTCTGGGAAGGCACAGAGAATCTTAATGGGGAAGAGATACACCAAGGATGTTTTTAAAATTCTACAGCATCACTTTATGCACAGTTTCTTTTGAGTAAAATAAATCTCTTCATGAAGATGTGTCAGATTATTATAATAGACTACATGACATAAGGAAAGAAACCTATAGCTCAAGTGAAACTATGACTAAAATGCATAGAAATCTTATCATTGTTAGCTCTGGTCAGTGGTTATTTTACCTGCAATGCAATGCTTGGATATTACTATCAAAACCAATATTTCTTCTCACAAATGCTTATAAATTCTGCAGTTGTATGTTAAATCAGAAGTTTCTTAACAGAATATTGATCAAGTAAGTTCAGCTGATACTTGCCATTAACTTCTGTCCTACCAAGTAGCCGCACGCTTGTGTGTAGCATAAGCCCAGTGCGTCCAAAACACACTTCATCTCACCCAAAATGCAATCTGCAGAGCAAGAGCTGAGTAGAGAATAGGAGAAGCACCTAGAGAAACCTTCAGAGACTGCTTGGGTAAGGAGGGGGTAGAAAGGCATTGTGGTGGGTTTACCATGTCTGGACACCAGGTGGCCAAAGCTGGTCATGGGTCAAGGTAAGGACAAGGAGAGGTCACTCATCAGTTACTGTCACGGCTTGACTTGGGGAAATTAGTGTATTACCAACCAAATCAGAGAAGGATAATGAGAAATAAAACTCAATCTTGAAAACACCTTCCCCCCACCTCTCTCTTCTTTCCAGGAATAACTTCATTCCCAATTTCTCCACCTCCTTCCCATGAGCAGTACAGTGGGACAGTGAATTGGGATTGTGGTCAGTTCATCACATGCTGTCTGTGTCACTCGCTCCTCACAAGTAAGGATTCCTCACACTTTCCCTGCTCAAGTGTGAAGTCCCTCCCACAGAAGACAGTCCTCCATGAAGATCTCCCATGTGAGTACTTCCCACCGGCTGCAGTTCTTCATGAACTGCTCCAGTGTGGGGCCTTTTCACGGGGGGCAGTCCTTCAGGAACAGATTGCTCCAGTGTGGGTCCCCCACAGGGTCACAAGCCCTGCCAGCAAACCTCCTAAAGTATGGGCTCCACTCTCCACATGTTCATAGGTCCTGCGAGGAGCCTGCTCCAGTGCAGACTTGCCACACCATCACAGTCTCTTTCAGGCATCCAACCTGCTCTCCACCATCACATTTCCTTATCTCCCCAAAGAACATACTAATAATCAAATTATAGGCTAGAACACATTAGAGCACTTTCTGTCCCCAGTTGAACTCTGTCTGCAAAGCTTGTCTGTACAATGACACCATTAGTATTAAAAATAGAGAAGGGGAAGGGGAAAAAAGTAAATAACTCCACAGTCCAAGACAAAGGCATCCATCCACTGTTCTACCAACCAATACCTCTTCCTAATAGAGGTATTTGCTTTATGCCATTATTATTTCTATTTCATACAGGACAAAGATATAGGTAGCAGAATACAGACCGCAATACTGAGGACTTCCCCATTAACATTGTCTATTTCATCTAGCGACTTTCACAGTTCAAAGAAGATCTACAACTAAGTGAAGTCCTCTGGATAACCTGAAAAAAACATAAATGAACAACAACAAAAAAAAAAAAGATGTATCATGCCTTGGAATGACAGGGAAAAAAAACCCCACATTACTTCAGGCTCCTTTTATACCACATTTATAAAAAGAGCAAATGATTTTTTTTTACTGACAGAAAAAGAATAAATGTGAATTTTAAGAAACAAGTAGAAAACATAGCAAAATATGTTCAGAGGAATGCTGTGCTGTGGGAAACCACCTTCTTGCCTTCTCAAAGTATTCCAAAAATTAACAAAACCACTCTAGGAAAAAAAATTAACCTTAAAGCTTGTGGTAGGAAAATTTTTCAAGTAGATTTATTTCAGGGATAAAATCCACAAATTCCTATTACATGGTGTTAGGGAAAGACAGATATCTATTTAGATTGCAGTGACTGCAGTCAATAAGTGTATTTCATCACTGTTGCTGCCAAAACAGACAGTATAGAAATGTGTCTGACAAGTGTAAAGAGAACTTGAATGATTTATTGTTTGCATTACATTAATAACTGAAGTGTCTGGAAGAAGATGAACCAAGTGGGATCAACTGGTTAAAAATAAATCATTGACATTGCACTTCTAGAAATAACCTTTATCCATAACTTATAATGTGACTTTTTCATATTACTTTTTCTCCTGCATTTGACACCCTTTCCTCCCGATGCCTATTCAAGAAAGTATCACATATAGTCAATGATTCTGTTTACCTGACAAACTCAAAAAATTCCCTAACATAACAGTTAGCAAATCATACATTTAAGTTGCAAACATCAACTAAAAGCAGATTTATTTTCTGAGCATGGAAGAGCCTTATTGAACAGAGAAGTAATTTAAAGGAAAATGAACCAAACTACTAAAATTAAGCAAAGAGCACAGGACTGCTGTTGATGGCTTTAGTAGCACCTCTAAGGTCCTTTAGCTTTCCCTTTATCCTTCTGTTTTCTGGCATTTTGATATTTTAAAAAATACATGATTTCAAACCACATAATTATTTAGGGTGGTATAGATTAAGGCAATTAAGAGTCTCTTTTTACCCCCTTCAACTGAGGAGAAAAGACTTAACTTTTATGTTGCAGCATAACTGCATTCAGCCTGTAGTAACTGGTCACCATCAGCAGGTAACAGATGATCTGTCAGTCAGCAGATTAAAGGTAGAGGCCCTTGCTACTATTGCAAAAGCTTTCTGCAATGACCTTAAACCTACATAGAAGATATTGTCACTGCTACAGTTGCAGCTATTGGAATACCTCTTGCAGCTGAATTATCACTACAACACTCTCTCCTTAAATTGTTTGCATCATTATACTGTATTGAGAGCAGCAAAGTGCAATGAAACCCAATTCACCAATCCAACAAATGTGTACTTGTTTTGAGAGACTAATTTTTATGGTGGAAGATGTAAAAAAAAAAGGAAAGGAAATTAACACAGGGGAAAACAATGGTCACATAAAATTAACAAATTAAGAGACAAACTAGTATGAAAAGGCAAAACTGGAGATTGGAACAGGAACAGTGAAATCTGGAACAAAGAGTTTTTACACTGTGTTTGACCATAACAAAAGTCTCATGACACCAGTATACTTAAATGTGATTCTCACTCCTTTGTTTAGATACTAGCAGTGGAAACAATAGGGTTTGGGGGATTTTTGGTGGTTTGTGTTGTTTTGTTTTTAATATGCACATCAGCCAAATAATTTAGAGTGTCAAAATATAAATGTCAAAGTCAGCCTGCCTTTCTGTCAAGAACACACAGAGAATATGAGCATGTTGCCAACTTCTACTACTCTGTCAGAAGTACTATCAGCACTCGTTTTTTTTCCTCAAGGCATATGGTTCAGTGACAACCCAATGAGCTTCCATTTTTTAATAAAGTATTCTTTGTAGCTGGGTGAAAAGTTTAAAAAGCACAAAAGCAAAAATAACAGACAAAAATTAATTCATTATAATACAGTG
This sequence comes from Ptilonorhynchus violaceus, assembly GCA_013397565.1. Taxonomy (NCBI): domain Eukaryota; kingdom Metazoa; phylum Chordata; class Aves; order Passeriformes; family Ptilonorhynchidae; genus Ptilonorhynchus; species Ptilonorhynchus violaceus. Next base: position 106,907 of record VZRJ01001791.1, read on the forward strand.
ATAACACAGCTGTGGTGGCCTAGAAGAGCAAATAAAGGGCTTCTGCACTCTCAGTAAGATCTGTGGGTGGCAGTGCCCTAAGACTAGTCAGGAAGGAGTTGGAGTAATGAAGAGTCACCATAAAGAGGACAAGTATCACTAACGTGAACATAACATCAAAGTCTCCAGTATGTGTTCCTCATGAGACGGAAAAAACATGACAGCTCCTCACCCTATCCAGCACAAGAGAAAGATTTACTGCAGAATCCTTGATGTTGGGAAGAATGAGGATGATGAATGCAGTCAGAGTTTTGTGCAGGCCTCTGCAGCAAACACCCTCCACTGCCCAGAACTCGGTTAAATTATGGCCATGGCTGGACCAGCACTCCTATTCCTGAGAATGCAACTGAGATATTCTGGAATGAGCATGCAATGAATTCACAATATTGTTGTTCACAACCATTAAGAGCCACCTATCAGACACACCCATGTATCTAATACTTCTTTTTTTCTTCCTTCTTTTTATTAAAGAAACATACTTGTACTCATGGGCATGAAACAGTCCCTGGTTCCCAAAGACCACAGAAAGTGGAACTGAAACACCATCAAGAAGTCATAAGGATAGCATCCTTTCTCCCTCATTCACTTCATTCTCCTCATGGCATGAGTTTTCTGACTCTGTTCTGGGCAACAAGTCTGGACCCACTAAAAAGTAATTCACATCTCCCTCTCTTCACTTCTTTATGCACACTGTATCCTAGACATTTAACAACTACCTCATTGTTTTTGATAAGTACAGATTTAGAAAGAATGCCACTGCTCTGCAACAGATTCTTATCTCAAAAGTCCTATATCTTTCCATAAGACTTTCTGTCAAGGTACTTCAGTGGAAAATAAGTAAAACTGCACCATAACAAATACATTTACACCTCCGCAGTGCACAGGGTTTATTTAATGTGCACATCAAGTATAACTATACTTTTACCACCTGCTCCACCTTCAGCTAGCAAATGCATGCAGATGTTAAAAATTATGATAAAAAATAACAATTATGATTCTTTAATGCTTTTATCTCTCATGTTCAAGGTGCATTTGCACTTCCCTGAAAGAGCAGCTTTTTTCATGGCTCTGCAGTGTGCTGTATTAGGGAGTATCTTATACTGAATCTTATAAATAAAATCAAGAAAATAGATATACATTAGTGTAATATAGATACAATTTGTTTTGGATAAGTCTCCACCATGTACGAGACTATCTTTGCATACTTTCTCTGTGAATTATTTTAAAAAAACCTCAAGCAACCAAAAAACTCCAAAAGCACCACCAAAAACCTGCCACCACAACAGGTTGGCTTTTAGGAATTGAGCAGATATTCAAGAGTCACAAAAATGCAACATTTAATTCTTGATTCCCTTTTTAATGGTCCCAAGTTATATGATTCTTGATAAATAAGTAGCAATAAAAATAAAGAAGAAGATCCACTGAAGAGAAAAGGTGTTGCAATTAAAAAAAAAAGTTCTGAAGCAACTAATGCCTTTAAATTTAACTGCTCTGGATTTATTTCTATTCAGCTGTGGACACTATTAAAGCCACTGGGGTCCTCTACTTCTTGCCATAAATTTCGGTCTCTACACCTCCAAATCAGCTTGCTTGCTGCTGAAAGTAAAAGTAATACGATTCATGGTACATGTGGAAAATAGCAACAAACATCTCCAAAACCCTTGAATCAGCAAAGCTATTCTCTTTTTCAGGAGCTACTAGATGATATAGCAAAAAGTAATAGAAGGTATCTTCCTGAGTACAATTCCAGCCATTAACATTCTCACAACTATGAATTTGGCAGAGCATTTCTTTTCATTCAAGTAGTAGATAATACATGTAGATATTTCACAATACATGCACCAAAATATTATATTACTCCAATGCTGTGACACTTACAGCATATTATTATGGCTTAAGGGATCATAATCATAAGGGATTAGTTAGTGTTGCCACCTTAGGGTATTTTTCTCCCTCTCAAACTGTTTATTTCAATTTGATGCCATCTCAGTAGGACATCACATCATTTTGGGAATGGTAGCCCAGGCTGGTCACAGGTTCTGCTCCACTTCTCTTATTAGAGCTCTTCAGTGTTTTCCACCCTCACACATGTGGTGCTGTTCACGCAGCTCTGTACTTCCCAGAGTCAAAAGATGCTCCTCAAATCCTACATGCAAATAAACCTAGACAAAAAAACCCCAAGCCAATGAAATATCTCATACATTCTTACAGCTCCACGTTTCTGGGTTTTGTTTTGCTGTTTGTTTTTTCTCTGCCTTTCATTTTGTGCTTCTCATGTTGTGGAAAAGAATAAGGCAAAAACTATTTTGTCAGGAATTCTTAAATCCTCTTAAAATTTTAATCTCTTTCCTCCTCTTGCCCTGGCAGTCCTTTTCCCCTTAAGGAGGATGATGGCTGTACTTCATATTGTAGCATGCAGAGGGGAAAAGAATGGATTTACAGGAAACCATTCTATTTCTGTACTACAGATTCCCATTATATAATTTATTCTTAGGAGCAGTAACTCACAGATTAAAGGAGGAGATAGAAACAGTCAACCCCAGGTATGGGGTAGCACAAGATGTAAATTTTAGTTCTGAAATACTTAAAAGCCTAGGGTGCTCTTTATCCCTCTAAGCCTATTGGTGATGACATGGCAAAGTAGGTCCAAACCAGGAAGGATGGCTGAAATCAAAGCAATGTGCCACTGTGTTAACTGCTGCCAACAGTAGCTGTGAAAGTGTTCATCCAGCAGTCATAGGATTTCTGTGTAAACAACCAAGGCATGTGCCCTCTCTCAGCTGAACTGGCTCAAACTTCTGACTGACAGCTTGCTGCCTTGAATGAACTGGAAAAATGTGTTTTCTGCCTCTGCAGATTTGGACAAGTTCAGCTCTGAGAAATCATGAGCTGCTCTTTGCCCTCTCCAGCATCCCACTCCTTTCAACAGCCCACTTTGCGTAATTAAAAAGACAAAGGCTTGTTTTACATTTCCCAAGGTTTTCTTGACACTCAAGACATATCACTTTATCTTCCCTGTTGCTTTGTGTCATTCAGACAAAAGATTCAGATGTTGGGAAGCTACAAGGCCTCAATGACAAAAGCTTTTATTCCAAATGGGGTCTTCCTTTTTCTTCTTAATATACATTTGTATTCATTAGCAAGATGACATTTTTCCACAAAATTGCATCTAAAAAACGTAGCAGATCACATTCACAGCACCAACACCTTACAAAGAACTGTGCTGACTCAGGACTGCTGGAGCCAATATCCACATACTGTGTAAAAGACATTATGGAATAAAGATAACTGAGTTGCCCATCACCTAATTTTAACTCTAACTTGTTTTTTTTTCTTGTTATGGTTATTAGAACTAGGAAAGGCATTTTTATTTAAAAAAAAAAAAGGCAGGAGGGTGATAGGAAAGCTGTTTCCTGAGCAATGCGTTGCTAGACAGGATGTGGAGGTTGCTACAATTCTCCCTTGCTGTGAAATTAAATTAGTCTCAATGTAGAGCTGACTAACCACTGCAACTGGTACCTGTTAACTGGTTACATGTACCAGTTACTGTACCTGGTTAACTGTGCAAGAGTCTGAAATTCATATCCCATTCTACCATTTTCTAAAGTTGTTTTTAATTTTTGTTGTTCTTCTTTCCTCCACTTCAGCAATTTTCTCCAGTCCAGAAAACATTTCCAGATCAGTGTACCTGATTTCCTCCTGGCAGCTTCTCCAAGCAGCACATTTCTGCAGTGGCCAGAGTAAGTTTTTTCCCTCTCAGGGCAGAGGAATCTTCTTCTGACACTCCTTAGAGATGCAGTACTTTACACAAGAGCTTGCAATGGGCCACTGAAATCCTTACAGATCGTTTCATAGCTGCTAAATGAGGAGAAATACTGTTTGCGATGAAGGTTTCTGAATCTGTGTCCTGACACTAGAATAATAAATAAAACCTTCTACTCTTAACAGCTGCAACCTCAAAAATCTATGAGTAACTGAGCTCACTGGACCTCAGGCTACACAACTCTAGATTTCCCCCCTTCCAGTAGTTTTCTTTCCTCTGGTGCATGGAACATCCATTCCCTCCAGAGGCCCCCTGTGACATCTGTTGAAACATCTGCTTCATTTTCTGTTCTGTAAAATATCCATAAGAAAACACTCAAAAAAACCACAACCCATAAAAAAAGTACTTGCATTTTTTTACACTGAAAACACAATGAAAGAACACAGCATTTGGAGAACTTTTAACAACTTGTTCTCATCTTGAGTAACATAGTAACATGCTTTACAGGGAGAGGAGAGTACCAGTATGCCCAGTGTATCCTATGACATTCCCTTTTCTCTATGGGTTCCAAAGAAAATATGTACATATACACTACACAACAGAAAGTGGAAAACACCATACCTCATCACGAGCCCACATTTGCAACACTGCCAAACTAAACATAATCAAGGGTAACTAGACACCACTTATTTCATCATAACCCAGCTCCCTTCCCTCACTTGTCCTTATTCCTTTAGCATACAAGGACAGGAACTCAAGGATTTCTCAGCAAACGTCTTTAGCTTTCTGTGCTCTGCTTCATCCCTAAAAATAAAGTCAAACCAATCAGTATGCTTATTACACACTTATAAACCACTTCAGAAGTGATTTCTCTTCATGAAATTTTAGAAGCAATGCACTATTGAGAAATTGTATCTACTGATGTATTTTAATCTAAGAGTCATAAGCAAATTTTCACAATTGAAGAAGTAAAGGACTTGCTCTTGTTCTTTTAAAAATCTTTTATAATAATGAATTTAGTACTTGCAAAGATATTGGGTTTGCAGTTCTAAAACAGTCTACTTATCCAGGAAAAGAGAATGTAGACAAGCGGGGCATGTTTTCAATTCAGTCCATCCTAGTGCAGAAGAATCATGCCTAGGCTGTGATGAGAAGTTAGATTAGTTTTTTTTTTTACTGTATGGATGAAGACCACTAAAAATGTCACCGAGATACCACATCCTTGTCATACAGTTCCTCAACTGTGACCCTATCTACTAATTCTGACAGAGGACAAAACTGAACTTGCAGTCTAGAGGTTAAAAGACTTCTGTCTTATTGCTGACAATCCCTTGCTTCACCTGTGCATGTAAAGGGAAAAGGGGAACAGTGTAATCTGGCATAAGAAAGTTAGATGAAGAAGCTTCTCAGTAAAACAAGGAAATGTTTTAAAGATGGAAATATTAGAAATTACTCTTGAGATACCATTGTTCAAATGAAGTTTAGCACAGTGGAGCTTAGGAAAGTAATGTCACCTACAGCTAAAACATGTTTTTATACTGTTCTCCAAATCACACTCTTACCTTTCTAGACCTGCCAAACAACTAAGTTTGACCTGGACCACACAGGTTTCAGGGAGTTTTTTAGGTACCCAAAGTAAGCACAATCCGTTAAAAACCCACATACACTGCACTTGCACCACCTGAACGCAGCTTCTTTAAGGACCATCACACCAGGAGCCACGCTCCAAAGACTCTAGCTACCTGAGGAGTTGCCATTCAAAACAATAAGGATTTTTGAGCAGAACAACTTCAGCCTGTGCTGCAGGCTGCGCTCTGGGAAGCCTGGCAGGAGATCTGTACCATAGCCTGATGCTATTTGGATGTGAGTCTACACAGATCCATGAAGTCTATACCTTTGCACTACCTCATTTAGTTCACGTTACTTCTCTAGTCAGCATTTCACATCCTCCCACAACATAATTGTGAGGAACACATGATTCAAAGTAAGTGGTGCAAGGTAGACTTTTCTCCATGCTGATCAGCATTGTGCTATACAAAAAATGTAACCAATAAGAAAAACAAGAAAGATGGTCTACTGGAAAAACTCAGCCCTTCAAAAACAGTCCAAAGTGCTTCCAATCTAAAAACTTAAGACACTATTCTCCTGACACCCTTTCCCCGGTTTTGAAAACAGGACATTTTGAGACAGCCTCAGGAAGAGCAAGTTACACATCAGCATAAGAAAGTTAGCCATAAGCATATAACTATTCACTATTGTGTTCTAGTAAGTGTATACACGAGATTTTTTTCCCCTCCACAATTCCCAGTGAGATTCATTTGCAAGTGCTAGCTTTCGCATACAAAACAGTATTTCCTACTATATAGCATAAAGATTTTCAACTGAGAAGAAAATGAAGGGACAATGAATTTTGGTATTTTTCAAGTTCTGCTAGAAAAATTTTTAAGAATAAAACCTGATGAGCCATACCTTGTTCCTAATGTATCTACCCATATTAAATAAATGCAAATGTTAACCCTAGGAATATCACGGGATGATCATACTTAATCATTTAACACACCTTTTCATTTCCTAAATCAACACTCTATTAACTTCACTTAAATAAACTGGGGATTTTTTTCTTCTTAAAGAAACATTCAGATTTGAACGTGCAAAGCATCATAATATCAGATATTAGAAATAGGGTTTTCACCCAGAGGGTGGTTGGGCACTGGAACAGGCTCACCTGAAGTGGTCATAGCACCAAGCCTGACAGAGTTCAAGAAGCATTTGGACAATGCTCTCAGGCACATGGTGTGACTCTTAGGCATGATTCTGGGCAGGGCCAGGAATTGGACTTGATGATCCTGGTGGGTCCCTTCCAACTCAGGATATTCCATGATTCCATGATAATACAAAAAATATTAATTATACTGCAATCTTCCCTAGTAATTGCTGTCAATAAATCTTTAAACAAACTTAGCAAGATTCTGAAGTCTTTAACAAAGGCAACTTGTTACAAAGCCAACTAATACATTTTGACAAGTGGTGGGTTGAAAATGAGCATTTTGAAATACTGTGAGACATAAGAGAACACAGACTGTTGTGTAAATAGCTGTATTTCAGAATGCTTTATACAGTAGAGGGCTGTCAAATGCACAGTTTCTCTCTTGAAATACCATGTATTTAATAGTTCTATTAGTTTGATGCATTTGATTTTTTTTGCAATCATTTACTTAATATTGCTGTACAGATCTCAAGGGTCTCTCTGTTCTGGGCTATTTGTATGCAGCACAAAAGAATTTTAAATTCAACTTCTGTTTTAAATATATCTTTTTGATATACATGCATCTATGTCTGTTATATTCGTTTTGGGCTGCAGATTGACATGACATTCCATTTGCTTTCTTTTTTATTGTATAAAAAGGCCCTTTTTATCAAAGTTGTTGCCTTGATTTTTAATGAAGTGTGCAGTTCAAAAAGCATTAAAAAATAGGGTTTGCAAAGAGTCCAAGTCACTGTACAACTAGATTTTCTTCACTTGACATACTCTGTATGTACACACAAGGGAGAAGATAGAAGTAGAAAAGATTTTCTTATTTTTATCAGTTTAAGTAGAGAATATTCAGCCATTGCATTTAATATCATTCAGAATGACATTGTAGGCAACTGCAGTTGTCATGTTCATATCCTGCTTTTTGAGACAGAATTAAATTCAACCACACAATTTTGCATTCAATTTTCTATTAAATTTGCTCTTATTTTTAAAGTAAAAGAAAACAAAGAACTGTGATGAGTTTATTCAGGGGGTTGCAGTGTTAAGAGACACCCATAAGAGTGTTTTTCAATATACTTGAAATATATTCAATATATTTTCAATATATTTGCAATATTACAGCTCAGTGGAAACACTGAGCAGAGTGATCATATTCACTGAAGCAGACACAGCTTGGTATGAAAACTTATGAACCTGAACAAAATCTTCAGACAGCAAATACTGAAATGACTTCTGGATGAAATGAGAGAAAAGATACAATTAATGACATAATAACTAGAGGAGCTAAAAAGGTAAGGTAAAATGATGGAAGAGAAAAGCATACAGTATCCATGCCATATAAATTGATCAATGAGACACAGGTATGATCTACAGTAACACAAGACAATCCAATTTAACAGTTCTTAACATACACCACGAGTCTGAGAAAAGATCTAATTAAATCAATTCTGCTACACAATTGCTTTAGAAGAGCTGCTGTCTTTCATGATAAACGCTGGATGGCTAAACCTCCAACATACAAAAGTTTCCTTTCAAAGTGAAAAGAGAAAGATCTTCAGGAAAGTAAAACACTACAGAATTTATTTTTGTTTTTACAAACTGTGCTTTTAAGTTCAGCATCATGCACTTTTTTTCTTTTTATTTTTCCTACACTTGTAGGTTACTCAGTTTTTCTTATCAAGCTACTTCATAAGGAAGATTACACAACAGAGGAAGGTGCAAATGGCAAAGCAAAGCAGCACCTGCAACTCCTGTGCAGAGCCATCCCCAGGGGCAGCCTGGGGTGGCAGAGCCCCCCAGCCTACTGCTCACAAGTCTGTCTGCCCTGTGGTCGAGTTAATCTCAAAACTGGATAATCTGCCCTGGGTTAATAAAAAATAGACCTTAGCAAATCAAGACCTACAAATACCATTTTATTTCATACAAAATCTGGGTAGAGAGATGCAAGGATTGAGGAGGGGAAAGGAAGACTTTCAAGAAGAGTCAACGTTCAGTGCCTACTTTTCTTTTAGTAATCAAATGTCCGAACAAAAGTAGTATTTTCTTCTCCAGAAAACAAAGACTCAGATCCTCAACACCACCTGAAACTGTTCTTTAATAACGATCATTTTTTGCCTAGTATTTACAGACAGCATTACACTGTAAAACTAAAATGTTTTCATTACCCTGGAAGTTTGTTTGGTTTTTTCATTAAAACCACTGAAAATAATGTAGTTATTTGATTTTGATATAACAACTTCATGTGTGTAGTCCAGTTCAAAAACAAAGTGAGCCCAACTTCACAAACTCAACACTAAGACATTGATACTTTCCCCCCCATGTTTGTGCTGGTTAAACACACACCTTTAATTACAGAAATGCACATTATCCCCAGGCAACCTGAAAAATGATTGATAGTCACATTTACAATTTGTTCAAGGCTTCTCCTTTATAATTAACCTTCTTACAGCAAGCAGAATACATATTAGACACATAACAGCATGTTATTTAACTGCTTTCTAAGTTGTATGAGAATTCAACATCTTGAATTCTCTGACATAAGATTGTGTAAATCAGTGCATTCTGAAAAACATTATTTTTCTTTGAAATATTAAAAAAATTCTATGAAGTAACACAACTTGTGAATCTCTTAAAAATCATCAAGATAACTATGAGCTTCAGGAGACCTAAACATTTTAAAAGCTGTTTTTTATTTTATGCTTACAGTTCATAAACCAAATTCTGCTCAACTAACATGAACACGTGATAAGAAATTGGTATTTATAGAAGTTAGTTGTTTTAGAAACTGAATTCATAAATTTAAATTAAAAACTTGAATTTCATCTAGGTGGTAAAGGACATACTGTATCAATAATATGGAACAAGCAAGATTAATCAAGGTTATTTAAAATAAGAGCATTCCATATAGTGGAAGAATTTTCAGGAGGGGAGCAGAACCGTGTGAAGATGTAAACTCAAGGCCTGTAATTGAAAGTCAATCGCATCCTTACATGTGAATTTTGAGGACGCTAACTAGCTAAACACATGCAAAACTCCCTCTGCTAAGTTGCAGATCTTTTTGATTAAATTCTCGTCTCAGTAACAAACTCTTTGTGATTTGTCAGGGAATGCTTCAACTCGTTTATACAGCCAGATTTTTTCACCTCATCGGTTTTGTACACTGTATGGTAATGGGAAAGAACGTGGCATGTGAAACAGATATTTGAATGAGATAAATTATTTCTAAGTTACTTTAATTTTCTACTTCAACTACAAGCAATCTAACCATGCTGCAAAATAAATTCATATATTCTTGAGGATATGTTAATTGAATGTAGAGCTATTTTCCCCCCTTATTTAACACACTCCCTATGGAGAATACTTTAGGTTTTGTTATTTTGCTTATTGCTTTCCATAATTTTTATTTCTGGGACTTTCCGATGCAACTCCGCAAGCTATTCTCCCCTCAATCTCTACCCGTTCTACTTGGAAGGCTGAAAGAACAGATTTGCCTTCCGCTTTCCCAAGAGCACAGACTCTTCAGTTTATTGAAAATATTTAGACTTTATTGTCTTTAATTCTGTGAGTTTTTTAGCCTTAGATTTTGGTATTTTTCTAGTTTTTGACCTACTGAGTCTTCTGGAACCAGACTGGGAGTGAAGGAATCACAGATGCATATGTTTGCTAGAACACAGCATGGAGCTATGGAAATAAAAGCCTAGAAATGTATCATCTCATGACGGCTTTTTAAACAAAATTGGCACTATATAGGAGCATGTTGAAGTAGGTAAAACTGCACCATGTTGAATACAATGAAATGAATAAACCACTGTCAAGGCAGATGCTTGCAAAGCAAAAATATTTTGCCAATCTCCTCCTTCCCGATTAGAAGAATTATAACATTTAAGTGTAACGTTTAGAGTGTTACTGAGACTGACTGCAGCTATAGCTCAAGTGAGAGTTTCATTCACCCTTTTTTGAATATCACCATTTTGGTTGAAAACACTTTGGTTTACTGTCAATTAGAAAAATATTTTATTTATGATAGGCTAAGTAGACTTGTTAGAAGATTGTTTCAGTTGTAAAACTGGGAACTTAAGGTTTTTTACCCTCTTCAGATGTCCCAGATGATCCCCTCCCTGAACATGCAATCAGATAGTTTAAAAAGACTGGATGTTTAAATATTCTTTTAGTTTCACAATGGAGTTGGAGGCCGCAATCATCTGTATCTGACTCTAGAACAAGAGGCCTCAACTACATGCCTGTGGTTTACTTTGTCCAGTCAATCTTTTCAACAGTAATTTTAACATCTGATAAACTGTACCTTCTTATTGATAAATACAAGGCCTCCCACATCCCTGCTGGCTGGAGCTGGCAAATGGCTGCAGACCACTGCCACCAGCCTACACCTGCTTTGCTCACACTTGGTCAATGCATGATTTACTTTCAGTGGCAGTCCAATAAAACTTTCAAAATACTTTAAAGATAAGGTGTTATTTAATGGAGATAATAGCATCAAGTGTAGTTCTACCACAACAATGGTTTTAAGTAAATAGCATGGAAAAAGTAACATTTATGCTGTCTGGAAAGAATAAACAACATCCTTCAGAGACAGAGTTTCCTCAAAAAAACCAAATCAACAGGGAAATACTTTTAGAACAATATTTAAATAAAAATCAAAGACCCCACACACTCTTACATAAGCACTTGCATTGTTAAACAAGCCCCAGGATGATTTTTCAGGGACTGGGCAGATTTCCCTATTCTTAGAGTATTTCACTGAACGAAGCCATTAGTACTAGTTTCTAAGAATATTAAACACTTTGAAGCATTAAACAAATACAGAAATCAGTGACATGCCTGACATTCAGTCCCAGGGATGGTTCCTTATTTTATCCAGTACATAGTTGAAAGACTGTTTCATTTTTGAAATAATAAATGTTGTCATTTTTATAAAAGTCATGATACAAAATACAACCATAAAAGATTTATCCGGTCTTAAATTATGTTTAAAAGTTTATTTCCTTCCTAATGTTCCAGTGGAATGACTTTTTGGCAGAACTAGCTGGAAAGTAGAAAACAGATTTAAATACAGAGCTTAACCCATTTATTTCTGATCTGAAATGAATACTAGTATTTGTAAAATTTTGAAGTCCTCCCCAAGCTTTAAGTGACAAAAATAATCTTTTTATTCACTTTACCTTATTTGCCTTTTGATATTTATTCTCCTGAGAAATCACAGGGAAATTATTTGAGAAACTAACTGAAAAGTTCAACTTTCCCTTTTTCTTCAGCTGTTTAACTTATTTCTTCATGACTCTCAACAGCCCTTTCCACTGGGAAAAATTCCTCCTAGCCTGACTCTGCAGTGCACTATTCACTGCAGCCCTGTAGTGTTTTGTCTTAAGTACTACAGAAACAAGGATTAGAATTAAACATATACCTTTATTAAACACTCATGTAAAACACTCTCTATTCCATAACAAGCTGATCACTAAGGCATGTAGTTTTTGGCCCAAGACCAAAGTGGGGAAAAAATAAACCCCAAACTAATATTGTTCAGTTTGGTATCACACTCCTCAACAAAAGGGAGATGCCTAAGTCTTGAATAAAAAAAAATAAATATCAGTTAAGCACATGCAACACAAGAGATACTCACAAGTATAAAAACACACAAAAAGAAAAAAAACCACCAAACACCCAAAAACAGAACCCAAAACCAACCCAACCCACCAAAAAAAAAATCCCCAAAATCATGGTCAAAACTTGCTTTTTCTCCAGAAAAGCATTGTCTATCTTCTGAAATATGCAAAACCCACAGTAATTACAGTTCTATATTAACTCCCATTCCAGAAAACAACTTCCATGGGACTAGCACTTGCAACATTTGAACTTCAGACACGAGTGAATGATAATTTTTCTCCTAGTGAACAGCTCACTTGATTAAAACTAAGTTAACATCATCAGAGTTTATAGACCCTTATTCTACCAAGCCAGTTAATTGCTCAGTGTATCAGTTTTATTAGTGCACTGCAGCTTTATCTACATCCTTCACTAGCTATATTCATTCCCACAGTGCTGCATTTCACTGTTAGCTGCTTACAAATTTTCACAAGTCAATGCATCTCTTCTCCTAACCAACTGTTCCTTCTACATTATAAAGGAGTACATAATATAAACTGCAAAAAAATCCATTTTATATGCAAGTAATAGCTGAAATGCAAGCAAGATTTTGCAGTTTTACATGGAAGTTCTGCAGCTTTTCTAGATATCATTTAACACAGATCTCCAAGTGTAAGTTGAATTTTGGTACTAATTAAAAATTAAGCAAGAGCTGTACTGTAAAACTTCATCATACAAAGTTGTCCCTTGTTTACTTTGAATTAAATTTGTACAAGGTGTCTTTTCTTTCTGTAGAAACACTCTTGAAGAGAAAATAGAAGTAGTGATAACAAGCTTCCACAGAGAGAATATGAGGAAACATCAGTCAGGTCGTTGTGTGGCAAAGCAACTATTGCTGTCTCTGCCTCAAATAATCTGGGTAGAAGGAATTTAAAAGTAAAATTCCTTTCTGAATTGCACCTTCAAAGAAGTACATAAAATGGTGTTTTGTTTTCATAGCCAGTGTAAATTCTCCATAGCTTCATTTGGTCTTTTTCAGATGTTCCCATAACACCACGACTCACCAAGAGCATTGCAAGCTCAGCAAGTGTGTTCACACATGCTGCTGCTGAACTTTACTTTGCATTCCACTTTCAAACTCGGTTCTATTGTTTTAAATAATAACGTAATAAGTACTCTACTGCTTGAGGATGGCCAAGGCACACACCTCTCTGAAGGAGATGAAGATTTTTGAGGATAACACAGATAAGTCATTTATTACAGCAAAATTGATTCGTGTTAGAGACTATCATCTTATAGTTCTATAAATTATAATGTATGGTGGATAAGTGTATGGACCAGTTTTAGTAATAAATAATTACTGAAAACTTCTAGCACATCCATGTGATTTGTACAATAAGAGCCATACATTCTCGCTATAAATCCCTCCAGTCATATAGGGTCATGTAACAAAAAGCTCAAGCCACTTACATTGAAATAGTCAAATAAAATGGATATCACACAATAGTCTATGGCTAGTGGAAGCCGTGTCTTCAAACAACATTCTATTCTAGTTAAAGCCACACAAACTGAAAGAAAAAAAACCCCTATTTCTGTATGCATGAATCTCAGCAATTACTTCACACATTTCAAGACCACTTCTACATGTAATTACTTTCCTTGGGGATTACTTCATGCTACAATACTCCGTATTCTATTTCATTTCAAAGGATTTTGAAAGCCAGGCCTCTTCCATCATTTGGTTTTCTGCATTTAGTCTTTCTGGAAAAGTCTTACCAAGGGCTCATTCCTTCTACCTTTCTCTCCTAAAGAAGAAAAATTACTTCAATACAAAGCCTTTTCTTCTAGAAGAATAAACAAGATTCACAAATATTACTAACTGATAATGATATTTGCTTCTATGTTGCACTCAACTCAAAGCAACAAAGTTAGTGAAGAACACAAAAAGCCCTCCACCACATCGTAGTTTATTACTGAAATCCATCAAGAGAACACTGAGCAAGTGCTGGAAAATAAGTTAGATAAAATTATGTGCTGCATAATCATGGCATATTTATCCCTGGCACTGTAATTAATAACCAGCTGTCAACATCCTGGAGTGGTTTTCCAAACACATTAAACATAGGATGCTTAAATATTTTTAACTTCTTTTGTTAACATGCTTCTTTGAACAAGCAGAATTATTTTTCCAAAGCACTGTGTTATTATAAATGCCTGAATAGGATTAACAGGCTTTCCTGAAATACAGAGACCAAGTGGATTTCATCTGCTATGTGGGAAGCCAGCGCTGCTCATGGGCTTCTCAGGTTTACATTACATTCATTATCCTCGAGCAGCGTTAGGTGTTGACAGTTCTAACTGCCTTCACTGGAACGACAGGCCCTGCACAACTCTGAACGCGCGCAGAATTTACGATTTACCGCCCATCTGCCGAGGCGGAAAGTCAGCCCTTCAGAAGTGCGTGTCACAGCAGGCACATCTCCCCCTGCCCTGCTGGGGGAGGTGAGAATGGGGCCAGAACAGAGAGGGGGGCTGGGGAGAGGACCCTCAGCACCCCCTGCAAATTTCAACTTCACCCAACATCCCAGTCAGCAACAAAAATCATAATAAGAGGTTTACACATAGTTTAAATGGCACGTAAGTGTGTGCCTCAACCTGCTATGCTGGAGGAGACTGCATGCGTTTGGTAAGGATTTCCACGTCCCCAGAAGGACCATAAAGATGAAATAGAGGGCTGGAGCACCTCTCCTGTGAGAGAAAACTCAGAGTTAGGGTTGTTCAGCCAGGAGAACAGAAGGCTCCAGGGAGACCTTATTGCATCCTTTCAGTACCTAAAGGGGGCTTACAAGAGAGATGAAGAGGGACTTTTCACAAGGGCATCTAGTGACAGGACAAGAGGGAACAGCTTCAAACTGAAAGAGTAGGTTTAGATCAGATGTTAGGAAGAAATCCTTTACTGTGAGGCTGGTGAGACACTGGAACAGGTTGCCCAGAGAAGTTGTGGATGCCCCATCCCTGAAGTGCTCAAGGCCAGGTTATACATGGCACCCAGGAACGTGGTCTAATGGAAGATGACCCTGCCCACGGCAGGAGGGTTGAAACCTAATGATCTTTAAGGTCCCTTCCAACCCAAACCATTCTAGGATTCTACAAAGAGTGCAGGGATACAGGTGAAATTCAGAGAGATTCTTTGGTCAGTGATATGATAACGTTTAGACAATTTCTTTTTATGTTCCAAAACCAAGGAACACCTCCTTATTTTACTATTCAAAGCAATCAACATTCTGAAGTATTCATATTCTAGACTTTAACTTCCCCCTTTCCAATAGGAACATAGGTTTTGTCTGTAGACCACACATTTTATTTCAAAGCATACCCAGATACATTAAAAGCATATTTTTATCCTAAATTATTTTCATTATGCTAAAAAAAGAAGTCACACTTCAAATAATTGCCTGATGGTGCCAGTATGTTAACTATGAGGCTGTTATTAATTGATTTTGTGTCCAACCAAATTATGTCGTGCAACCACAAAATGCTAGACAGATTATACAGAGAATTTCACTCATGCATCTTCAACTACTGCTTATGGAATTTTTAAAAGAAAAATGGATATTAAAATACTGAACTAAGGAAAATAAAGAATACTGTGGAAAAAATAGATCAATGTTTTAAATACAAGTTTTAAAAAGACATTGTATTGTTCCATACCAAAAACGCCCCACTATCCAACATTTACTAGCAAAATTCTTTGACAAAGAATAAACTCTAAAGCACATACAAAAAAAAAAAAAAAAGCAGTATTTTATATGAAGTTGATACTGGGAGACAAAAGTCAAATGACAAGTAAAACCTTTCAACAAATACTAGTTGTTTACAGCACACATTGCATTATTTAATTTTTTAAAACATAAGTGAAATATCAAAAAAATAAAGCCCTGATGTTTGCTTTTGCAGATAATAATTTGAAAGGCCCTCCTGTCCCTTGAAACTTTTATCTGACCCTATTCTATTCTGTTACAAACTTAGAAAGAAAAGTCCCACAAATATATACAAGGTAAGTAGCTCTGAAGTCAAGAAATAGACAAATTATAGTATATTTTAAGCATTGAAGTAACTGATGAAGAGGAAAACAAAAATATGATCCTGAAAAGGCTTGTGCTCATGCTTAGCTTTCCATAATAGACATACTTCTACTGCTGGGCTGCTCACTGCATGCATTGAATTGGACATTCTCGTAGAGTATCACCAAAATTTTGCAATACCATATTCATCTTAAACATAAATCCAAGCTATGAGTGAAGAAAAGTATTTTATTGAAGAAGCCACAAAGGCCCATTTACCTCAGTAACTGAATCTATCCCATAGAAATTCATGAAAAACAAAAAAAAAGGGGGGGGGGGACACTAATAACAGCAATGCATAGTGGCTCCTGAAAGAGGCATAAAGTATATTATTTTCAGCAGTTACTAAAAAAAGTTTGGGGATGTATGTAACAAAAACTATTTTGACTCAGTTTTCAACAGCAGAGGATAGAGAACACAAAGGCAGGGCATATGAACAGGAGAGGCCTGAGCTCTTCAACTCTTCGAGGCAGAGGTTTACACTCGATTTGGAGAACTAGATGAACTGTACTCCATAAGTGCAAAAAGGAATAAAAGTAATCAGGTCAGTGAGAAGATTTTTGCACCAACCTAGCAGATCACTTGTTGCAGAGGAAAAATGTTCCAGTGGTTCAGACCACTTAGTTACATATTCTGTCCCCAGCAGCAGCAATGGGAAAGGGGTATTAGAACAGGCATGTGAACAGACACTTTCTGCAGTTTTAGAAGTTCCCAATTTCTTTATCCATTTTACACCCATAACCTACAAGTTTTGAGTCCACTGTAGTTTTCACATCACAAGATCTGGTAAATAGCAAATCCACTCTGTCGAGTTGTGATGTTCCCAAGATGTACCTGGCATTTCCAAGTTCAGAAACAGGTAGGCCTGCTTTGGATTATTCTTCCTCTCAATGCACTAGCTTTAGTGCAGAACAATACATATCTGACGCCTTTTGCCCACTTGGTGCTGTGAAGCTCCTCCTTGAAGTTCCCCAACATGGCCACAGCATTTGAGCAGTCAAAGAAACCAAAAAACATCCCAAAAACCCAGCAACAAACTCCCCACAAAAAAACCAAACCAAACAAAAATACCACCGCAGCGCAACATCCTCCACATCATTAGGGATTTAATATGAAAAAAGAAGAAAGTGGAATTTGTGAACGTTACAAAGCAGAGAAGGTTCACCAGCACACAGGAGGGTCAGTCTCACACAGAACAATTAACTCAAGGATTACTGCATGGAAAACAGACAAGTATAACACTTCAGAGTGAAAAGTCTGTTTATATCAAAACACTAGAGAAGGAAAGACCTGAGTATATACATCGAACTGTAATTAACTATGAGTGTCAGCAGGACAACCCCAATCACAGGAAAAGCAGATATAATACAGTCATGGATCAGGTATATACAAGGTAAATATTCAATTTCGGCTGTAATAAACTCAACCTATGCACATAGGGCATTCATGATAAAGATAGAAAAAGTTTTAATCCCATTTCAGAATTACTTCCTTTGCTCTGTGCTGGAGGCCAAGAAGAACCAATCTTAAAAAAACAAAAACCAAACCCAAAACAAGAAAACTTCATAGAAGAAAAAAAAAATCTCACTTTATGCAATAAACCAAATCTCCCTTTTTTTCCTCTCATTCTTTTAAAGCATGGAGATTAATGCTGTCATTGGAGAAAAGACAGCTTTGCCTGATTGAATTTAAAAATTATATTAGCATTGTAGATAATTAGGAATATTAATGATACTTATAATGTATAATAAAATATAACCTTGCAGATAATTAGAAAAATTAGCGTTTGCAAGGAGCCATGAGTAGGCATGCTCTATATATAGCAGCACTACCTGCACACACATATGCTATCTGTTACTATTATCAGTAGCTGCCATCTATTCTTTTTTGGGGAAAAAAAAAGAAATCAGGAAAAAACTTGTCTGCAATAGAAAGCATTTTTTCCTGAAAGGAAAACAAGAGCAGCACAGGAAAATTGTGGTTTATTTCCAAATCTTCAACTGATCTAATGAGCACATTCAGGTGACTTAATTTGCTATTATCCATAAGTTTCATCACCTGTAAAATGGTACTTATTTCCATTGTAAAACACTTGAGATGTACTGATGAAGATCTCTACATAATCAAGTAGTTTTATTTTTTAGTTGACTAAGTAGGCATCTAGGTCAAGAGATTACAGAATCTAAGATTTAAAGAACAAAAAAAATTATTGCATGCAATATTAAAAAGTATTCCCACAGCCTTGAGAGTATCACTGCTGAGATAATACAGATTAAAAAATCCAAAACTACTAAAATAATTGTTCCCCATTAGTAAGAAAAGCATTTTGATGGAAAGTGATTCATTCATTCCAAAAATCACCTATAGCTTTCCTAAAAAAAATAAATCTCTCGTACTTCAGCTAAAGTAAATATTAATTTAGATTTGTACATATTTTTCGTCTACAGAAATATGATTGCATTGGCTAGCAAACCAAAAAACTTATTAACTACAAACTGGCCCTTTCTCAACTCCTATTAAAATCAATTGCTGGAATATTAAACACTACCTTGAAATAATTGACACTAAGCAACAACATTATGTTACTTAAAATAACTAACAGAAACAAAAGCCAACAGTAGCACAGAGCAAAGTCGTCTGTAATTATGTTTCGCAAAACTTTGTGTTCTTTTGTTTAGGGAGATATTATCAAGTCTTTGCTTAACATAAATATAACAAAGGCATTTTTGTGAATTATACTATTTTATTTATGCTGAGGTTACTCTATCACTGAAGATAATTTGTATAACACTCCAAACTTTACATTTCCTTTGCCATTGAGAGATGACAGGAACTGGGAGGCTGCCAGCCAGCTCATCCAGCCATCACTTCTACTCCTTCCTAGCCAGAAGAGGGAAGCAGGAAAATTCTTGTGTTGCTTCTGTGCACTCCAAGCAGATACAAAATTGTGTCACTTGGTACAATGGCAGCACTAGAATACTAAATGCAGACTATATCCCATGACAAGCCATCAGGCTTCATACATTAGGAATCAGCCAAAACAAAGATTCCCCAAACAAGACTACAGGGCTGCTGAACCAAGGAGAGGAGTGGCTAAGACAAAGGTCCCCATTTCCCTTTATCAACAGTCAGCAGAGCTTTGAAGACAGGCAATCAAACTGGACAACCTAGTCCCAGCTCAGCTCTACCCTTCATATATTTTTCTGCTTCACAGTTCACCTTGCCTACTCAGATGGCAAGTCCAAGAGACAGGCTCCTCAACATGTCTGTGAAGCAGCATGATGGTACAGGATAACCAGGCATAAAGATAATTTTCACTAACAAATATCCCAGTACTCAGCACCAAATCAGAGACTGTTCAAAATGACACCTCAGGTCATAGATTCTGGAGGCTGAGTGGGAGCCTGGGTGAAACCAAGGTATTCAGCAGATCTCCATCAGCTTGCAGGTCAGTTTTTTTACCAGTAGTCTCCCAAACCTCAACTGTTGGCTGAATTCGGTATATATAATTTAAAAGGATATGATAATTATCTAATATTTACTGCAATAAAACATTTGCCTACAATAATTATACCTTGGCTAATACCGAGGTCTTGGGGTTTGTTTTTGTTTCGTTGGGTTTTTTAAGTGACACTTGACTCCCTCTCACATTGATCACTTAGTTTAAGGTCAGAACATCATGCATTTCCCCCCCAAAATTTTCTCATGAACAGCTGGTCCACTTTAACCTCCAGTTGCTCCTTCTAACATCCCCCATAATTTCTTATCTTTTGAGACCAACTGCTTTTTTACACATGATGTACTGAACAGTCTTGTGCAGACGACAGGATAAATTCAGTACAGTGATTAACTCTGTGAAGCCCTGGGACTGAAGTAGTGTAAGGCTAATTAATAATGCATGCAAACCCACATTACACAACAAATACGTATGAAACATCCCACTCAATTGCAGTTGTGTACCTATTTTCCAGACTCCAGCTTCAGGACTTCAACTACTGTCCTTCAGTTGTTTAAAGACAGAACACCTGTGTGTCTTAACTTAAAAGTAAATGATAACAATTTTAAAAAAAGCGCAGTGTCCACTTCAGTAAACCTTCCTGGTATCATTTTCTAACACTCATGAAAGAATTTTCACTTTCAAAAGCTTTTCTTTTTCACTTACATGGCAATGAGGACTTCAACCAAGTCTGCTATTGTGAAGTTTTTTGGTGTTTTTAGTATAGAATTAAACCGCATCTATTCATCTCTGTTACAGCCCTTCTGCCATCTGTGACACATCATATTTCTTGAATTCATCATCAGGAGATGACTTGTTTCATATGTTACCTCTTTATGCTGGTGTACATGCATTCCAATCACTGATATTTTACCTCTAGGAAAGGAATCTTCGGATTTCAAGAAGCAGAGGGAGACTAATGACAGAGCCCTCAGCAGGACACTGCAGCTCCTCGACACCAATCAGGGATTACATTTCCTCCCTTCCACGGCAGCAGGAAGCACCAGCTGAGCAGTTCAGAGGAGACCTAAGTAGTTTAGAAAAAACCCTCAGAGCCAATCACAACTGCCTATTGGACACAGCGGTCACAGAGAACTGGATTAGTATGCAAAGCAGGAGGAAGATACAACTTGTTTATTAACTCAGTCATCCGGGTGCCTTATTAAACTACTAGAAAGGAGGTAAAAGAGACAGAAAATGACAAAAATAGTGTTAGGAAAAAATCTGCCTCTTCTATGACAACAGCTAATTTGGTAAGCACAGCTATTCAAAATATCAGTGCTCTTAGACAATTGATACAACTCCTCTGCTGCCTTATCATCACATAGATTTCTTCAAAGGCCAAAAGGACCCACAATGCAGCTCCCTTCCCAAGTATACCAACCTACATAGAAAGGGCAAAGGCTGGAAACATGAGGGCCTGACACGCTCAGCCAAACAGCCTCCTGAACAAGAAAAGGTTGTCATCTTGTCTGGAAAAATGGAAATCTTAGGACCATTCCTAGGTTGGGCTGCACTCCTTCATAGCATATCATCAACAAGAAGCATCTGCAGTGAATTATCAAAACTGGTATTATAAAATGGGAGAATCTCATTCCTGAAGTGATCAAGATAAGCAAGGGCAACATGTAGAGATCCTCTGCACATCACATACAGAAGTCAGCTTGATGCTATAAAGAAAAGCACAGTAGGCACTATAACCTGTAATACTGCAATAACTAGAGTAATTTCAACAGGGTGGGAATCTCAGCATTTCAGATCCCATGCCACAGTCAAGGTCTGATTTAATTTCAGAGTTGTACGAATGTAACAAGAACAGTTCCATGCAAACTTTGTGTGATGCATTGCACACACTGCTGCAGTAGAGACCCAGTTTTGGCGGTATGAAGGAAGAAAGACAATGGGGGGGAAAAGTTGCTATTATTCATCACAGACTAAAAGAGGATCTGAAAACAATCAGTTGCAACAAATCCTGATCATAAGGGGTTTAGGTTGTCAGCACAGGGACAACCACTCATGTATAGGTTGTCAGCAGATAGACAACCTGTCATGCAATGCCAAGACCCAAGTTTATTTTGGAATATTGATATGCAAACCTTAAGGGTATAAATGAACATGCAAAATGCAGATGTGCTTTAGAAGATCCCAGTTATCTAAAGCAAGTCAAAAAGTCACTTTCTTATCTAACAGCATTTAGCTATCACTATTCAAATATGCAACAACAATAACTATCAGTTTATATGAGAGGCCACAGTTTTATTTATTCCCCATAATATGAAACCAACTCTCCCAAAAAGCCACCATAGTCAGACACACAATAGGTTTTGTACTTGGGCATAGTATGGCTATACTAACCTGTACTTCTATCTTAGCCTTTTATATGTTCCCTTTACTCTGCTACATTTCCCTTTTAATTTCCAAAAGACAAAGAATAAACTTGTAATGACACTCCTGGGCGGACTCCACCCCATCATATCCCTTACTTCCATCTCCCACATTCCTTATCCTACAAGTATTACATCAACACTTACTAACTTTTTTTTCCCCAAAGGGAAAAAAAAAGCCTATCACTTCCATTTTCCAGAAAAGAATATCAACATTTCCCTAGGGGGTAAAGACAAAACAAACCCTAAAACACAACACATAATTTTATTTAAATAAGTATGCACATCAAATTAAAGTAGGTTATTCTAGATTAACCATTTAAACCCTTCTTTAAAAACTATAAATCGCTGCTGCTGTTTATTTTGAAAAACTCAAACACAAAAATGTGTCGCATCTTACATACTTAACAAAAATATTGCTTCACTAAAATATTGCCATAAAAAATGCAACCATCTCTACTACCCAAGTATAACAACTGGTTTTAAAATCTGGAAAGAGAAGCCACAGGATTCTGAAGTTCTAGGATTAGACAGGTACAAAACACTGAAGAACAGAGGATGCAAATGACCTCAAAAGAGGTCATTTGTGTATCAGCAAAACTAGCAAAACAAATAAAATGTTAACTGCTCACAGGAATATACATTTGCCACAACAATAAACCCAACACAACATCTTCTCTAGTCCTTGTAAGGCAGAGTATCCTGTTTGGACCACTCTCCTCATTTTTACTTGGGACAAGAGAATAATGAAGTTCTGGCCTGCTTTTTCCTCAGTTAATGTATTGCCTCTATTCGCACTCATGAGATGCCCTTGGCAACTAATGATTTACCTCACCTGTTCCAGACACAAGCTGATTGTAATAAATTAATCTGGCTTTCAAGACTACTTCTCCATCCATATGGCCCCTCCTATACACTCATCATTCATCTACAATGTTTTCTGAAGCAAGTGGTGCTGTTGAAGGAAACTCTCACACAGTAAAACAATATTTCCATTTATTTACAATAGGCACAATTTAGAATTAACACATTCAGTACTGAAGCTTAGCTTAGTCCTAGGACCAATCAGTCACAAGTGTCCAGATCCAACTGCGCCTCTAAAATTGCACCTTTTACAATTATATCTAGGCCAATCACTGAAATAAAGTGTCTGCTACCTACTGCTTCACAGATGAGTGACAGCACTATTGCTGTAGGAACCAATACACAAAGCATTAATAATGCAGACAATTACTACGATCACAAGATCACACTTGGAATTACGTAAGTCCATGCCAGCTGCTGCCATTTCATGCATTCTCTTTGTTGCTCAGTTTCCCTAATTTAATAATATTTTAGAACTTCTAAGAAAACAAAAGCGTAACACAATGCCTTATCTCCCTTTTACATCTTCACTCTATAAGCCTCAATATTTTGGTTGCTGGCATAGGGCATTGCATGCTTTGATACTGTATGCTGTGAAACATACAACAAAACCTCATAAAAATGTTCAACCAGATCATTTGCAATGTATCAAGAAGGGAAACCAGTAAGAGGGAAAGAGTGGTGTGAGCTATCCTCTTTCTCACACTTCATCACATCATTTGAATAAATTGAATAAAAAAGTTTACTACAAAAGTCATTCTAGGACAAATAAATGAAAATTCTGATTGAATAATAAACAGAAGGAGGTATGGCTGTGATGCAGTTCTGTAATAATATCCAGAATAATTATCCCAAAAGCAAATAATTAAGTACTTCAATTTTCTTGAAGTCTCCATGAATCTTTTTTGTGACAGTATGACTTACCACACATCATGCCTTAAAACTTACAGTATCTACAATATAAATCTACATTTGTTTTACTGAATACTGTTCATTTGCTACTACTGTTTTAGTATGAAAAAACACACAAGACAAAACACACCAAATTCAACTCCGCACTGACGCCACAGAAGTTTTGTATGTGACATCAGGGACAAATCCTGCCCCTCCAATTTTGTGCGGGGTCAAGCAAAAACCCCAACCCTACACACTGTTGCCATACAGAAACACAATACATCTACACTCCAACAGAAGCAACCTGACCTCAAAGAAAGCACCAGTCCCTTGGACACCCTGAGAAGGTCAGCACACCCCCATATGTGGTCAGGGCAGCACACTGTCTACCTGTATTACACTTGGATTTGCTGTCAAAGGGCATGGGAGCCCAGAATGGCCTCAGGCTGCAGGTACAGGCACTCCAAAAGCCTCAGGTATGCTGCTCTCAGACATCAGGGAGAAGATGTTGCTCTACCATCAGCCAACTGAGACTGCCCAGACATCTGAAACAGTGGTGAATGTGGCAGCTTTCACTGCTGGTGATCCTCAGTGTGCTGAGTGCCATTTGCATACACCTAAAAAGCTCCCACACAACCTAAATGGAATTGATAATGTAAAAGGATGACAGAATTGACAGGACCTTTTGTTGATAAGTTGTATTAAACTATATTAAACTACCCCAACAAGTTACACTCCAATCTCACATGCAGGCACTGCAGCACAGTTCAAACTCATGTTTTGTATTTGCCACAAGAGAAGCTGTTCACAGAGTTCATTTAGGTCTTCATACGAGACAACTCTACATCCTACCAGACTCAAAGATCTTGTTTATACATACAGAATAAACCCACCTATACCTTCAGTAATTTCCATATCATCTTTTACTACTTCCAAGATTAATAGTCAGTTCATCCCTGGCTACACTAGTTTAGCCCAGGTACTTCAAATACCATTTTTGAGCCCAAAGGCTTACCCAGCAGTCTAACTCTACAGAACAATGAAGACTTAGCTAATTATGCTAATTAATTAAGCTAATTAGGCAGCTTCAGCTAACATACGTAAATGCAGCTGGCTTCAGAATATTTTATTTTAAAAGGCTAACATAATTCAGCATGACTTAAGGCAAGCAGACACTTTTATAGTAAGTGTTAGCAAACAGCTGTAGCGGGTTGTTTTGCACAGGAAACTATTGCTGTCATACTCCCACAGAGAGAAATGCTCAGGGGACTCAACATTACTTAAACCGAAAAGACTAAGCTCAGCTCCAGGACAGTGAAAGCGTAACTTGTACATCTACCTAACATATGTGCCTTGCTGTCCAGAAAATTCCCAGCAGAATTTCACAGTCGACACCGAAGTCCAAACTGTGCTAATGCTGCTATCATCTAGTTAGCTTTAACCTGAAACAGTCTCACTTTGCCTTTGTGCAGGCAGAGGTCATGATTGTAAAAAGAGAGTCATGAGTTCTATTTTGCCGTACAGACCACAAATACCTTATTCAAGCTTCGTGAGCTAAACGATCAAAATAGAATTAGCAGGATATAATACACTTTTAACATAATATTCTCCTCCAAAAGGGATTGAATATGTAAAAGTATTTCAGGGTTAAAAATGTATTAACACGTCTTTGATTTTGCTAGTAAAAAGATTAGCTACAGATTACTACTGCCCCGTGAAGGTCCAAAGGCCTCAAATGTAATTTCTATTGCCAGGCTGAGCTTCAAGTAAGAGATTCATCTGAAATCTGGCTTACCAAAATGCAAAAGGGACACTCACATTTGCAAAGTATACATCTTTCTCATCTTGCTACATAAAAACATTCATTAAGACCCTATTAAAAAAAACAGTATCAATATTTCGTGGATGAGCATAAGGCTGGAGAAAAGTGTTAGAAGAAACAGCCAAACAAACTCTGACCTACATTCACTTTGGGTAAGTAACTAGCAGGGTAAAATGCCAAGAGCCTGTAAAACTAGCACTATAAACCCTAAATGTTGGTAGAAAAGAGGTACTGAGGTCTTAGCAAGAAAGAATTTGACGTGACAATTGACAATTATGATTAAATAAAACTAAGAGCTGCAGTGTACATACTGGCAGTCTATCCCATTCTTGCTTGCTCTTTATCTTATTTCCTTTTCATTAAGGAAATGCCTCTTTTCCCTACATGGAACTGTAGTGACATTTGACAAAGTAATTAAGAGAAGGACGACCATGATCAGCTGCCTTTGCCCCATTACCAAACACAGTCAATACACAGTTCATGACTCCAGCAGATGTTCGTGCTTTACAGACTTATTGGGTACTTAAGGTCTTACTTTTTCTGTCCTTCCTGTATTACACAGAACACAGAATCTAAACAGAGAAACCACTGAATTACTAGCAGCAAGTATTAACCCATCCAGCACAATCTATTATACAAATCAACAAAATACAAACTGCCCAACAGTTTTATTTCCACAAATACAGAGCTATTCTGAAACAGGCAAGGTTGAACTCTCTTAACAAATGGCAGAAAAGCTTGTTTGAGCAAAGGACTCTGTCAGGGTCATTGACTACTCATCCATCACTCACTACTCCTTCCAGTTAATACTTGGCTAAAATAATCCTGATCACAAAACATGAGTCTACAGTGCAGAGGACAGAGGGTCACATATTTTAATGAGGCAGAGTCAAATCCTGACTGTAAAGAAGCATTTGTGAATTCCCCCACCACTTATGTCCTCGTCTCTGCCTCTACTCCATCTCCTTATGCCACCCATCTTCGCTTGACCATGGATTTGCTCATTTCACAGGAGTAATCCAAATCAAAGCTAACCCTTCTCAAAAGATACAAATAGGAGTTTTGTGCGTGTGTCTGTGTGTGCTCAGACAAGATGAAGGTAACAGATTTAAAATTAGCTGCCTAATAAAAAGGTTGGTTTTGGGGTTTTGTTTGTTTGTTTAAACAGTTTATAAAATTGAGGACCTAATTCTAATATGGAGTATTTCAGCTAATGCAGTGAAAGTAGAGTAGTTAAAATCTAATTTGGCAAAAGGCATCTCTAGTCATGCAGGAACACAATCTCACTGAGCAGCAATGAGGGATTGCAGGATATATGGCTCCTAGGCAAACTGCTCCTCATACTGACAATTCCTGGGCTTCAAACACTGGAGTGTTGCTACATCCTAGAAACCCACCTGGGCTTCACAAATATATCAGGTATCAGCTGCAGAAGCTGGGGACAGATACCAGGTAGGGATTCTTAGATCCTCCAGTGAGGAAACTGAGAAGGAGAAATGAACAGATGAGGCTTTACAGATCAGAGAGATTGTGCAGGGAGCTTGGGCCAAGTCTCGTTAGAAACCAAAAGTTCACTCAACGTGGAAGAATACAGATGGAACACTTCCGACACTTAATTTTAACTAAAAAAAATATCCAACAACCTCTAGATCCAAAGAGACTATGGTGAAAAAAAAGTCTTTTTTCATGTGCAAGTTTGGTTTCCATCCCTCTTGCTTGCTTTTACAAGTACTTAAGTCCTTCAGGAATGAAGATAAAATCTTGCTATTTTCAATTTCTGATGCACCCCGTCTCATGCTATCATAATGACTTAAAAAAGGCACCACGCTGGAAAGAATCTGCCAGTGTGCAAACCCCAGAGCAATCAGTACCGAGGTGATGGTGATCCTTGATGTACTTCAAAACCCATTTTCTGAAGAAGAATCTTAACAAGTAAAATGTCTAAAGACCAGCACTTCAGAATATTTTGCATCAGTGATATGAATATAACTTAGTGCAAGACAGTGACTGAAACCTTAGTCAACTAGGAATTCCACATAAAACACAAGCTAAAATAAAAGACTAAGTTTATTCTTGTAACACCACTGGTCAAAAACAATAAAGGCCCTGCATGAGAGCTTGTAGAAACAAACCACCGTCATCCAACTGTTCAGAAACATCTCAGGTTTTGAGTTTTTCATTCAGTATTTCTAACTAACAGGTATATAATCAGTAACTATACCAGTACATTTTACATCGTGACTTGACTGCTAATGTACCCGATCACTATCTTATCTTAGTTAAGATCCAAGTTTAGTAAGAACAGAAAAGTGCTGTTTATGCTAATGCTCAAGAACATTCTAAAGAAACATGTCATTATTAAAATAGCCTTAACTCAGGATTGCCAAAGCCCAACTCAGAATCATAGAATCATTGAACGGTTTAGGTTGGAAAGGATCTTAAAGGCTATCTCGTTCCAACACCCCACCATGGACAGGGACGGCTTTCACTAGACCAGGTTGCTCAGAGCCTCCCATCCAACCTGGCCTGGAACACTTTCAGGGATTGGGCATCCACAGCTTCTCTGGGAAACGTGTTGCAGTGCCTCACCACCATCACAGTAAAGAATTTATTCCTAATATCTAATCTAAACCAACCCCTTTTCAGTTCAAAGCCATTCCCCCTTGTCCTGTCACTACATGCCCTTGTAAACATTCTCTCTATCTCTCTTGTGGACTTCTTTCAAATAGTCCTTTCAAAACTACTTAAAGGTAGTTTTCTGTTCTCCTTGAGTTTTGATGAAGGTACCAAAAAAAAAAGTAAGAGAGGAAATATTCAGGAAAGTGAGAAAATGGAGGGAAAGAGGAAATGTGAGCAAAACTCCTCCATATTCTTACCTTATTCCAAAGGAATTTAAAAATAACTTGCAGGTAAAATAGGTCTTTGTTCTTTCCATATGATTTTCAGTGCTCAGAACTTCAGTATATTAGCTACCTCTTCAATAACTCATATATACCTAGATATGTATTTGGGGTACGGAAAGGGGTGAAGAAAAGGACTCCCATTACATGCCCTATAGAAAGGAGGCTGGCAGCCTACCTTAAAATTCTTGGATCACAATAGAAACAAAAAGGAAAAAAAAACCATATGTAGATGTATGCAACTCTGGCTGTTGCAGTCCAACTAATCCATTTTAGTTGCAGTTAATTTCTAGCAACAAAAGGAGATACAAAGGGCTACATATGTATTCTTTAGTATACAAGATTATAACTAATATAAAGTCTTTTTTTAATTTACTGTTATCATCTATTAAAGAATAACTAATTTTACAGCTTTCTAACGTGTAGCTCTTAAGCTCTAAATCACTGACCATAACTAATAAGCAATGTAATAGCATGAGTATCTGAAGTAAAACCAGACTGCAATTTTGTTGATTGTAAATCATCATCATTTTAATGCAAAAGCAACAGCAAATCTCTGTAATTACTGGGTGCATTTTGAATCACTTTTATGATTACTGCTCTATACCCATTAAAAATCCAAAACACTGAACTGCACAGGGTATAAAACTAGAATTATGATATACTACAAGCTGTAATTGAAATCCATAAATTTCCTTACCAGTGTTCAAAACTATTTTGTTGCCAAGAATTGCAGGCCTGCAAAATTGACTTTACAAACATTTACTTTATCGAAGAAAGCCGCAGTGGCAGAGATAGTAGTAGCTGCATTGGGATATGCAAATAAAAAATTAAAAACGTCAAGGATCAGATTTGGCACCCCTGCTTGTTTATGTAATACATGTGGCTATCAAACTTGCCAATTAAAAAAAAAAATCTGCTCTAAGTGCTGTAAGCAAAAACTGAAAAGGTCAGCAGTGGTATACATGCAGTTTGGACCTGTAATTAAAACTTCAAGACACAACTTATAACACTGGGGATGACTTACCACCTACAGCAATGTGCAAGAATATTCCACAAAGTAGGAAAATGCAGTATATAATTTTAAAAAGAGAAAACAAAGAAAAAAAAACCAAGAAAACAAAAAAAGAAAATGCCCACACATTACTTGAGAACTGTATTTCCTCAGTAATAAAAAGAAAATTGGCTTCTAGAAATGTATGCTGTTTAGGAGAGGTGGAAATCAGGAAAATTAAATACCTCATAACAGAAGAAGGCTTTAATGTTTCTAGAGATATGAAAGTGTATGCTAGCTAGACACCTCACTGAATACCAGATTAAAAATTTACCTGAAATAAAC
Organism: Ptilonorhynchus violaceus; assembly: GCA_013397565.1. Lineage (NCBI taxonomy): Eukaryota > Metazoa > Chordata > Aves > Passeriformes > Ptilonorhynchidae > Ptilonorhynchus > Ptilonorhynchus violaceus. Next base: position 136,888 of record VZRJ01001791.1, read on the forward strand.
CCACATTCAAACTTAGATGGGTGCAGAACAGGGATATCAGGATGTTCATGGATTTGGGATATTGGAAGAGCCCAGTTTACAAGGAGAGACGAGAAGAGCTTTCCTTGTTTCAGCTATCAGAACAAAGACATTGAAGAGATATGCCTGCTCTCATCACACTGTGAATCTGGGCTATCCCTTGCATAGGGACTATGGTTACAATTCATCTCCACATGCAAGGAGATACACCCATGTTGGAGACTCTGCACAGGGCATTGTGTCAGGGTTGTTCTTTTTACACAAGAACCTACTTAAACTCAAAGTCATCATTATTTATATTTTTTAAAATATGAAAACCAAATCCATAATAAGTGTAGGTTGAAAATTAGAAGACAGCTTCTATTTAAAGCTAATAGAAAAAATTGAAAACCACAGTTTTGAGGATTTTGTAGTGCTGCTATTAGGGTGACTGACAGGAGTAAACCAGTTGCTAAGTCAGAAAGATTCTTCCACACCTACATACTGATGTCTTTGTCTGCTTCCACTGGTCACCAAAGTTTATCCTAGTGTAGGTAACAATTGCTTTTTATTCTCGTGGGCGTTTTGCTAAATTAATGACACCGCAAAAAAAAAAAATCAGTAAGAGACAATTTGCAGATCCCTTCTGCAGAACCTCCAGGGATAGAATTTGATCAGAACAAAGTAAAAACTACACTTTGCCCTTTCCTCTCCTCACCCTTACTTTCCCTTCCCTCCCCACCCACCTCTCCATCCCCCAACTTCAACACGGTAATTTCCACAAGACCAGATTATAACATTCTATTATGAGCCATACTCATGGTTGAAGAAGTATTCTTTAATCTAACAGCCCCTTTACACAGATTTTTAACTTCCTCTAAGTTATTTCCTGATTTTCCCAAAGCTTCAGGCTAGGAGCAACCACAAAACGTTACCCCTAAAAGCAATGTATTGAACTGTTTGTTTTCAGGAATTGTTTGCTGAAAGTGGGTAACATGAGTATTATTTAAGAATGTTTTTCGCTACTTAAAAATAAACTGTTGAAAACACCAAACTTCACACACGCAGATGAACGTGTGGTTCAGTAATTAAGCATAATCTCCAGTACACTGCAGCTCATCCCCTTCTCATTAAAATCAGCATTTGTGAATCAAAACATATTCAGTCCATTAGGGTGATAATGCCGACAACATTTAAAGACACTACATGGGTTCCCATTGCATTAACCAGATGATCCACTGATTATACAAGTAGGGAGTAAGACCTACAGCACTAGAGAGAAGCAGACATGGGGCCTTTTCTCATTTATGCCTTCCCTTGCTAAGGCTTGAGGAAACACAAGAGTCAATTGGCTTTCTTTTCTCTTGCCTGTGCATTTAAACTGTCCAGGGCTTTTCCATGAACTTGATTCCTTCCAGCAGCACATGCCCTCCCCTGGTTACCTTACTGCACAATGTTTCACGATACTGTACATATGTCCTTTGCAGACTCTGCTTTTGCACATGCACATTCTTCTAGCACCTACAGATGAATCCTGCTCAGGCACAAAGCGCTTAAAGCAGAGCACAGAGCTACCCTCAGTTCCCTCTACCCACTAAAAAACTGGCAGGAGCTGAAATGCAGAGGACACACAGATGTCTGTCTGACAGCCATTGTCTATGTAGGGGTCAACAGCTGTGCAGAGGAGCTCACCTGCTAGGCTAGGCTTATGATCGCAGCCTGACTGGCAGCATGGGGAGGAAATCCAGACTGCATGCAAGGAGATGGTCTGCTGCTTAGCAAGAAAACATGCTACCCTCGCCCAAAGCTGATGGTGTAAGTGACCAACAGCAGTTACTTTTTGGGTAAAGGAAGATGACAGAAAGATGAAACAAACGTGTATTTGTTGGAACAAGATTTTTATGCTGTACAGGGAAAACTTTATTGATCCTCCCACATAAAAATGCTTCTGTCTCATTAATCAAAGAGTGACAAGATGTTTAACAGTCAACATAGACTTGTCTAGAATTAATTATGTCAAATCAACCTAATCTCTTTGTATACCAGACAACAAGTTGCCAGGAAAAAAAGGAAGTAAGTGGATGCCAAAATCTTAACTTCATTACATCTTTTGATGTTGTTTCACAAGACATTTGAATTAGCAAACTAGAGAAGCACAGCATAAATCAAAACAACAAGTGAGTACAAAATATAAGGAAAGAAATATTTTTTACAAACAATCTATACCAGAATTTGAAAAGGGATCAAGAGAAGTTTTGCAGAGGGCTGTCCTCAGTAGAGCAATAATCACCAGTTTTAGTACTGATCAGGGTAGAAAAACAGAATGATTTTTTTTTATATCAGTAGGCCACATTCAGCTGGCTGGAGCAGCAGTGCACAGAACAGGCTTAGACTTCCAAATGGTCTTAAACTGGAGGGAGAGCCTGGTAAATACAGGAATGTTATTCATCAGGGACAACAGCAAGAAAGCACACCTGATCATGAAGCATTACATACACCAATAATACAAAATAAATGGCTGGCTCTGCTAGCAAAGGTCTCAGGGCCACCTGTGGATCCAAGGCATGAATCAGCAGTATCCTAACATTACCAAGGGGTAACAGCCCTATGGGGGTGAACAAACCAAATGATCAGCTGCAAAGAGAAAGCAACTTTTGTTCTGCCCAACACCAGCAAGGCCCCGATGGCATACCATGTCCAGAGCCCTTCAGTCCAACCAGGGAGGGGACCAACTTGAAAGAACGAGAACTCGCCTGGCAAGTATAACCTAAAAGAAGGATTAATGATCCATGTTCACTAGTTTAACAGAAACCTTTAGGTAGAACTTAGTAACATCCTTGGGCAGCTAAAGCTTGTCACCAGAGGAAAACACAAAAACCTTTATTCTACATGACCACAGCAGACACAGCAAGAAGTAACAAGCTAAAATTATTGCATGGAAGATTCAGATAAGATACTAGGAAAAAATTCTAACAGCAAAGACAGCCTAGTGTTGTCAAATGATTAATTGCCAAGATTAAGACCACTAGTAATGCAAACTTTGTAAAATTATACAACTGCTTGTCAATCAGTGGTTTCAAAATCCAGCTCACACTTAAGAGAAAAAAAAGACTTACCACTATGTCACCCCTATTCAAAGCTATTGGAAAACTACCAAGAGTTGGTGCTACCAATTAGCCAAACAGCAGGACATTTAACTCCCTGTGTGGTTCTGATGGCACATAAGAATTATTTTTACAACTTTGGCAACATCCACTTGGTCAAATCCTAGATACATTGAAAGGAAACACATGGAAAATGGCTGCACCATTTTCAGTCCTTTTTCTGGTCTTTAGAAATACACATTTCCAAGCAGCACTACCACTTATTTGTACAGGGGGAAAAAGAAGCTTATGTAAAACTGCAAGAAACATATACTTCAGCTGCAAGCTGTCTAAACAACATCCAGAGCCCTGATTCAAACATGAACCTCTGAAAAAAAATGCTTTTCTTTTCCAATTTCTTCTTGTATTTAAAAGGCACTGACAGTAAAAAAAATCCAGGGTTTAAGTATTCTTTATACACAGTTTTGGGAATATAGAAAGAAAACATCCTCAGAATGTTATTAGCATACTCTTTCAGGCCTTTTTTTTTCCCAGACTGACAAAATGGTCTACATGGGCTCAAGCAATGGGCTAACAGGTCTAAAAATGTGTATGTTAATCAGAAAAGGGAGTAGAAACCACAGATTCTGAATTAAAAGAAAGGGAGCATGTGGGCACACAGCCAACAATTCCTCTGAACACATGACTTTAAATTAAAAAAGACCAGGAAATTAGTTACAATGTCTGTAAAATTTCCACCTTTAGGATTGACCAGACACAAAAGTAAACCAATCTACCTATCTCCAAACAAATCCTACCCTTTCAAAGCCAGAGTCATCTCCTCCTTGGGGCATACAGTTCCAAAACAGCATGATACAAAGTCAGTGTAAAAAGTGTTGTTTTTCTCAACCTGGCTGCTCTGGAGATTTTATTACTATAGCTCACACCTCCTTTCTCAGTTTTGCTCCTCTCAGGCAGCTTAAGGCTAGTAAGGCACTGATAATTAAAATATAGGATTACTCTTCTTAAGTAGGTTAAAAATCCTTTTGAAAGAGGTATACAACATTAGTAGATAATCATAACACAATTATCAACTTATTCCATTTCTTGCCTTCTAAATACTTTTCAGGTACCAAAGAGCATCTCATTCTTACTGATTACATTTTCCATTCCCTAACTTCTAGCTGAAAAATGGAAAACCATCCAGAGTTTCACCAGACTGTCGGCAGGCTAGAACTTACAAGTCTCCAAACTGGAAAAAGAAAAGGGGTGGGTGGGCATGGGGATAGGTAGGTGAGAGGTAGAGACAGAGAGAAAGAAGCAAGCAAGAAAAGACCCCTAAACTGAGAGAGAAAAGAGGTACAGATTTATTTAACAGCATTTGGCTGACAACATTAAGTGTGTGGGGGAGGGGCACCCACAATCTCAGCAGCTCATTTCAAGGAGAACGGCTTTACCAGCTCGTGAAAATAGCAGCTAGTAAAAATATGTTTTTAAAACCATTTAAATCTAGGCAAGGTTTCAACCAGAAACCATAATGGTTACATTTTTTTATTTAATACTTTGAAAGCACACTCATAGCTCCTTAGCAAAAACCTCAGTCCATTCCCAACAAAATCAATAGGAAAATTTCCACTGACTTAGATGACAGGAGTAATGGTTACAGCCTACATACCTGACAGAATCTATTGTAAATATGCTTTTAATTTGAAAACCCTACTATAGAAAAGAGAACTGATAACACTTGCCACTTAAACTGCAGAAGTTTCCTCTTCTATCAAAGAGCTATTTACCCACCAACATATAATTACATGTTCTGTAGGTCTCACTTTCAAGCATCTCGTGAGCAGACCATAGGAAAGTGCAAAAAGACAAAAAATCAGTTCTGTAGTCTATTTAGGTTTTCGTTTTAGAGGGTTTTGTAACACTTTTAAATATTCCTACATGCCCCTAAACCCATGTAATATTAAAGCCATAAATATTTCCCTGTTAGCTGCTTATTCCTTGTCCATAAGATATACATAATCACTAATAGATAATTACTATTCAGGTAACTATCTGAAAGAGCCTAAAGAAAATTATTTTTTTTTTTGTAAATGGAGCACTTCGCAAGACAAACACACACAAAAGAGGACTGATCAAAAGCAATGTCATTTAGAATGGAACTTTTAATCTTTTGTCAGAAGGAGCCAGAGAAGTAAAACAATGTATCAGCAAACAGTGAGGAGCAGGAGAAAAAGAAAAAAAGGGCGGGGGGGGCAGCAGGAAAAAACCAAACAACAAAACCTACTAAAGAGAAGAGATGAATTCTGGGAGGGGCTGTCTAAAGTAGCAAGGTGTTAGTGAAAACACCTAAGTCCTTCTGAAAATAATTTTTAAGACACCAACTCTAAAAGTTTAGAACAGAATATAGATGCCATGATTAATTTAAAGGAAAACCAATGCTAGCACTTCAGTTAAAAATAACATATCTTGAAAACATAGAGTTTGACATTTATGAACTGAAAACTATCAACTACATGAAGCATATATTCATACAGCACAAGCTATCAGGAAAAACAACAACAAAAAAGGAAGATTGTAAAGCCAGAATGTGCTAAGTAAAAGAATCAAGTTGCTTTTGTCTAGTTGTATGGCAAATTCAAATTAGAGAATGACATTTTTCCATCGTAAATACGACAAGAGAGACAAGAAGAAGAAAAATAAGCCCTTGAAATTCCTTCACTACCTTCACCTTGAATGTGATTCATATTCATTGTAAGTATAAAGCTGCTACTTATTATTGAGAAGATGATACTCATTTCCGTATCCCTGTAGGAAGAAATACGCTCAGCACAAAGGAATCTCTGCCTTATTTTCCAAAATGAGATCAATAATATTAACTATTACATCAATTTCAGCCACTGAAAAGTCTATAAAACAAATTCTATAAAAACCTAGACAAAACCATGCTCCTTCCAAACCCAAACCCATCATACACACATAGAGGAAGGATATACTGCAATAGCTTTTTTCCTGTTAGACACCATAGGAATTGACTTAATGAATCCAGTGGTTGCATAAGCAGTTCTTTTTAATATACATAAGTTAAGAATATAAATTCTCTTTTAAGTATGTTTCCAGGTCTATGATGAAATAATTCCTTAGGGAAATACCTCAATCCTTTACAATTTCTTATAGAGGTGAATTAACACCCGCTACTGAAGGCTCATAAAAAAGCCACCCAATTTTATAAGTGAGGCAATATTTTATAAAAAGCACAGCACCCAAACTAGCACGTACTTGCTGTACAATCAGCATAAGCCAACCTCCACAAGAGATTCAGACTACCTCTTGTTATGATAATCTCTGCTTTCATTGATATGTGTAAAACCTACCTGTGGCACGGGTCATTGCAGACAAAACTCCCTTGGAAAAATAACCCCAAAGGGTTCAATCCTATGCATTGCTACTCCTATTTATAGAAGTAAATGAGCACTGAGGTCACCAGACTGGGATCACTCAGCAGCAAGCCTGGTTCAGCTGATTTCCATTGCTGCCTGATAGCAAACAAGCTCCCTTCCTTTTACTTGATGGTACATGCATGCCCGTCTATCAAAGAGAACCAAAAAAATTTCCTGGGGAACTACTGCATCAGGACCCAAAATACTACTGAAAGCAGAATTTTTCAACACTGCTTCAAACTAGAAGTTTTTAGACCACAAGCCAGAGAAATATTGAAGAATTTTGCCTTAACCTTTGCTAGGGATACTAATGATACTTCTTGAAGAGATATAAAATGAGTGAGTGACTGGGGGTTTTGTTTGGTTTTGACATTACTGGCAATGACACACACACGTTTTATTACTCCTAATCATTGGCTCTATGAAGTATGTCCCTACTGTACGTAATTTTTAGAGCTGGACAGAAACCAGCTAGTGGTATTCTTGTCAAACTTCCTCTTGCTCTGTCGTACTCCACAAACTTCAGAACATTATTTTTAACACTGTGCAAATAATAACTGCATGTGAAAATGCTCTCTGAAACACCCTCTTGGCAAAATCTTATTTAGAAGTTATCACAGGAAAGTCCAACAATTTTTCTTCACATGAAAACAGCAGGTGAAATAAAAATTAGTCTTGTTTCAGTCCCTTTTCAGTCACATTTCCTTATTTTCTGTTTTCTCCTCTTTTAAATGTTAACACCTTAAAAGGAACAAATCTTCTTGGTTAGCAATTTCCACCATTAGTTTCTACCAGTTAGCATTTTAAAATGAGATTCCCTTCTGATGTTTGGTTTGACATGTGAGAGAATGTAGACTCAGAGGCTGAAATAGTCACTTGCCCTTATCTTTAGGTTGAAATTTTTAGCTTAGGAACTAGCACATGAAGGTCTATGATAGTCTTGATGATTCTTTATTCTGGTACTTTTCATTCCCTAACTGCAGAAAAACCACTGCTAAACTAATAGCTGAATATTTAGGGGCAAACCTTAACTACGAGGTTAAAAAAAAGGTCAGAGAAGCATTTGTGTAAAAATTCTCAATGCAGTATATAAGCAGTTATTAGTAGAACAGGTTCAAATAAAATGTGGAGAAAAACATTTTGGCAAACAAAAAACAACTGGACAAGAATTCAGAGATGCTGCAATTAGAAGCAATTATGATGATAACATGATTAGAACCAAAAAATTATGCAAAAAAATAAGTCTTTCAAAATTTTTGCATTGAATGCATTTTGCATTGAGCTTACAACCCATTTTTCTAAGAATACACTGAGTCCTGCTTCAAAAAGGCTGTCAGTCCCATACAGAGGTTCAAAAGCTATTGTACATCCTCCTTTTCCTAGATTGATCCCTTCTTTCTGCCACAGAACATGGGCTGCAGGGACTTTGGATAACTGCTGCTTATGGGAGTTTTAAGATTGAAATTTTAACATCAAAATTCAGAGCTTCAGTTTTATGAGAACAATCTGGATTCAGCCATCTGTGGGAAGTCAGTGGAGAGGCACCTGGGGACACTGAGCACAAAAGGGAGAGAAGTGACTGCCCCACTCTCCTGAGTGGGACAGAAAGTTTCCCTTCCCATTAGAACACGAGGGAGGAGAGAGAAGGATCCAAATACCAGTCTGAGACACTGGGGCAGCAGGAGAAAGAGACGGAATGAAACTCATACAGAATGTAGATTACAAGAAAAAAGGGTTAGGGAAACCAAAGGCAAAAGATGTACATTCTTGGGTGGGAAAGAGATTGCTCTTAGGGAAGAAGACAGTGTGCCTCGAGGCAGACTTAGGGGAGGTGATTTAGGAGGAGCCAGGGAATGGGTAGCTGTGGGGTACACAGAAGGCTCTGGGACAGCAGGGCTGGAAGGTGTAGAGCTCAAGGGACAGGAGCTTGCTAGTGCAAAGGCATCACTTCCAGCAAACTTCTCTATCCACAAACTAAGGGCACTGATGCAAAAATGGCACACACTCCTAGTTTTGTCTGGAGGGTTTTTTTCCCTATGGAATATTAACTTATTAAGTTTTTGGCTTATACTGGCTTTTGGCCTTCTTCACAGCATGAATAGCCTAGTTCCAGATCTCAGTCACTGAAGTTCTCAATGCCTTTTTCTGCTAATAAAAATATTTCCTTCCGTGCATGTGAAAGCAGGGCCAAGTGGCCACTTAACTAACTCTGGGAAAAAAAACACTACAAGCTTTCCTTAGTCCCTGACTGAAAGGCAAGGTTTTTTTTCCAGCTTTTTAACTCTTTTCTTAACCGCGCCAACTTTACTGTGTGTTTTTTGAGGCACAGACATCAGAACTGGACTTAAGTTCCCCAATAAGTTTCAATTGACATCATATGCAGTGATAACACCACATGCCTGCTTCAGGGTGTGTTTCCTCAAAACCAATGCAATTCTTCTGGGAAAAAAACTCCCAAACATGTAGATGACATACACTTGTACCTGGTTGTAAGCTTTATTTGCTGTATGTTATTGCCATTTTTCTGATGTTGTTACTGAGAGGACAGCTGTAAGCAACTATGTGTACTTAATTCCAACCGACACACATTAGTGAAGATTTCAGAGAATATTTACCAAACATTTATTCTAGCACAGACCTGTAAGATCTATGTTCAAAAGTCTGCCTTACTGCTGTTCAAGCTCTTAATGGTGATATTTAAAACTCTGAAAAGTTCTGATTTCTTTTTTTTCATGCTACTGTTGTACTCTACTATTCTCATCTCATGTAATCCTGTTCTCACCCACCACAACAATTACAGTCGGTAAGGGTATGCTTATTAGCTGATTTAAATTCGAACACCTCACTCAAAAAGCAGCATCAGATGAAACCACTGGCAAAACCCCCACTGACTTCACTGGGAATGAGACCAACTGGAAGACCAAGGCTCCCGCGAGAGGCATGAATCACTGTTGTTCCCATCCTGCTGAGTTTGTGAGAATGAAGATACTATTGAAGGCCCTTCTACTTGTGTTTCATGTGACACACCACTTCTTTTTTGTTTTGCAAAATCATAAGAAAAGTTTTTCTACTATCTGCAAGTAACAAACTGAAGAGGCTGGAGGAGTCACTGGAGACAGTTTTGGGCTGGCTTGGCTCACAGACTGCCAGTGTCAGGGAAGGTTCACCCAATTTTCCTCTTCCTGCTGCACAGCCATTCCCAAAATAATGTGGCAGTGCTAAACATAGCGATGCCGTGCTCTTTTAATAAAAGACAATTCCTGCAGGGTGTACAAGCCACCACATTTGTCAAGATAAGCACATCAATACGAGATGTCATATTAGCCTAGACAAAGAGATTGAACAGATAGCTTTGTCAAACACCAAGCAGAGGGGCTCATTCAAACTGACAAAGCAAGAAATTTAAAAGTTGAACCTACAATCCAGTATTAACACATTCCATCCTCTTCTGCTTTAGAAGAGTCTCAAAACAGTAAGCAAGTTACTATAAGTGATATAATAAATTTATTCCTGATCTACAATAATAATATTCCTGCCAATTCAAACCTCTGTACTGCACTTTTCAGAAATTCTGTAATGGCTCTTAGTATGTTTCAGATTATACACATAGATCTATACACCTTCCTGGATAGGGACCCTCCATAATGACATATGCACACAGGGTATAACTAACATGGAGAATTAACAGGCATAACCAATTGCCATATAGCCAAGTTACCAGTTATTCCTTGATCACTTCGCTGTTACTTACACATAAATAAGTTTGCTCTTAATCGTAAGGCAACAGACAAAGACACTGCAGTAGTGGGTCCCAATTCTTCATCTGTCTAAAATTTTTCATGACTTTAGACAAATTCTTCAATTCCACATCAGAAGTCAGGAACACAGCTGCCCTATATATCATGGAATATGTGAGATAGTGATATTGGTCATAAGCAAAACCAGAAACATGGCTCACAAGATTACTTGTTTGGTGAGAAATTATCTTGGTTTTTTTGTATTCCACACACATTGTTGTGTGTATGGGCTTCATCATCCTACATATGGTAGAGACAGAAACTCTGGGGGTGGGATTATCAACACAAATATTTTCCTTAAAATGCGTTTACTTTTCAGAAGGACTTACGATCACCAAACTTACTTAAAACAAGACAGATTATCAGTGTGTGGGAGTGAAACTGGTAGACTTTTGGCACATCGCTGGTGGTGTCCCTGTTGAGGTGCAGTATTTACACAGAATCCCATATTTGCTGGGAAAATTCAGTTCAGGTTTGCATCACAGAGCTCTGACTGAATCACGTCCTTTGGGGGAAGAAAAAACCCTCAAAGAAACTACCAGGGGCCAGGCATTTCTCTTTCGCCAGGAACCTGTAAGTTTAGCTTTTCCTTCAAACTTGTGGAGGATGCAGGAAGGATTCCCCTTGCAGGGCAGCTGCTCAGTCCTGCACAGCTCCTCTGCCAACCCACACCAAGACCAGAGCTCAGAAATTATTCTTAACACTATCATGGAAAGGGGACAAGAAAGCTGGGGATTTGATATTATCCTCTCTCAGGACTCCACCTGTAACATACCCTAATGAGATTTCCCTCCCCTCAAAACCGTAAAATAATGAAACCCATGAATATTTGCATTCAATTTCCAGAGGAGACTGAATACACTTTAAAATATTCAGGAACAATTCACATGCAAATACAATACAGTACTGTGTTATTCATATTCTGCAACATTTTGCCTTACTGATTGGGCTGACTGGAAGAAGATCTTTTCCAGTTTGTTTGCTGTGAGTTTAATAAACCCGGACTTTGAAACAGCTGCTAAATATATGAGGTGCTACATTTTCTTTGAAAGAAAACAGAGTTGTGAAGTCAAAGGCAAATTCAGTGGTATCTTATATAAAATACCTTTGCACTTCCTGAACATTGCCTGTAGCTTTGCTAATTTATTGCCATGAAAATATTGTTACTACTTAATGCACTAGTACTTCTGTCAATAGGCAGCTTTCCCCAAGGCATATTTGAGAACGCTCTGCTAATCAGAGTTGATGCAGTTATTCTAAAGCAGCCAGGTCTTTAGAAAAAGGTTCATGTTTAATTCCAGTATAGGTGAGTGTTGCCATTTCTTCAAAGCACAATATTTTTAATTTGCTGAATTCACTTCTGTAGATATCTGGAGTGCTGATTACATTATCCAGCCCCAGCTTGAACCAGTTTATTTCAAAGCAGTATTGCTGGCATCTTTACCTCTTAACACCTAACTTGTGTAAAATATTCCTCATTTTGTAGTGGCAAGAATTAAACAAAGACGTAATCAGAACCACAAATCTGTGCTATATCATCAGCACATAACTTAAAAAGAATGTGTTTGGGTGTTTAAGCAGATACTCACTTGGATCTGACATTTTGCTTTTCTACATCTGCTTGAACTCTTGAGATTATGATCTCATGCAACTGAATTTTTAGTGCTTGTTTTTCAAGCGTGCTGATAATCATGAAGAGCACAGTGAGTGACGAGGTCACGTACACGTACATATGTCACACTACAGTTTTATTCTCTCTAATAAATATTGAAATCTACATGAGCATAACTTTACTGAGACTAAGCAAATCATCTTAATTGGTGCGGGAGATTTAATGCATGTATGTTTTTTAATGTACTTGCAATTCTCTGCAGATGAAAAATTGAATAAAGTTCCTCAAGAAACAAGTCAGGCCATTTATTTCAATTAGAAATAGTAATGAAATTCCAGTAAACTATTAAATGTCACTTAATCTATATTCAAGATAAATAGAGTACTAAATTTCTCTTGGCATGTTCCACAACAAGGTACCCTACTTGTTTTTATATTGACAAAATTGATGCTCCTCTGCTTTCCCTTCCACAGTGACATTTTGTGACTTCTGTTCAAACCCCGCGTGGACATAATCCATTTTGGAATAAGCCCACCAGAGCAAGAAGTGTTTCTGTATGGAGTTAAAGGCTATACTTCTCAGATCCAGTCAGTTCAGGTCAGTCCTTCACTCATCTTCACTGCAACACAGGGAGGAGGGCTGCTCATTTTGGTTTCCTTCTGCCATCAATTCATTACCCAAAACTTCTACATGGCAAAAGACTGTTAATAGTCTTTCTCCATTTGGCATAATTAAAGGCAGAACTATAACCATCAAAGATAATTTTTCTGAGCAGCTAGATGTTTCTAGATGACAAAATGTTTCACTTGACCGTGGATTCTTGTGCGAAGGGCATTAAATCCCATCACCTCCACAAGAAGTTTCTCAGACATGCGAGACTCTTAAGCCTACCAGCCAGCAATAGCAAGGTTCGTAGACAAACTAAAACATAAGGCTTTGAGTATTACAGAGAATTACCAACACAGAACAAAATCTGACTTCTGTAGAGTTCTGCTCAGTTACAGTCACATTCCTTGGTTTATACCTGGAATATATATAGGATGGAACATGAGGAGGTGAGGCCTCATTCTAATTCTCCATGCAAATAAACAAGATGGCTTATGATAATTCTCTGTGTCTGAAGTCACCCACACACACGGCTTCAATTCCAAGTTTGCACGTCTTTTAAGGGATTTGTATTAAGCTCTGCTAAATAGTTGTTAGCCATTTCTGCTGACTGTAATCAAACTAAGTTAAACTAAAATTTACCATAGCAATACATTTCTATTCTGCCCACTCTGTTGTTCCACCTTTCATCTGAAACTACAGCAAAAAGGAAGGACAGCAAAAGGATGCTTTTAACATCTCCACAGTATTTGGTTTTGATCTTTTGACACAGTTACAGCTCAGCCAGCTAGCAAAAGGCTCTGAAGAACCCAGAGCCTTTTCAGCACTTTCAGTTAGCAGGGATGTTTTAAAATAAAACACCAAAATTGCTTGAGAACTACATAACTGAACACAACAAGTATTCTTCAGGAAACAAGTGAAATGCATATACATATGTATACATACATATGTATACACACCAGCATGCTCCTCCTTTCATAGATAGTAATTTCCATCCATAGGTATTAAGAAGGAAAGAAGATGGCATTCTCCATGTACGCCATGAAGGGAAGTGGAAGACTAGTATGCAGCTCAGCATAACCAGAAATGCAAATAGATATCAAATAGGTCAGTGGTCTAGGGCCCCACTCCAGAATGTCCACATGACAAGGATATGTGGTAAATGTATACAAAACAACTTGACACAAACTTTGAGCTGATTCTTTAATCCTGTGTATTGCAGAGAATATATTCAGTTTCTTCTGACATGCAGAAGCCTGTATCCAGCATTTTCTATATTAAAAAATCTAATGCTTAAATTATACCCACAATTTTCTGAAGTTTGGCTTTGTTGTTATTTTAGGGTTGTTGGTTTTTTTAAGAGACACTGTTATAATATGGCTCTTTCCCAGATGATAAAATACAGTATTTCATCTTTTTTGCTCTAAACAACATCCAATGAATAATGTACAGTGACGTGATCTTTTGCTATTCACTTTAAGCTGTTTTGGAGATGGATTGCTACAGTGGGTGGCATTCAGAATAATGCATGTTGAGCAACACACACTCAAATCTTGCCAGCTTTATGGTTTCTTACAACATGCTACAATGTGAAGTGATTCACGCTGAGAAGAGAGAAAGTTTTTTCTGTTACTGTAAAAAATGATGTTATATGCATTTATTATCCAAAATAAATACAATGACACCACAGCCTGAAATAAAACTACGAAAGTAAACTTTGTTTGTCTTTGTATTTCAAAATAGTACATCTAGATTTAAACCAATTAAAGCTGAGTGATGCTTTCTGTGTTGGACAAGCTTGTCCTGACAGTTAATCCAGACTATTATCAGACTCATCAAATTAAAATACAGTGAGGTAGAAGAAATCAATGCCAAGCATTTGAATTGCCTTGATGTCATATGCTGGCATTTTATAAATTTTACAGTTCCTGTGGAAGAGTATCATAGAATCATTTAAGTTGGAAAAGACCTTCAAGAGCATTGAGTCCAAGTGTTACCCAGCACTGCCAAGTCCACCACTAAACCATGTTCCAAAGTGCCACTTCCACACGACTTTAAAATACCACAGAGAGAAGGCAGAGGATGCACTTCGTAAGACCGAATTGGTAACTAAGAACACACACAAAATCAAAAGGAAGGAGTGAAACACAGCTGTGGAGGTGGGTAATGTGGTGCAGCTATACTGACAAGCCAGAACTTCCATAGAATTTCCTTTTTATCAGACGTGTACTGGTAATTTCAGTCTAATGATGTATCACTTCAAAGGGTGGGGGAAAAAAAAACCAAAACACCTCCCCAAAATGATACTGTAACTCTTGGAAGATGCTATATTTAGATTATATGTTCATGAACGTTAAATTTGACACAGTATCTCTGACCATGTCATCAGCTAGAAGTTTCAGGAAAAGCAAACAAATATCTCAAACCAGACCAACTGTGCTCTACTTGAGAAGTGACTATGGGCCTCTAACTTAACTAACCAAGATGTTAAAAAATTGGAATCCTGAAATTTACAATCTTATTATCCGAACCTTCACAATGTTATCCAAGTTGAATTTTACTCATTGTCCTCACACCCAGGTCCCCAACAGCAGATACCACATTCTCAATTTTAATTCCTCACACTTCTGTAAACCCAGAGTTGCAGCCCTCCCCATCACCTTGCTTCCATACATTCATAAAATTTTCAGAGGTAAAAAGTACCCACAAGCTGAAGGTCAACTGCAACTGCTCAGTCTTTCTGAGAAATGAGATTTCAAATCATTGGAGAAAATACAGGCAACTTGGGTCATCAAACTACTTTGAAGCACTTCATTCTGAACTATGAAGCCACCACGCATTGTAATACCTTACTTTCTTTCACAAATCATTTTCTTCTCCACGGTATTATTCATTTTATTCTACTGTTTTATCTATTCTGCATATTACATTTTCAGCAGGAAACCTACCAAAAATTTCAGACAAAACTACTTCTAACTTCCAAAGAACATGAATCTTATATTGTAACCTTTTCAAAAGATAAGAATTAGGTAAAAATTGAAGTTTCATCAAACTGGAATGTAGTCTTCTGAGATGTGCACTTTTCTGGTCTTTCAGCAGACTGTGCATCCTGGAGATTGACTGACCTGTGCTGGAGCAGCTGATGAATAGTTTTGACATTCACCAGTCACTACCATCTTCCAGCAAATAAATCCAGGCAACAGTTGGATTCAGTCGCTGGAGCTCTTCCTCCAGCCAGATGACCACTTGCTTCAAGAGCATTTCATCAACAGAAACTGACACTAAAATATGACTGCTAGCAAAAGATCAAATAAGCCATCTCTCCTCAACACAATGGAAAAGTTTCACAGAAGAGAGAAACAAACAAACTAAACCCCGAACCATTAAGACCATCATGTCAATTTCTGCTTTCCCACCTCAAACTAAAATGGACTAAAAGAATTAGTTAATGAAAAAAAAGAGAGGCAAAACCAAAAGGCAGTTCTATGCCATAGCACCAAGGCCAAGAAGTGTTGGTGGATCCGACCTTCGTTGGTCCCACTCCTCTTCACACCTTGCTGGTGCTCAGCCCCTACCATGTTCCCCTCCGCAAATGCCACTGGCACAAGTGGAGACACTCAGCACCAGCACAGGGCAGAGGCGGGACCAGGCCCTGCCGGACCCCTCATCTCCAGCCTCTGCCAGTGGGAGGACTCGTCCAGCGGCCCCGCTGCCCTTCCACACCCGACAGCCACGGCTCCTCCTGGGGTGGCGGCCGGCGAGGACGCTCTTACCTTGTTGGAGTAGGGGGGTTTACTCAGATTGATGCCGTCGCGGATGAGCTTGTCCCGGATCATGATCTTCAGCTTCAGCCTGGGGTAGGNAGGGTGAAGTAGAGCCCCGCCGCCCGCTCGTCCGCCTCCTTCAGCCGCCGCACGGCTTCGTGGATTCGGCGCCGGTGGTGGGGCACGGCCACGCCGATGGCATCCAGGTCCGGGTCGCCGATCTGCTTGCAGACCTCCAGGTCGTCGTAGCCATTATCGACGAAGGACTCCGCGTACTGGGGGAGCTGCAGGGTCTTCAGCCACTCGTAGACTATGTTGGTGCACATGCTGGCTCCAAAATAATGACTGCAACTTTCAACACCGAAGCCAGCCTCCTCCTTTCCACTTTTCGCCAAAGGAAATAAACCCAAAAAACCTGTGATGCAACTAAGAGGTCTCAAAATCAAGGTCAAGAAAACAACATCCACCAGGAAAAGAAAAAAAAAAAATTCTTAAAGCAGATCAGTAGGGCACCGCAACCACTGCTGAGCGAATCCCTCCTGCTTATTCCTTCTCGTTTTCTTACTACCAAGTACAGCCGCTTTCTGCCGCCGGAGAAGGGAGACTCGGACTAGAGAGAAGCAAAATGTAAGGGTGCATCCCCTAAAATCCCAGGTCGCTGCTGCACAACATCCACCCACTTTCTCTGGAAGTAATTCGCAGTCGCTGTCTTTTTTTTTTTCCTTTCTTCCTTTCAGTGTTAGTTTCTGTTTCTGCTGCTGTCTCACCTTCCTGCGCTCTGTCGCATGATGAATCTGTTTACTATGAGTAGCTGCTTTGGTACACGATGGTGTCGGGGGAGAGCCGAGCACAAGATCCCGCACCCTCGCCCAGCACGGGCAGGGGTGCCCGTGTGCAGTGCCCTCCTCTCCCGTGCCTCTCCCAGCAGCGGGCGCACACGGAGGCTTTTGCTTTCCTTTTGAACGGGTCTTTTCGGATTAGGAGGAAAAAAGAAGGAAGGGGAGAAAAAAAAAAAAAAATAATCCCACTCACTTTTCCGAGTTACTTTCCCAGTTTCCCTTCATCCCCGGAGTGCTGGTTAAATGCGCTTCGCCGGCAGCGAGACCAGAAACTGCTTTCCAACCCCACTTTGTCC